>JAKSZT010036119.1:7814542-7962165 GCA_026826555.1 Tolypeutes matacus | reverse complement strand
TCATTTTTTGGATCATCCCAGAATACTTGGTTTGTTCTTCAGTTCAAAGCTGAAGTCCCTGTGCTCATCTGTGGATGAGCCCATGGCTTGATTCCTTTTCCATTTTCTGTCCCTAGGCTCCTCTGAGACTTCTTCCAAAGGTTTATGATTATCTTTGTTACTATGGATAACATGGTTTAAACTTCCCTTTGGAGGAGATAAGCCTTATCCTGAGTCATTCCAAGGCTGCTTGTTATTCAAATTGCTTTGTCAGTGTCAGGTTAAAACAGCTGGACCTGTGGCCTGCCTTCTACCATCTTATCTGTGGGTTTATCTTACTTGTTGTTTTATCTTTGCTGAATGAGGATATTGGTCAAACAGAGTGACTAGTCTATGCAAAATGATGTAGCTGTTTTGTTAAAGGAGGAGCCTGTTTACCTTCTTGCTATTTGAATGAAAAGATCTCTTAGAAAGTTATGTGCTGGGTAATGATTATGTGCCTCTATCTCTTTTACTTCTTGCTTTATAAAGGAAGTGACTCATACTGCAGATAAACTGGAGTTGAAAGAATGTCTGGTTTATGCAAAGCCCTTATTTACATACTAGTCTCTTTCATTCACAAGGAAATAAAGACTCCAGGGCTTTGGGACTGGAGATCCTCCCTTTTTATTCCTACTCTTCCGTAGGCAGTGGCCTAAGCTATCGCTGGGAGGATTTTCTCGGCTCATAACATTTCCTCCACACAGCCACCCCACACAGCCTTTCCTTTCTCTGTCGAAAACAGGAATTGCATGAATGTAAGAGCAGAGACCAGAGAGGTTGTAAAAAGTTCCTCTACTTTATATTCCAACCTCCCCAGTGTCTCGGACCCTCCACCCTTTGTAGCATGCCTTCTTGTCTATGCTAGGAGCTATGTTTGCTCTGCCCTTCTCAGGGTTTTATAAAGCAGTTTAGAGTAGAGGTTAGGAGCATGAGCTTTAGTGTCAGCGAGATCTGGAGCTGTTTCTTTCTGGTGGTATAATCTTGGACTAGTCATTTAAATTAGCCTGTTTCCTTACCTGTAAATGGGAATGACAATAACACCTGGATCACAGTAGAAAGGGGATGACAACAATACCTGCAACACAGAGCTGTTTTGATGATATGAGAATTCATGTGAAGTCTGTGGGCCAGTGTCTAGCCAATAGGAATTCTAACTAGTGTTTGAGATGATCAGTAACAAAAATTTTCTTCATAGCATGTATTGTCATAATTCTTTTATGGCTTAAGTTTCTTTTCAATGCCCTTTCTAAAGCATTTCTTCAATTTAAACTATTTTCCCTCTTTTTATTTTCTGGATAGATATATCCAGTATTTGTTGAATCAATGCATAAACAACTGAAAGGATACTTCCCAGTTATAAAAGCCTACTATATTCTCAAGAATTCTTATTTGTTCCTGAGACTTCTGGGCAGGTAGTCTGGTTGCAGGGTGAGGAGTTTATTCTCTTCACCTATAGAGTGATGGTATTTCTAGATGGCAGGATTCCTTGCCCTGCCTGCTGGCTTCTGAACTGAAGGGGACCTCAGGCCGGTGAGATCCAGAAGAATAGCCACATAGGCTTGGCCCAGTTCTCCTAAAAGAGTGCCAGGGCAAGGCACTAGGCAAGCAATCTTCTATTGTTTTTCCCTCCCTTAAAAGCACCTTATTCAAAGACAGTTATTAACTCAGTCACAGCTCATACATTAGTTTAGGGACAAATGACTAATAAGGTAAACTTCTTTGAATTTTTTTCTTTAAAACATTTTTTCTTTTAATATTTCTTTTGTTCTTTGAATCCTCCTTTGGTGCTTATTCATTTATCTGTTCTCTCCATCCCCTCCTCCCTCTCCCAACTAACCAACCAGTGGTGAGTAGAAACTCCAAGGCTTGGAATTAAAGAATTAGGGACAGAATCCTTCCATTTATGCATTCCACAACCATTTTGGAGGCAACTTCTCTGTGGCAAGTATTGTACTGGGTACTGGGTAGATATTAATTAAAAATAAAACCACCCAGATATAATCCTAGTCTTTATAGGAACTATAGCTTAACCTCATCATTATGGGAGATTTTAAGGTTCCTTTAGGATCCATGTAACACCCAAGCCTTATAATTTCATAACCTTCTTAATTCTTTTTTATTTATTTATTTAATTTTTCTTTATTAGAGATCTTAATTCTGTTGACTCTCAGTTCCATTCTACTTCAGCCAACCATTTACATAGGCACTTCATTGGCATTTACAATTACACTTGACCTTGTCATCACCCAGAGCTGAAAGCTTATATGCCAGAGATTGGCTTGCTAGCTACAGCCTCCTATCCTTTCAGCTATCTCACACCCATTTCCAACCACGTGTTTTCTTTGAGGTTTCCAGTTCTTTATTCTCCTAGTTGATCAATCATTTCCCTGCTTTTACTTTCTTTCCTATCCAGACTAGACCAAATGATGACTTAATTCAGGGGTTCTTAATTTTTTTGTTCCATGGACCCCTTTGCTAGTCAGGTAGGAACCACAGACCCCTTACTAAGTGTACACTATACTGTGTATTATTTAATACATATATCATACCAGCACCAACACGTCCCCACAAGAATAATGTGGGTTTTTTTCAATTCAGGCTCATGGACCCCTTGTTAAGAATCCCTGACTTAATGCTTCAGTTATTCTATAGACAATATTATCACATCTCTTGTACCTCCTCTGCCATCATATCCTTCAAGAGCCTTACCCTGTACCAATGCAACTAGATACCTCCACTTCTGCATCAAGGTTCTTGGATGCTGGTAGAACAACATCACTCAACTTTGTCCCATCAAATTTATTGTCTTCAACTTCAGTCAAGCTTACAATTCTATGTGATTTTTCTATGAGTCTTTAGTTATCTCTTTTTTCATCCCCCAAGTTTCTTTTAGTTTTTCTTTTGGCTTATAAAAATAACTTTTTTAATTAAAAAATTTTAATATGAAAAATTTCAAACAAATACAAAAATTGAGAGAATAGTATCATAAACCTCCATATGCCTATCACTTAGTTTCAATAACTATCCAGTCATGCCCAATCTTTTTTCAACTATGGCCCCTCTCCCACTCACAGATTATTTTAAAGCAAATCCTGACATCATGTATCTTACCTGTAAATAGTGTATATATACTTTAAAAGATAAGGACACTTAAAAAATTAGCCACAATATCATTATGTCAGGAAAAAAGTTAACAGTAATTCCCTAATACCCATTTGACTTGCAGGCTGTTTTCACAACCTTGATTGTCTTTTGACTTTTTGTTTTTTAAAGTTTGTTTGAATCAGGATCCAAATGAGATATATATACTGCGATTGGCTGTGATATCTGATAAGTCTTTCTCTCTTTCCTTAACTTTTTGTTTTGAAATACTTTCAAACTTACAGGACAATTATAAAACGAATACAAACTCCATATAGAAAACTCCAACATACTCCTACATCCCCTCCTTGACCCCAAAGAGGTAGATCCTTCAATTTTTAACATTTTGCCACATTTGCTGTATCATTCTATCTATCCATATATCTGTCTATCTGTCTGTCTTTCAATCCATTTTCTGGCCACTTGAGGTAAGCAGTATACCTCATGCTCCTTGAACACTTAATACTGCTATGCACATTTCCTAAGAAAAAGGATATTCATTTATGTAACTACCTTAAGCACAGTTACATGTTCAAGAAATGTAACATCTACATAAAGCTTACAGTCTTTATTCCAGTATCTCATATAGCCCAACAATGTCACTTTGAGCCCTTTTCCCTCCCTTTGTTAGACCTTATCCAGGATCATGTATTGCACTTAATTATCATTATTTCTTTAATTGCTCTTTCTTCTTTTTTTAAATTGTGGGAACATAAATACAACATAAATCTTCCCATCTTAACCACTCCAAGCATACCTTTCAGTGGGATTAATCACATTCACAATATTGCAGTACCCTCACCACCTCCCATTGCTAAAACTTGCCCACCCCATCCTCAAAACAGAAACCCTATACTCATGATTATGCATTAACTCCCCATCCCCCTACCCCCAGACCCTGGCAACTTGTACTCTGATGTCTGTCTCTATGAGCTTGCATATTCTCCAATATTTTCTTTGCAGTTACCATAGGGCTTTAATTTAACTACCTGCCCAGTTGCTCAAGACAGAAATTTGGTAATTACCCTTGATGCCTTCATCATGCTCCCTGCTCACCTCACTCCCATTTCTGATAAATCACCAAGTGGTATTAATCTTAATATCACTGACCTTCATGTTTTCCTCTCCAAAGCTCCTCACAGAGCATTGCAATAGCCATAATGGCCAATCCTGCTTCCTGTCTAGGACCCTCCAACCTTCTTCCCACACTATTACCAGAACCATCATGTTACTATGATCCATGAAATCTTTCAGGAAAAGAAAGAAGCTTGGTAGCAAGGACTATAAAGCCCTGCTTGGCCTGACCAGCTCTTCAGCTTTCTCTTCTAATTCCAAGTTTCCTACCCTTGCACTCCAACTCCTTGCATTCCCCTAGAGCATCTATTCGCTCCCCTTTTTGCCAGCACCCATGCTGCTCTCAGATTATAATACCCTTCCTTCTCTGTGTTTAACTCAACCCTGAGTCTCATCTCAGGGGACCTTGTCTTCTAGGAACTCTTCTCTGACCTCTAGCTCAGGCTAGGCGCCCTTTTTTTGGATCTATCTGAGATAGAGCAGACATTCATGGAATGTCCCAGCAAGACAGGACTACCTCTTCATTTTGCATGTGAGGATTTATAGGTGTGCAGCTTGTTTTCTTTAAGGAATGAGTCCAAAATTCCTGTTTTAGCAATTCAGGTATTTCCCAAGTACCTGCTAAGGGCAAGTCACTGTGTTAGGCATTTTCAGGGTAGAAAGATAGAAACCCTTTCCTTAAGTAGCTTAGTGAGGTAATAGAGATAAAATATCTACTTTAAAAAGTAGAATGTAATCAATTAGGGAGTAAACAGCTCAAAAGAGGTACAGATCTCAGAGAGGGCATGATAAAGGACACTTGGGTCACCAAGGAGGTCAGGGACAGCACTGTGATGGGCTAAGATTTGAGCTGAATCTTGAACATGGATGGGCATTTGGGGCAGATGGGACAGTGAGAGGAAAGGCAGAGAGTAGGTTGAGGTTAAATCAAAGACATAATTTACTATGTATCTGTCTGGGAGTTAATAGGCTCTTTCATGGTCTTTTTTTCTTTTTAAATGACAGAAATTAATGTATAACACGGAATCACATATCTTTTGCAATTTGAAAAAATTTGTATAGCATGGATATATTATCCTGTATCATCATGTTACTTTGGCTGTTTGCTATTTCCTCACGTCCAGAGTGTCAAAATTTTGGTAACATTTAATTATTTATTCAATAAACAGTTATTGATCTTTGCTAAGGGCTGCATGTAATAGCAGATACAAAGGTAAATAATATAAAAGCACTGCTTCCAAGAAATCACACTGTTGCAGGTGTGATAGCAGATAGGAAGTTTATCAGGTGGTTAAAAAACAAGAAGGGAATAAATGCTGTGACACAGGTATGAATAAGTTATGTAAAAGCTAAGCAAAGGGCACTCATGACTTTGGTTTGAGGATGGGAAAAATGATCAAAGAAAAAATGAAGCTTCTGAAATAAGCCGGGGTGAAAAGGTATTCCAGATCTCAGGAGCTACATGTGAGACGTGAATGCTAGGTGAGCAAGTGGAACCGGTGTGGACAGCCTTTGTGTACTTTTGCATATTTGTGACAAGGATTTAGCAATCTTTCTTTCCTGATCTAAATTGTTTTTTTTTTTTTTTTACTGGGAGGTCCCAGGGATTGAACCCAGGTCCCTCCATATGGGAGACGGACGCCCAACCATCTGAGCCACTTACGTCCCCCCATAAATTGTTTTTAAAGAAAAAGATTATTTTTAAAAAGAAGAGGAGACATTAGGGAAATATAAATCAAAGCCACAATGAGATGGTACTTCACACCCACTAGGATGGATATTATTAAGAAAAACAAAAAAGAGAAAATGACAAGTATTAGCAAAGACGTGGAGAAGTAGGAACCCTAGTGCATTGCTGGTGATAAAGACAGCAGCTATGGAAAACATTTGTCAGTCCCTCAAAAAGTAAAGCATAGAATTATCATATGACTTGGTGATTCTACTTCAAGGTGTATAGTCAAAGGCACTGAAAATGGGGACTCAAGCTGATACTTGTATGACAATGTTCATAGCATTGTTCACAGGAGCCCAAAAGTGAAAACAACCCAAGTGTCCATCAATGGACGAATGGATAAACAAAATGTGATATATCCATACAATTGGAATATTATTAAGTCATACAAACAAATGAAGTTCTGATATATGATATGACATGGATGAATCTTGAAAACATTTGCTAAGTGAAATAAGCCAGATAAAAAACGACAAGTATTGTAGGAGTCCACTAATATGAGATATCAGGAATAAGCAAATTCATAAGGAATGAAAGTAGATTAGAGGTTACCAGGGGCTAGGCAAAGGGGAAAGGAGGATCTTAATTTTTGTTTGCGGTAATGAAACAATTTTGTTAATGAATGGTGGTGATTGGGAGCATAATATTGTGAACATAATTAATGCTATTGAATTGCACACTTAAAAATGTTTAAAATGGCTAATGTTATTATATATGTTACCACAATAAAATGGAAAAAAAAAAAAAGGGAAAAAGAAGAGGAGAAATAGACCAAGGAAGAGGAGAAAGGAGAAGATTCTGGTCCTGCAGACTCTGTAACTCAAGTACTGTGTAATTGAGGAAAGTTACTTAATGTTCCTGGGCATCTGTCATTTTGGGCATGGGCCAGATGATCTTGAAAGTTTCTTCCAACTTTAATGATCTAGCACCCTGTTTTCTATGACTTTCTTTGTGATGATGAAGCTGGGCATATGTATGTTAATGGACGTTGGACCAAGATATTTGGCTCAGCATTTGCTGTGAAACAATGAAACCCATTTTCAGACATTTTTCTCCCATGACTGAGTAGTGTTAGGTTTTCATCCATCGGCAACAGCCCTTCATCAGCTGTTTTCCTTAGAGAGAGGGAGGCATTGGGTTTTTTTTTTTTTTTTTTTTTTTTTTTTTTTTAACATTCTGACACCTTTCTTTGCCTCAATATCAGTCCTGCTCATGAATCACATAATATGGTGATAAGAACTGAAATTACTCATTGACATTATCATACAGCTATTTTGAAAACATTATCTCATGTTCATTTCCTAGAATATCATCAAGTCTCCACAATATCAGTTCCTTAAAAGAGAATGTTATTTTTGTTCCAGCTGAAGCCAAAATATTTTAGAAAATTTTGTCTTCAGCACTGCTAACTTCCTTCCCTACTACTGTGGCCAAAATTACAGCTTTTTGTTAACTCTTTGCTGTGGCAGGGTCTGATATAGTTTGCTAAATTTGAAGTTGCTTGTTTTTCAGTAATTTGTTTATCTTAACTCTTTATGTAGATTATCTGCATTGTAGATTACTGTGGCACATTTCAAATTCTGGACTGAATTTCTTTCATCATTACCTAAGGTTTCATCATTTCTTCTCTCATCTCCACCATCCATCCAGTCAGGTTGTGCTTAGGTAAAGAGAAATGATTAATCCTAACATTAGTCAAAGCACAAGGGTGTTTTATATATTGCCAAAGGTAGAAAAATGTCTTTCTTTTTACCTGAGATTCTAATTTGTTTCCATTAATGTGGGAAAGTGTCTAATAATCAGTCACTTTCCTTGCCTGACCTTGAATCCTTATTCTTGAGGCTACATGAAGCAAATATTCTTTAGCATTTCCGTGGAAGAATTCTTTTAAAAACATTTGCAGAGATCCAGTTTTCTTTACAGTTTTTGTTTGTTTGTTTGTTTGTTTTGTTGCTGTTGTTGTTTTTTGAGGTACAGGGGCCAGGGATTGAACTCCAAACCTCATATGTGGGAAGCAGGCGCTCAACCACTGAGCCACATCAGCTCCTCTGAGTTGGTTTTTTCATTTGTTTGCTTGTGCTTTGTTGTTTATTTTTTAGGAGGCACTGGGGACCGAACTTGGGACTTCCCATGTGGGAAGCAGGTGCTCAACTGCTTGAGCCACATCTGCTCCCTTTACAGTTTTTGATAGATTGATAGGCTCGTGTATTCACTTATCCATTTAATTCATTTTTTAATATTGCTTTCTAAACTGCCATATACAAAGGTAAATTTAGGTAACATCCTCAAATAAGTTTAAACCAATAGCAGTTAAAGAGGTTAAGCATCAAGCAGTGTTTTTAAGATCCAAAGGAAAAGGCACAGTGAGACAATTGGGAGCTTCTGGGAGGCCCAGGGCCTTGATGGCTTGTATTTCAATCACAGGAACTTGTTTCAGCAACAGCCTTGCCTCAACTAAGTGAGTCACAAATATTAAAATAGGCAATACCTTCAGCTGGATGCAATGGAAAAGGGTTTGCTAACATGGAAACTGGGATGACTATACACATACAAACAAGGATGACTCCTAGGACTGAGTCTTTTAAGACATTTTTTGGAGATGCCCACTAATTACTTTTTGAGTGATTAATGTATATGAGTGTACACATGTGAGGATATAGCTAGAGCATTAGTAGCCAATGAACAGAATTCTGTGCAAGGCAGATTGAGACTGAGACCAGCTAGTTAATGAATTTACTTAAAGGGTCGTTTATAAGGCAGCTACACAGATGATTTAGCAATGAGCAATCTGCCAACTGTTGACCTTTTCAGATATGTTAGAATTTCTTTCAGCATTCCTTTGGAATAATACCTAATAGGCTCGCAGCAATCAAGTTGTGCTTACCATTTAATATAGTGCACATTTGTTTTGTTTTTAATGCTTATGCCAGAATTGTGCTGAGGACTCTACATTTCTTTGTTATTTTCAGATCATCCTGTGGATGGAGGAGGAGTGGGGATAAATGCAGAGATTATTGTTGAACACTGACTTTTTCCTCGATGGTTTAAAATATTTACTTTATTGTATCTGTTTGTTTAGAAGAAAAACATATTCTTTGGTCTCTTCTATTGCACAGGTTCTTTTAATTGTCATTTTCTGGATCTGGAGGATACAAAATACTGGTATAAATGGTCATTGCAATGAACGTGATTGGGGAAAATAGAAATTGATGATGCCACAAAAGTGTTAAATTTCTGTTATCAGTCAATTTCACAGGAATTTGACAGCCTTCTGGCTATTAGCTAGCTCCTCAGAAAGTTCTGCTCTTCTCTTAAAACAATGACTCCAAGACTGGAAGGTGGGTGAGGCATCCACTCAAAGTGTGCCAACAATATGGAAAGAACTTTGTTGGAAAGTCAACCAGAGGCAGTGTTAGTTAAAGAAAAGAGGACACTGATAAGGAGTGCAAACAAGCGTTAACTGGTCACTCCAGCTAGGATATAGGTAGATGATGAACTAAAAAGTGTGGCCACTCTGAGATTCAGATCTAGGATAAGCAAAGAACAAAAGTACGTGATATGGATAGGGGCCAGGGTGGTGACATAATAGCGAAGCCATTCTGTTCCCTGTATGTGCATTCACTGAGGATATGCATGCGGGAATGTGAGCATTTTGGAGGGCGCTGGGGCTGGGGCAGACTTGGTGAGAAAACATTCTCCACCTCATTAAGTCAACTATTCTCTTCTTAGCTCTAGTGGATTGTTGCTCTGTGGACCTAATGTTTAATGTTGCCAGGTCTTCTCATTCTTCAGAAGAAATGGGAAATGTGATATTTTAATTAAATATGTCACTTTTTTTTTTTTTTAAGGAGGTACTGGGGATTGAACCTAGGACCTCATACATGGGAAGCAGGCTCTCAAACACAATTCCATCTGCTCCCCAATGAAAGTGAGAACTGTTTATCTTATTTGTTTGTTTGTTTTTAGGAGGTACCAGGGGTTGAACCTGGGACCTTGTACATGGGAAGCAGGTGCTCAACCATTTGAACTACATCTGCTCCCCAAAGATGTCACATTTTAAATACAGTACCATATTAAGAGAGAGAGAGAGAGAGAGAGAGAGAGAGAGAGCGCAATGGTGTGAGTTAAACTGACCATGTCTATGGACTGGTTGGCCCTCTTGTCACTAGCTGGTCACTTATTCTAAGCTGATTTAAGACTTACATGTGGCATGCTGAGAATTGTGCTATTTACTAAATGGGTAACCTCAATATTTTCATCGGATAATGAATGGCTTTAAGAAGATTTAGCACATGGGGTTGTTTTGAGAATTAAATAAGATCATTTATGTAAAAGCCCTTATTACAATGCAGAGCAGATAATAAGATTCAAAAAATGTTGATTGAATTGGAATCTGCAGCCTCATCATAGTCTTGCATACTGGGTGTGTCTTTTTCATTCCCACGTTCATGGCAAGCTTAGAAGGAATCAGTGGTTGTCTGTGCTGATGATTTAACCATGACTTCCCTCCCAAAGACTCTCCTCATCTTTGCCTGCCAAGATACATATATGAGATAAACCTTTGCAGCTGTAGATAGGTTTCTATTAAATATAAATATCCCCCACTCAGAGGTGGGAGGTCATGGGGTATGTGTTGTTAGATACTACGTGGCTTGCATAAAATAGTTATTTTACATTGTGTCCTTCTGCCTCATGGTCCCATAATCTACCCCTTTAAAGACCACTTATCCCTGAGCTTACTTTCAACATCAACCAGATGCTTGAGATAACTGGTTTTCCATGTATAACTAAACATGAACCCAGTTGCCTCCAAGAACCTGGGATGGTCAGTGAGGGAGAGGCTTGCTCCCTCTGTGTTTTGGGGAGCACTTAGTTTTTATTTACAGAAAGGTCTAAGGGAAGTCAGTCTTTGTCTTTCTCCGTCAATTCCCTTCCTTTGGTCATTTCCCTTCCCTAAATTCTGTGTGTATAAAAGGAGAGAGAGCCTCTTCTAGCTCAGTAAGTCTGCATTTTAGATAAATACTTTAATTTGTCTATAAGGATTACTGAAATATTAACAGATCTGGAAACTTTGGTTCCTAAGTTCCTCAAGGTCTCTCTGGTGATCCTTTCCCAGAAAGCCAGTCTTGCTCTGCCTCCTAGACCAATCACAGATGACAGGAATCTTCAGGCCAGAAGGAACCTTAGAGATCATACAGTACAGCATCTCCTTTATAGAGATGAGGATGCTGAGCTCAGAAGGTCAAGCACTTAACCAATGTCGTAAGGCTCATAACCAGTTTGGTACTAGGACCTGGTCTTCTGACCTGGACCAAGCCCTACACTCTGAGCTCAGATCCTGACTGCACTCTCTGTCCCCAGGAGGTCTCCCTGGACCCCTTCCTATCTACTTGGTGGAGAGGAAAGTCAGTTGGAGCAGGAAGGAGAGGTTTGGAATTATAAAACTAGCATCCTAAGAATGGTTATATTTATTGTGCCCTTCTTTTCCTTTTTCTTAACTTAGTTAAGCCCTAAACTAGGATTCTTTGCTGGAATTATCTCTATAAAGCAAAGTTCTTATATGTAAGCAGGGTCTACCAAAAAATCTTTTTATTCTCTGTGCAAATCCATATTAAGCTTCTTGGCTCATTGAACAAGAGCCAATTTTCCCTATATTTAAGGACCTAAAAAAGACTGTACTCATTATATTAGAACATGATTATTTATTATGTTAAAATTTTCATGTGTATTAATATCTAGGCTCAGCTTTAATTAAGGCATTCTGGTTAGGACTGGTAGGGAGATAAATGGATAGATACTCAACTTATTTTAGCTCTCTCTATTTTTATTATGCATAGTAATCCTTTAGTGTAGGGATCCTCAATTTGCATTCTACCTCAGCACATCCACTTGTATGCTCACTAGCACAGAGATTCTGAAGGCAAGAAGGGGGCTGTTTTAGTTTGCCAAAGGGCTACTGATGCAAAGTACCAGAAATCTGTTGGCTTTATAAAGGAGATCCCCCCACCCCCACCCCCGCAATAAAGGGGATTTATTTGGGGTAAAACCTTACAGTTCCAAGGCTGTGGAAAGTCCAGCTCAAGGCACCACAAGAGGTACTTTCTCACCAAAGTCAGCTGCCACATGTTGAAGCAAGATGGTGGGCAATCTCTATCTGGTCTCTCCTTTTCTTCCAGCTTCCTCTCTCAAGCTTAGCTGCTCTGCTTTCTTCCTGATTTCAGCTGCAAGCTGGCATAGGACTTATTTCTTAGGGCTTCCTATATCAGTCTCCACTGTTCTGTTCTCTTCCCAAGGTCAGCTGTAAGCTATCAAGTATAGAGCAGGGCTGGTCTGCTCTTGAACTGCTCTGTGGGCCCAGCCCTCTTGGGACTTCATGCTTAAGCAAGTCTCTCTTTCACATGGCAGGATCAAACATAGCAGTTTCCTCTTTCCTCTCTATGTGAGTCCATTTACATCAGACTCAGCAAGGGGGTGGGGACTCAACTTGAGTCATGCCTCACTTACACAGTCCAATAAAAAGCCCTAAAGTGATCTTATCAAGTAATCTAATCAAAGGCCCCTCAGCTCAATTTAATGCAATCAAAGGGTATCACACCCAGAGGAATAGATTATTTTACAAATAATAATCTTTCTTTTTTTAGGATTCATAAAATAATCACAAAATGCCACAGAGGCATATACCCCAGAGGAATATCAAAATATGGCTCTTGGAGTGGTGGGTGGTAGAAGGCCTCTATAGTTTGGAAAAGCACCTCTTAAAGAGTTTATGACATCCCTTTGGGGGTGTGTGTTCTCTCCCAGCCTGAAAATCCCAACATGATTGGTTCCCATCTTGGGGTCATGGCCTAAATTAGGGTCAGCAAGGCTCTCAAGGGATCCTTAGAAAATGGCTGTCCAAACTTTTAGTCAAAAGAAGATCTTATGGAGGGTCTGTGAGTTAAAATAATACTGTGTGAGTGTTGTGGGGTACAGTGGGGGTGGATCTGGAAAGGTTGGGGGGGAATATCAGAAAGTAACAATGCTAGTTTCTTTAGGATTGAGAGGTTGGGTTATAAAGAAAGAAATAGATTAGTCAAATATTCTAAAGATTAAAGGGTGATTTTATATTTTGAGTCTCAATGTTATATTTGAATTTCATCTATTGAAAAAAAGTACACCTTCTTCTAGTTCCCTTTCAGCACTTAGCATCTCAAAACTTCATAAACGTTTATAGTAAAAGAAGTTGGGACCTCTTTGGAAGGAGTATGCCTTTTCTACTATTTCTTTTCTACTCTCCCCACCAACACACACTCCTGTATAGAGCTGCTGGTTTTTAAATCTCTTGCTGGGGTTCATTTGTGCTCAAGATACTGCTTGGCATATAGCAGATGTTAAAAAAAAATTATTGACTGACTAAATAAAGGGAAGAATAAATGACCATGGCATGGAAGTTGTAAGCCTCTGTGAAATTAACCTCCATTCCAAATTCAGGAGGCATTATGTGTTAGAGGAAATCTGGCAATTTGGGGATTTTTAACCCATACATATTTATGAGGGGCTAAAATGATTCCTATTTTTAGAATATGATGTTATAAATGGAAACCGGTTTTAGAGATCATATAATCAAGTACTGGCATTTTTCAGAGGAGATATTGTGTATGTGTTTCTGTGTGTTTGAGGAAGCAGATCAAGAGGTTTACTGATGTGTGCAGTCACAAAGCTAGTTGATGGCAGTGCTGGTGTTTTAAAACCCAGGTCTTCTGACTCATCACCACACATTTGTGGCATGACTGCTGCAGAGAAAACCACCAAGAAGGGTCCTTTGGGAGGTGACAAATGCCACATGGTTGGCCCCCTTTTTCTATGGGAACATTGATGTAACTTGTAATTTTCCTTGTCATAAAGCTAATTCCCAGGAAGGAGAATGTTTTTTATTCTAGAGAGGTTTTATGGCTTCATTTTGACTTGAAGGTGAAGTTTTTAATTAGTTTCTAACCTATATATACTGTTACATAGCTTGCTGACATCAGAAGTTTCCTAATGTGATCTTATGTAAATTTGGGTTCCTGCATGGAAAAGAAAATTCAATAAAGTGGAGCTTGTTGATACCTATAAAACATTGAGTTATATCTACCAGATCAAAACATGGCGTGAGTGCAAAAACTTATCTTAAGACTCATTTCAGTTTAAGCACTTTCCTCATGATTGGCTTGAAAACATTGCCTCTCTGGTGGCAGTTAGCACGTAAACTGGCAACAGAAACAGAGCTGGCAATCAGTTGAAGTGTTGTCTTCAAGAGCATCAAGACATCATTTAGGAGAAGGCTTGAAGGCCTTTGGAATTAAATGGAGAGAGGTTGAGTTCACTTTACATTTAATTTGCTAGAAAATATTTATCATCTTTGCTTGTTATCCTGGCTGCCTATTGACCCCCATCCCCACCCCAAACACACACCATGCAGTAGAGTCATTTTGGAAAAAAAACATGATTAACTCTAATCTTATCTCTAGGCACTTTTAGACATTTGGATTGATTGAAAGAGGCGGTAGAAACCGAGCCAGTGGGGTGGAGGACCCATGAAAGTAGGAAATTGACAGGACCTATTTGAGACAAAATGGTTAGGAGCGGGTGCTCCCCGTACCTTTCATGGATTGTTCTTTATCTTCTAGAATGGCACTGAAAATGCATTTAAGACTTTAGTATACATTACATTAATTTCCCTCTTTTATTTTTTCATTTTAGAAAAGAACCAGCTAAAACTCCAAATATGTCTTTTGTGCCATTTGGCCTTGAAAGATCCACTGTAAAGGTACAAAGAAAGTTTTTCTGGGATTAATTGAATCGAGATCTGATTACAGCTTAACTTGTCTGAGAGGAGAGCTCAGGCATTTCTCTAGTTCCTTGTCTGAGAGCTTGCATTTAGGGTCCTGGATACCCCTCTCCTGAAAGGGAGAAGGAAGAGGCAGCTTTGTTCCAGGCATTCCTTTAGCCCCCAACCTGTGTGAGCAGAGTTTGTCTGAGGTGATAAATATGCAGGCAGCAAAATCTCTCCTTACTTACCCTGCATCCTCACCACCATGAGCCTCTCATAGTGCCTGGTCCATGTGAGGGACTCAGTAAAGACTGTTAGAATCTGTTTGTTGAATGAGGCATTATGAAGTAAATTTGGAGAGTTTAGAGATACTCCCTCATCTGGTATATTTTGGTTAATACCTTTTTAAAAAATCTTCTCCATACCTTACCACTTCTCTCACCTCCAAAACATAACAGTACATATCTTATAATATGTAGATGTTTATGCTTTTAGTGAGAGAACAATAGTTATTAGAAAAATAGAAAGGGAGTTTTGTAATGTTTTTCTGGATTTAATTTAACGCAGTATGAAAAGAAACACTGTGAGTCTCATTCCATCAGTGAGTCATCAACTCAATATAGTGGGGTCCGACTTCCAGAAGCATTTTTTTAAAGGAAAAAAATTGAATAGAAATTTTTGTTTTGTGAAACTTTTGTTTCAGTTATATATCCGTGGGAGAGTGTGAACTGGTTTAAGATGTGAAATGTGTTTCTTACAGTAGGTCAAAAGACTTTGAAGCTATTGAATCAAAGCATTCATGCATGCATTCTTGGTTCAATTAAAAGTAGCATATGCTGTCTTTGTAAGATCAAAACTTCTCAGTTAACTACTGAGCTTGCATTTTCAGAGAACTATTCCACCTGGCCAGAAATAAAAATTTAATGGCCAACAGAGCTAAAGTAAGTAGCTTTAATATGCATTTGTACCAATTGTGTTACCGCTGAGCCAGTGGCTTCTACAGTCACTGGTCCAAACAGACCTTTTGCTAAATGTTTTTTGCAAAGAGGTTTTCTGTTTATTTTGTTTTATTTAATTTTTTGGAAAACAGTGTTTTTTATTTTTATTTTTATTTTATTTATTTATTTTTTTATTGTGGGTAAAAATCAGACTTTTCACAATACATACCAATATTTGCAAAATGATATATAAATATATATGCATATATGTGCATTTGCTTACAAAACTGTTATTTATTTATATATATAAATATATTTTAAGAGGTGCTTAGATTACCCAAAATATTACACGGAACCCACTGGGATTCCCATGTTGCCCACCTCCCACACCTCCCACCACATCCCACACAAACATCTCCCACAAGTGTGGCCCACCACCCTCAATGGACTTATACATCCTGGGGCCTTGCCACCAACCATAGACCACAGTTCACACCGTAGACCACACTCTCTCCCACACGGTTCTGATTTCTGTTTATTTTTAAAATCCTTTTGTATTGTATTGGGCAGGTGCGAGACCTGTATTAAAAAGCTTGTCAATGGAAGTGGAAGGGGCTATTTACTACCCAGGAGAGTCCTAGAACAAAGAAGATTTTTATCTGAATCAGGGTATTCAATTGCATCATCTACGCGTGGCCTGAGGCAGAATAAAAATTAAAAGTAAACTTCCTGGTGACATCCTCTGTTCCTTCTGCAGTTACTCAATTGGCTTGTTCACAGGGCACAAAATGGGCGACCACCTGACAGGCTTATCTGGCCAGCCGGTTATCTGAATAGGGTCTCTCCAGAGCTCCTAGAATTTGTGGAGTGGGGTTGTGTCATAGGAAATGCACGCTGGGTTGGTGTTCACAGCTGGAGAGGAGGAGGTGGCAGAATGTGTGTCTGGTTCTGCTCGGAACCCCACCTCACGTTGCTGCTGAGGACAAGAAGCTGGCGCTGGACTGGTTGGAAAGGCTTGTAAGAGCAGCACAGGCTGCCCTTTCCCTTTCAGGAGGACCGGTGCCCAGAGCCTCTACTTGGTCTGACAAGGAGAGAGGTTTTTTTCCCCCTTCTGGCATTCTGCTCCGTATTATACACAGGAAGGCATAAGGAAGCCAAATGATTGATAGACTCCTTTTAGGGAAAACAAAACAAAGCAAAAACAAAAAGACCAATGTAAGGTAAGCCACATATTTCCCTTTTGAAGTTGGCTTTTGCCTTTCCTGGAAATAGCACTTCTTGTCCGGAATCACAGTGTAGGAAATGCTTCCTGTCATCTGAGAGCCTGTCTTTAGACAGGTCAGTTGGTAAAGCTCATGGAAGCCATTTTAATTTTCACTTTGTCACTTATCCCTCTCAGACAATATAATGGTTCCATAGTCTCAGGAGTCAGCAGATGGCTTTCGGAAATATTTTGATGTCCCTTTGGACCCTGGTCTTTTAATTTTGTCACTGTTTTCTCTCCCTCTCTCTGTCCATTCTGTTATTTGAGAAGGCAGGGTCCAAGAAATGCCAACTTACTGGTGAGTTTCCCACCTCCAATAAGCTATTGGGCGTTACTATGCTCTAGTCTAGAACCTTTGAATATGATATCTGCCACTTTGACTCCTTTTTCCTGTGCGGATCTAAAGAAAAATTAACTGACATCTCATTATGGGAGGAATTCACCTCAAGTTTGGACATCAGAGACAAGGCTATCCCAGGAAAACACCTCCTGTCTTCTCTCCCCAGCATACCAAGCTTTATTCCAAGACCTTTGAACTTTTCTTTTTGCTGAAGGTGTTCAGTGAGAAAGTGGAAAAAGAGAAAGAGGGGAGTGGGTGTAGCTCAGTGGTTTGAGCGTCTGCTTCCCATATATGCGGTTCCCATTCAATACCCAGCACCTTCTGAAAAAAGGAGAAAAAGAGAAAGAAAAAAAGAAGGAGGCTCATGACACACTATGGATGGCCCCATAGTGCTTTTCATTCAGTGGAAGAAACTGGACACTTGTGAGGGAGGAGGGATGGGTCAGTTATATCATGATTGTTAAATTGCTGGGATACCTAGGCCCTTATCTTTCTTAACTCCCTGGAATTGAGTGTTGGAAGGATGAGAAGATAAATTTTAAAACAAGAAAGCATCTCCATTAGAATTTAGCTTCATCTTAGTCACTCGCATTGTAAAAGGAGGGCATCACCTTAGACTGATTTCTATTTTCCAGTGGCTGCATTCTAGTAATCTGATTTCTTAGGGTATTTGACTAGTCAAGCATTTCCTAACCTTAGTTACTGAGGATACTTGAGACATAATTGTATGTCTACTAATTCTTTTACTTACTTCCTAGGCTGAAAGCAACAGCAGTTCCTCAGACCCCAGACTGGGGTTAGAAATTAGCATTATATGGTGTGATATGAGATACTGGGAAGGCTCCTTAACCCATCACCTAATCATACTGCCTGACATAGTACTGTAACCAGATTATGTCTAGGTCCTTGGCTAAACTGCAGGAAATGAATTTTAAGAGCATGCCATGTTGATTAGGATGGCAATGGATGGTAGCTTAGGATGTTGGAAATATGGTATATTAAGCCATTATTAGTTAATCATACCTCAGTATAAATTATTTCAGAATTTTTATTTCTGGAAAGATACCTGAGAAAAGGACATTGCAGAATTAGGAATGCTAGAAAGGTGAGGGATGGAAATAGCATAAAAAGAGCCTCAAGAAAGGAGGGTGGAGTGGTGGAGTAAGGCACAACATTAGGTGGTGGAAGACTTCATAATTTTCACCTAATATCGACTCTGCTCCTTAAAACATTAATGTTGGGTGACTGCTTTCTTAATGAATAGACATATGGCATCATTCAATTGTAAAAAGAAATGAAACAAAATAAAGTTACTACGGCTAAGAGATTTAAAATGGAGTAGGGAGGTGATTTTGGAGGTTACTCTTAAGCAAATCTCCGCCAGATATCACAAACTGCCCAAGTATGCAAAGATTCAAGCAGCAATGTTCTCAAAACCCTAAGGATAAACAAATTACAAGGTATAGAACTCACTTAAACTATCTAACCTGAAGGACATTTATATTACCCCAAATATCCAACAACTACAAACCATTTATGTAATCCTCTTTTTCTTTCAAAAAACCTTACCTGCAAGTGCCAAATTGGGACATGATTTTCATTGCTCCCTGAATCTGTGCTCCTCAAACTGCAATTTTAAGACCCCAGATAAACACCTCTGTTGCCTTGCAGCTTAGTTTGTTATTGCTTGGTTGACAAAATCAGTATCGCTCATTCATTCACTCACTCACAGAATGAGGGACATAATTTAGATAGAGATTTTACAGGATCTTGGTGTATTTTGGTTGATATGGTAAATCTAAATAATGCTAATATCTGAATGTGGGGAGAGGTCTCAGTGGGTTTATGCAAGAATCCAAATTTGTCTAGACTTGTTTGGTAGGCTGAGAGTAAGGCCAGGGGGGTGGTTTGTTTGAGTTGAAGGGTTTGAGATGCATAAAGGAGAAAGATGCTTTTGGGGATGCATGGAGGGGTCCATATAAATAGGGGCTGAAGCAGCTGTTTTCTGGAGAGATTCTGAAAATAGAAGTAGTGTTACTCTTGAACTATAGTTGAAAAAATGCAATACTGAGCAAGTGTTATACTGTCTATAATTTACTTTAAAACACTTTGTTTGGACAGTGTAATCCATGTCACGTTGTTTTCATATCTACACTTGGGGATGTTAGTTAACATTTGAAGTATGAGGTAGGTAGTTTGCATTTGCAAGTATCTTTTATTTGCAAGAAATATTGTTGATTGTTAAGATGTGATAATGTTTTTTTTTTTTTTAATTGTGGGTAAAAATAAAAATTTTCATGATACAAACCAATATTTGTAAAATGATATATAAATATATATGTGTATATGTGCATTTGCTTGCATAAATGTTATTTTTTTCATATATATTTTAAAAAATGCTTAGATTACATAAATGTTACACAAAAATTACAGGGATTCCCATGTTCCCCACCTCCCATACCTCCCATAACATCCCACATAAACATCTTTCATTAGTGTGGCACATCACCTGCAATGGATATACACATCCTGGGGCTTTGCCACTAAGCATAGACCACAGTTCACATTGTAGACCACACTCTCGCCCACACAGTTCTGCATGGTATATGCTGATGTAAAATGGCCTATATCCATCGCCACAACGTCACTCGGGACAAACCCCAAGTCCTGAAAAAGCCCCTGTATTATAACTGCCCTTCCCCTCCCCGCCCTGAAAGCGTCTAGTGGCCACTGGCTCCACCTCACTGTTATAATTTCTTCCATTGCTTGAATCACAAAGTCTACAACAGAATACCATTAAGTTCACTCTAGTCCATAGCTCTTCCCCCAATCCTGAGGGGACTGGAATGGTGATGTCTACTCCACCTCCAAGAGAGAGTGGGCTTATATCCCATGGATACGGTGGATGGGATTATCCTGCCTGCAGCTGCAGGCTCTCTCCATTCCCTGGGATGGCCGTTGTCCATCATCGTCTCCTCACCAGGTGATTTGGGTGAGTCCATTGAGCTGTAGAGTAGGAGTTGCAGCTCCACTGAGATTCCAGGCATAGCTGGCACATGGGCAGGCCAGAGGCTCCAGTCTCTGGAAGTACACCTACAAACCCCAGCCTCATATATAGGTTTGAATAGAAGGGACTGATGGACCATGTGCAGGGAGGACTTATTTGAGTCCAACTCTGTCACTCTCAGGAGCACAGATTCCAAAGTAGAGCCCACTGATAAGGCATCAATCTCTGGGGCTCTCCCCACTTATATAGGACCTGAGTGTCTCCAGAGCACCCAGGAGCCCCTCTGTGTGGGGTATGATAATGGCTTTTAAAATGTGGTTATATTATCTTTTAGAGCTTTATGCTGAGGAGTCTGTGGAGGAAATGATATAATGTTTGGGATTTGCTTCCAAATAAGCCAGTGATTGGGGTGGATGTGGGAGGGGGGACAGAGAGGCCGGGTAGGTGGGGTGTGGATGAACAAGATTGACCAGGAGGTGGTAATTGTTGAAGCTGGGTGATAGGTGACTGGGTGGTTGTTACGCCAATCTCTCTACTTTAGAATATATTGGAGAGGAATGTTAGAATCTACTTTGCTGAAATGACAGCTCTTCCCAAAATGTACATTGGCTAGAAGTACAGGCATCTCCATCCTCACAGGAACAGGATTTAAGAATCTGGTGAAAAAGCAGTGGACACCCTTCAGAGTGGTAGTCTTTTTTTTTCTTTCTTTTTCCCTAGTAATTTTTCTTTCTTTTCTTTTCTTTTTTTAATTAGAGAAAGTGTAGGTTTATAGAAAAATATAGGAAAATCAAGCAGAAATTACAGGGCTCCCATATACCATCTTCCTCTTCAGTTGTCCCTATTATTATCACTTTGTATTATTGTGGTACTTTTGTTACAATTGATGAAATAATATTATTATAACTGTACTATTAACTACAGTCCATAGTTTACATTAGTGTAGTACTTTGGGTTTAAGAGGAAGCTCTATAACTGTTTTGTGCCTGTTTCCTAATAAACACCTGGCACCTAATAAATTGGTGCCAGTATTTGGTCACCCCACCTATCATGGGGTCGGCGGGGAAGAGATCTACCAGGGCTTCTACCTCTAGCAACGGACCTGGGGAGGTGTGACAGCCACTTTGGCTTGGGTTGATGTGCAGCAGGTGGGGTAGGTCAGGGTGGGGAGAGGGGAATGGTGGGGAGTAGTAAGAAGGTGGGGAGTAGCAGGAGGCATCCCTACATCCATATGGGACTCAGCATGTCTGCCCCCCAGGGAGGTGACTCCTAGAGGGTCACCTACGAAAGCGTAGGGCAGACAGTGGCCTGTTCATCTCTGTCTGCATTAGGCCTCAAACATCACCCGGAGGGACAGGGGAAAAGGGAGTGGGCATCCTGACAGTATTCTTTGATAACCTCTGACACCTCCTAGCAATTCACAGAGTGAAGGAGGGAGCAACTGGGGAAGGGATTGGGATCCTGAATTATGTAAGTAGGAGCAAGAGTGGGTGAAATGTGTGTAATTACTGTTAATAGGAAGCCCCTTTGTCCCCTTAGCTTGTTAAGGTATGGGCAAACTTGTGTTATACACATTGAAATGAGTTCCTTGTTCACCTGTGGATTGTCACTAATTTTAAAAATACAGATGTGCATGGAAGCATTAAGTGTTCAAGGAATGTGATGTATACAAACTACCTTCAAATGTTTAGAAAATAAATGAATAGATATCCAGATAGCTAGATAGGTAGATACCTATAGAATGATATGACAAATGTGACAAAATGTTAAAAGTTGGTATATCTGGGTATCTGGGTGGAGTTCTCTGTTTGGGTTTTGTATTACTTTTGCAAGTGTCCTATAAGTTTGAAATTACTACAAAATAAAACATTTATAATTTTAAATTATAAATATAAATTTTAAAATAACATTTTCTGAGTACCTAACAATGTGCCAGGCTCTGCTTTTATTAACATGATCTCACTTGATCTTTAAAACAATCCTATGAGGCAAGTATTATATATTGTTTTATCCTTATAGAACTTAAGCTTGACTATGTTGAATGACTTTCATTTATTTGCTTGACAAATATTTATTGAGCATCTACTAGGTACCAGCTATCATTCTAAGGGCCAAGGATTCAGAGTTGAATAAAGCTGACTGTGATAAACAAGCAAACCAATAAATAAGATAATTTCAAATAGTAGTAAGTGCTATGAAGAAGACAAAACAGGTTAATGCATCTGGGGGTAGCTGAGTTGGTCTTGGCGGTCACCATTACACAGGCTGGTCAGGAAGGAATCTCTCAGGAGACGGCATTTGCCTGAGACCTGAGTGATCTGGAGCCCTCGGTGAGAGGATAAAAGCAGGTGGCGCACCTCATCGAGGGAACAGCAGGTGCAAAATGCTGAGGCTTTGGGACTTTTCAAGGTCACCCAACTACTGAGTGGAAGCTCTGGGTTTTAATCCATTTCCATGCAATAGCAGGTGGCAGTGGGATGGAAAGTTTTGCTTTTTCAAGGTGAAGTCAGGAGAGTTAGTGGAGCATGTTGAAAGGATACCGGCAGAGCTGGAATGGTGCCCGGACACCTGGGCTGCATGGGCCCATCGCCTCTTGAACACCAGGGACTTCAGAGGAAGTATTTGTTTTAATCACTTCTGAAAATGGGATTGTTCTTTGATGTTTTCTCATTCTGTTTGCCTGATGACCACACCAGAATTGTACTTTTAAAAGGCCTCTCTCCGAATGAAATGCTTTGGAAAAAAATCTGCCAAATAATAGAAATATTTCTCTTTCAGTTTAACTGCTGACCCAGACTAGTCAGAGAAACAGCCTTTCAAAGGATAAATCTATGAAATTCCATTTCTGGGGGCAAGTTCCTCGATTTGCATTGAGCATTGTTGTAAATGTCAAGTGTCCAGCTCCCACTGTCAACTTGAATAGGCATCAGTGTTTATCCTCCCAGGATAATCGCACCAACTTGTACAGTGGATGGTTGCGGCCACACTGTTTCTTGCTAATCGCAATCACGCCCCTCTTATCTGTTCCCCTTCCTTTTTCTCCTGTAAGCCACTTCCAAATTTCCAAGGTTATGATGAAATACTGACTTCTTCTCTTAAGGAGGCTGTTAGTTTTCCTGGGCTGCCCTGCTGAGCCAGCATTCCCATGACTGGGTCCTATGGAAAGAGTGGGAGGGTGGGAGAATGTGAGCTGGTGGGAGACAGTGAACAAAGGCTCTAGCTGTGTGGCAGTTTCCTTCCCTTGAGACTGGAAGTAGATGTGAAGAGCCCAGGGCACAAATTGATTCCAAATAAAAAATACCAGCATCTATGTGCTGTCTCATTTACCGTTGTATCCCCAGGACCTAGCACATAGTAGGTATTTACTACATACTTGCTGAATGAGTATCATGGCAGATAGTCTCTACCAGCTTAACCATAACCCGCCAGCTTCCTCGGTCCCTTTCTCACTGAACACCTTTGGGCTTTTGCCAATTGCTTTCTCCTGGGGAAGGGGTTGAGGGTAGACCAGGCGGGAAGGCTGGGCATATTTCCTGGGCTTGATTGGCTGCAGCAATCATGACTCTTTTCCAGCTGCAGAGCATTTTGTGTGTGATGAATGATACAGAAACATGCCCCCAGGCAGCCAACTGGCCCCTCACCAGTTCTTTGTAAATACCGGCCAGAGGCAGCTTTGGTCTTCTGCCAGGCTAGAGACCGCAAGAGCAAATCTCGAAGGTTCTCAGCCTTCACATGGGGCTCATCATGGCTCTACAGCTGTTGTGTCAGCTCCACATACCGGGTGATAAATTCTTTGTAATTTTCCTACAGAGAATCTATGAAGGAAATGTCATTCTCCCACCCCCCTCTGCCTGGATATGTTTGCTTTGGCAGAGAAATGCTCTGAGGTCTCCTCTCTTCCCCATCTCTTTGATTCAAATGTTCTTTTCTGCTGGTAACTTCTTGTCCCTAGAGATACAAAACACACTCTCAGTTAGAAACATGAAGAGGATGTGTTAGGGAGCTTTAGGGTTATAAGTAACATTGTTGCATGGCTTAAAGTCTGTTTTATCTATCCTTCCATCCAGCTGCCTTAGACTGAGCCTGTCTGTGAAAGGCAATTCATATAAATGAAACGTTCTTGTCCAATGATGGCATTGGTTATGTCACTGTGTTTCATGGCTTTCTGAGATGCGTACTTTTTCACACTTTAACACCTCAGAATTTGGAAGCTACCTTTCTTGTAATCACTGAACAGAGCATGTTAATTGGCAGTGATTTTCTTTTTGTGGATGTAGATTTTTAAAATGGTATGTCCTACAATAGATGGAATCTTAGTTTGATGAAACTCAGTAGTTGATTTTGGTGAGAAATGTTTAAATTTGTTTCTACAGACATTTTTTTCCTCTATTCTAACCATTCGGCTACTTTGAAATGTATGCATAACTATAGTAATAATTATTGTTTTAAATATATGTGGATAGTTTTATATAAAGGAAGAAGGGATCCAGAAGTGAGAAAGCCTAGCTTCTGGTTCCGCTTTTGCTTTAACTAATTGTAGAACATTGGATAAGCCATTACCTTTGGCCTCTCTTTTCTTGGCTATAAAATAATGGGTTAGATCAGGAAGCCTTTGAGTGATAGCACCCTTACCCTCCTGGGCCATTACTCAGAGTCAAAGACATTTGGTAGTGAACAAAAGTTTGGTAAATATCTCCTCCAGAGTGAGGTTTTGTTATAGTGACTTGAGAGCCCTGTCATTGTAGATCAAATTAACTTTCTCTATAAGATAAAGCTCCTGTAATACGAGCAGATAAGAAGAGTTAGAGGTTCTTGACTGCCAACTATGTGCCAGGTACTGTGCTACCTGCTGCAGACACATTGAGTCAAGCATTCAAACTGCACAACATTGCTATTCATTTATTCCCCAAGGTGCTAGCACTAAAGTCGTGACCCAAATAGACCGTGTGAGGCTTAGAGTCTAGTGAGGAGGACAGATGAAATGCAAACAAGTAGATATGCCATATGTTAGATGATGAAGCACACGATGGTGAAAAGTTAGGCAGGATAGGGGTGTGGAGGAGGGCAGTGTGGGGGCTATTGTTTAATATAGGGGAGTCTGAGAACATGGTGTAAAAAAAGGATGGTAACTTCCTAACAACATGAAGTCAGATTCCTATTGTGCTTAGGTGACACATGACTTCATAAGCCTACTTTTTGTATGTGGTGAAGCTCAGACACATAAAGTTACTTACCCAAGGTTATATAGACAGCAAACGGAACAGATGGACTTTAAACTCAGGATGTCTAACTGCAGGAACTCACACTTTCAATCACAGCAAGGGCTTTTTGGCCACCCTTATCTCTATTGATTTCAGTGTGATTTTATGTTCTGTTCAGCCAGGCTCTGGTGCCAGAGTTACTACTATGAGGCAGGTAGGAAATTTACTCGATGGTCCTCCCAGAAGCATAGTTTCTAATGCCCTGGCATCAATGTAAGGGATGTACGTCAAGTGGTCTTATTATCTTTGGCATCACTGACATCTTGATGAAATACACTGAGAATGTACTTATTTAACCTGTAGGTGATGCTACAGAAATAGAACAATGTGATATCATCAAGTTAGGAGCACAATCCTAGACAAACAGGATAAAATACAATTATACAAATGTGAGTGTAGGTACTTAGGCAACCAAAGCCGTAAAAATCATTTTAAGACTGGCTAGCCACAATCCTTATTTTAAAAGCCCCGTGGGTCAGAGGTTATCATAATATGAGTCAGCAACTTCGTGTCATTGTGGGTCAGCCAAGGTGCAAACCTATACACTCTGTGTACAGCAAACATTTACTAGTGTTACAGAGAATATTGTTCCCTGTCCTTAAAAAGGAAAAGATTCAAGCATTAGCATAATTTGAATTTTTCCAAAAAAATTAGAAACGTTGAAAAATAATAATACTCAGTGTTAATGCTTATTTAATGAAAGGGACATTTTCATACACTTCTGTTGGGACTCCTAATGATAACACCTTTCTAAAGGGCAATTTGATAATATATATTAAAAACCTTCAACTGTGAATATTCTCGGAGCAATACCAATTCCAGGATTTTTTTCTGAAAGAAATAGAGATGGATGAAAAGATTTAGCTACACAAGTTTTTGTTGCAGTATACTTTATGATTATATTGATTGGTTAATATGGTCTAATGTTGTGTGGCTATTAAAAATCATGTTGTTGAACGATAATTTTTTTTTTTTTTAAGATTTTATTTTATTTATTCATTTATCCCCCCCTTGCTGCCCGTGCTCGCTGGGTCAGCCAACCACGCCGTGCGGGCGGGAACCGAACCCGGGGCCTCCCATATGGTAAACGGGAGCCCCACTGATTGAGCCACAGCCGCTTCCCATGAATGATAATTTTTAACTGTTTGCAGGTCATAGACTCTTTGTGTGCGTGTGTGTTTTATTAGAATAGTTGTAGGTTTACAGAAAAATCATGCATAAAATAGAGTTCTCAAATACCACCTTATTATTAACACCTTGCATTAGTGTGTTACGTTCATTACAATTCATGATACAACTTTTTTATAATTGTAGTATTAATTATAGTCCATTATTTAATGTAGGATTAAGGGTGTTGTACAGTCCTATTTTTAATGTTTTTATTCTAGTAACATATTTACAACCTAAAATTTCCCCTTTTAACCATATTCATATATGTTTAATGCTGTTAATTATGTTCACAATGTCATGCTACCATCACCACCATCCATTACTAAAACTTTCCCATCAACGCAAATAGAAACTCTGTACAATTTAAACATTAACTCCTCATTTTCTACCCCCTGCCCATCCCCTGGTAATCTATAGTCTAAATTCTGACTATGAGTTTTCTTGTTTTTATATTTTCATAGACTCTTTTTTTTTTTTTTTCATTATGGGTAAAAATCAAAATTCTCACAATACATACAAACATTTGTAAAATGATATATAAATATATATGCATATATGTGTATTTGCTTACAAAAATGTTATTTATATATATATATATATACATATATTTTAAGAGGTGCTTAGATTACCTAAAATATTACACGGAACCCACTGGGATTCCCATGTTGCCCACCTCCCACACCTCCCACCACACCCCACACAAACATCTCCCACAGTGTGGCCCACCAACCTCAATGAACTTACACATCCTGGAGCCTTGCCACCAACCATAGACCACAGTTCACACTGTAGACCACACTCTCTCCCACTCAGTTCTGAGTGGTGTGTGCTGATTTAAAATGGCCTACATCCATTGCCACAACAGTACTCAGGATAACCTCCAATTCCCAAAGAAGCCCCTGTATTTCAACTGCTCATCCCCTCCCTACCCAAAAACTGTCAAGTGGCCACTGGCTCCACCTCATTGTTATAATTTCTTGCATTGCTAGAATCACCATATGTGAGCAAGAGAATACCATCAAGTCCACTCTAGTCCATAGTTCTTCCCCCAATCCAGAGGCGACTGGGATGGTGATGTCCACTCCAACTCCAAGTGAGAGAGGGCTTATATCCCATGGATATGGTGGGTGGGATGATCCTGCCTGCAGATGCAGGCCCTCTCCATTCCCTGGGATGGCCATTTCCCATTGTTGTCTCCTCACCAGGTGACTTGGATGAGTCCATTGAGCTGTAGGGTAGGAGTTGCAGCTCCACCTAGATTTCATGCACACCTGGCACATAGGTAGGTGGGAGGCTCCAGTTCATAGACTCTTTTGAGACTTTGATGAAAGCAGTCAACTCCTTTCTTGTGAAGGACACATATGCACTTACATAAAATTTTGTGTATAATTTCAGAGAATTCATAAACTATGTGAAGGCCAAGATTGAAGTCTTAGATTGGAGACTCCAACTCAATAGTGAGGAATAATAATTAGTGGCATGGGGGGAAAATAGACACAAAAACTCATATGTGCATTGGAATATAAGAATGGAAAGATATATACCAAAACAGCACTTAATTCTGGGAAGTGGAATTATGGATTTCTGAACATCGTCTTTGGGCTTTTCAATATTTCTGTAATTTTCCACCATGAAAATGTATAATAATAATAATAATTATTATTATTATTATTTTAGGAGATCCTGGGCATTGAACCTGGGACCTTATACATGGGAAGTAGGCACTCAAACCACTGAACTACACCCACTCCCCATATTATTATTATTATTATTATTATTATTTTAAAGATTTATTTATTTATTTATTTACTTTCATCCATGTTTAACACCCACCCCACCCCCACCACCATTTTTGTGTGTGTCCATTCACTGGGCAATTCTCTGTGTCTGTTTCCAGCCCTCTCTTCTCATCCTTCTCCTCCTGTCTTCACCAGGATTTGATCCTCGGAACCTCCAATGTGGGAAAGAGGCGTTCTGCCACCTGCGCCACCTTAGTTCCTGTTGTTTTCGGTGCGTCTTGTCTTGGCTCTCCCTTGTGTCACTCTTCTGTTATGTCATCATCTTGCTGTGTGGCTTGGTGGGGCCTGGCATGCCCACATGCGGGGACTGGGTGCTTGCTCGTGCGTGAGGCCTAACAGCATGACTGTGTGTGGGGCCTGGAGGCCAATGCACCTTCTATATTTTTCTTTATCGTACCAGGAGGTCCCAGGAATCAAACCCAGGTCCCTCCATATGGGAGACAGACGCCCAACCATTTGAGCCACATTGTCCCCCCCATATTATTTTTAATATGACTTTTGAAAATTATTTTAATATGGAGAGAAAAAAAAAACCATTGGGTTAGCTGCTTATATTGAATTGGATTTTCAGTTTCTTAGCACTTGAAATCTTGGACCCTAGCTTTGAGTGTCCCAGAAGGTACAAAGGAATTGGAGTGGAGATGTTTAAAGGCTGCTGAACTACTTAGCATTTTGCCATTTAGATATGCTACAACAGAAGCAAGAGGCATAGCATTGGGCAAGAAGTGTAGCAGAACATATCAATGCTAGTTTAAATGGCTCCCACAATGACAACTTAGGGAACTGTCATTTAAAATTCCCATCTGGGGAAGCGGATGTGGCTCAAGCAATTGGGCTCCTGTCTACCATATAGGAGCTTCAGGGTTCAATTCCCAGGGCCTTCTTGGTGAAAGGCAAACTGGCCTGTGCAGTGAGCTGGCCCACACGGAGTGCTGGCCCACATGGAGTGCTGGCCCGCACAGGAGTGCTGGCCCATGTGGAGAGCTAGTGCAGCAAGATGATGCAACAAAGAGAGACACAGAAGAGAGACAATAAGAGACATAGCAGACCAGGGAGCTGAGGTGGCACAAGAGATTGAGTGCCTCTCTCTACTCTAGAAGGTCCCAGGGTCGGTTCCCAGTGCTGCCTAAAGAAAGGATAAGCAGAAACAAAAGAACACACAGAGAGCAGACAATGAGCGCAAAACAACAAAGGGGGGTGGGGGGGTGGGAGAAATAAATTAATCTTAAAAAAAAAAAATTCCCATCTGTTAAAATCACTTCTTAGAGAACTTCCTATGAAATGTAGCAAACATGATGTATGAGGAAAAGTGTAAGGGAAGAGTACACTTTGCCTGTAGTGGTATGCACTCCTATGAGGAAGGCACAGGGCAGTTCTCTGTGCTCATGGAACATTCAAGGGAAATGGATTTAATTTAAATTAAAGGTTATGTTTAGATAGAAAACAGAATTTCTTTCCTGTTGGTGCTGTGAAACACTTAAAATGGGGCACCCAAGGTCAAGGTAGAACCTCTGCTCACCGAAATGAAAAAGATGTAGCAAAAACGTATTGGCCTTTTCAGTTTAAGCATCCATCTCCTTGAAGGCATGGAACTTAACCAGGTGACTTATCTAGAGAACTTCTGCTCAATTTAAAAAAATAATAATTTAAAAAAATTTATTTATTTTCATTAATTTGTCCCCCCTCGTTCATTGTTTGTACTCGCTATCTGCTTGTCTTCTTTTTAGGAGGCACTGGGAACCAAACCCGGGGCCTCCCATGTGGGAGGGAGGCACCTAATTGCTTGAGCCACCTTCACTCCTTGTTTTGTTGTGTCTCTCATTGTGTTTCCTCACTGTGTTTCTTGGTTGCATCACCTCACTGCGTCATCAGCTTGCTGCACCAGTCTGTCGTGTCAGCTCACTCTCTTGCTCGTCTTCTTTGGGAGGTACCGGGAACTGAACCCAGGGCCTCCCATGTGGTAGGCGGGAGCCCAGTTGCTTGAGCCACATCAGCTTCCCTCAATTTTTTTAAACGCTTTTGCATCAGTGTGTACTGGAATGTGAGAGGGAAAGGCATAGCTGGTACCCAGTAATTTGCTTCATCCCCACATACTTTGGTGATGCCCCCTTCTTACACTCAGCATCAGGATAGGCTGGGAGCAAGTGCTTTTCTCTAATAAGGTGACTCTGGCCTCTTATTAATAAACTTTGGCTACCCAGGATAATTGGTGATCTAATTTCAACAAAGCTGACCCAGGTGGAATTCATTTTTGTGCCTTTGTCTGATCCATATCACTAAGAGAAGTGCACGTAGAGAAAGTCCAGTCAAATAAATTTATCCTTCATGCCCACACAAGACTTCGGAATTCTTTGGCCTTCTTATTTCTTGTTTCTTATCATGCTTACCATTATCCCCACCTCCCTGAGGAGGCTTTCTTGTCTGTCTGCTCACTGTGTCTGGGCTCGTTGTATCTTCTTTAGGAGGCACGGGGAACCAAACCTGGGACCTCCCATGTGGGAGGTGGGTGCCCAACTGCTTGACCACATCCATTCCCTCACCATTCTTTTTATGATCTCAAAGTACTGTGGCTACAAGTATAGACCTTAGAATAAATCAGTTTTTATGACAGACTGCACAAATTGAATGTCATCGGGCTACACACATCCACAAACATACACGTGCATAGATACTACCTATCTAGTAGTAGAAATATGCAATATAGTGTCATAGTTAAGAGAATGGGATTGTGGCTCGGCTTTCTGGGTTGGATTCCTGGCTCCACCATAGTTTTGTGACCTTGAGGAATTTATTTAATTTTCATTAACCTCAGTTTTCTTATCTGTAAAATGGGGATATAATAGTTACCTTCCTCATAGAGTAGTTGTGACGATTAAATGCATTAGTAAAAATACAACGATTATAACACTGCCTGCCATCAGTATCATCATTTTCCGAGTGTCAGAGGTTTGGGAAAGACTCTCACACATGCCCCAGGACATGCAACTCTTGCCATATCTCCCGTGGATACTGTACCTTTCTAGGCACTAGCTTTTTTGGGGTAAATATTCCCCCACTTGCCTCTATAGGTGCTAAGTCATCATGTGGGCAAGATTACCCAAATGTGAAGGAGATAGAGCTTTCCTGGGTCTGAATGCTTGTGGAAGTATAGTCCTGCTAGTTATCCTAAGTTAAGCTACTTGCCAAAGCTCTCTGAGGAAGAGTTTCCATCTTCGTCCCTTGTATTTTTATTGGTCTTCAAAACTGAGCATCACAGGCTGCCCTGTGAGTAAGAGTGTCTTTTCTCATCCAGGGCTTCACAGCCTGGTCGACTTATTTCTCTATATATCCTCTACCTTCCTACAGGAGTCTTGAGTTCTCTTGGGCTTATTGTTCCTTGGAATACCAGACATTCTGACTCTCCTCAATGAGCCAGAGGAGCTGATTTCATTGAAATGCTGACAAGTACAGCTCAAAGAATCATGAATAGGTTTTCCTCCCTTTACACAGATGCAATATTTGTAGAGTTGTATACAAATAAAACTTTTGTAACTCAAATATAAACTTAAACTTGTTGGAACAGTTTGTTATTTCTTTGGTAAAGATTCTGAAGTATTCTCAAATGATGCATTAAATCAAGGGTTCTTAACCGGAGTCCATGGAAAGATTTCAGGGGGTCTGTGAGCTTGAATTGAAAATTCAAGAAAACATTATTCTTGTGGGGATGTGTTGGTACAGGTGTGATATAGTTATTAAATAATACGCAGTATAGTGTGGACTTAGTAAGGGGTCTGTGGTTTTCACCTGACTGGCAAAGGGGCCCGTGGAACAAAAAAGGTTAAGAACCCTGCATTAAATAAACACAGATAACACTATCATCTATTGTATAAGTCACTGCAAGAAATAATGGGAGGAACTGAACAAAGAGGTAGAAATTTATATTTATTTCCAAAGAATCTGTGTTTTAATGAGGGAGTCAGAGAAAAATATAAATTAGTGTTGTCACCTCCCCTCCCCCATCCTGCTTTGATTGTTTTCCAGTTGTGCAGAGCAGAAATAGTCTCTTTAAACTCTGGACTAAGGTAAAAATGGAACCTCACAGAGGCAAATCTGAAATATTTTTACCATTTTGATTTCCTGAAGGCTGTATATCCTAGATTTTCTGGGACAGCATCTGCATTAGTCAGTCAAAATGGGCTCTGATGCAAAGTACCAGATATCTGTGGGCATTTATAAAGGGTATTTATTTGGGGTAGAAGCTTACAGTTACCAGGCTCTAAAGAGTCCAACTTAAGGTACCATAAGAGGTACTTTCTCACCCACGGTCTGTTGCCATATGTTCATGCAAGACGGCAGGCAACATCTGCGAGGAGTCAGCCTTCCTTCTTCCTCTTAAGGTTCCATGGTCCCAGCTTCTTCCCATCTCAGCTGTAGGCTGGCATAAGGCTCATCTTTCTTCCCGGGGCTCGTCTCTTTCCAGACTCAGCTGCTCTCTTCTCTTCACAAGGTCAGCTGTAGACTATCAGGCTCATCTCTCTTCCTGGGGCCTCTGCCATGTCTAATGAGCTGTCTCTCTTCCTCTGCCATGTCTTTTTCTGTGTGAGTGTCCTCCCACCAAGGGGGTGGGGACTCAACACCCTACTGACATGGCTGAATCAAAGCCCTAATCTAAATTTAATCAAGTAAACGTAACCTTTGTATTTAATACAATCAAAGGGTATCACGCCCAGAGGACCTGATCAGTTTACAAACAAAATCATTATCTCTTTTTGGAATTCATAAATAATATCAAATTGCCACAGCATCTACCTCATGTTATTTTATTCTATTCAATAAAAATGATTTATTAAATCCATAACCAAGAGCAACTTAATTATTTAGCTTCACACAACTTTTTGTACAAATCAGAAATAATACGAAAATACTTTTGATGGGCCTCAAGTTATGATTTTTGGTTCTGAAAATGTGTTCTTTTGGATTCAGAGCCATTTTGCTTGTATGGATTTTTAAAAAAGTGTTCCTTAGAAAAAGAGGCCAGCATAGTTTGGGCACCTGACAGTCTCCTGTGAAATGAGGACAGTGCTTTATTATTCATGCAGGGTGCCTCGGATTTAACAGCACCTTTGGCACAGTTAATCATGGTGTGTTGTGACCTCTGTACTGTGGGTTGTTGGCCTGTCAGCCTTTCCAGGTCAGAGGGGACCAAGAACGATGTTAAAGAGATTCTGCGATTATTTCTCCCTGGCTCCTGCTTCCTTTCCTCTCTGCTTCCCACAGCTGTTCCTATTGTCCCCCACCTGTTAGTTTTCTCACCTGGGACACTTCAAAAACTGGAGAGTCCAGCAATGGACTCATTAGTCAGTGTCTGCCCTCAGTTAAAGGAAGGTTCTGGAAAGCCTCTGTTCTGTTTCTTTTGCTTTGCTTTGCTTTCCCCCCACCAATGTCTGAGCACAAACATCTGCCTCATTAAAAAACAAAAAACAAAAAACGAAAAACTTTATAGAAATATAATAAATATTCAGAAAAGTTCACATACTGGAAGTATACAGCTCATTGAATTATCAAGCTCCATTCTCTTTCTAGTGACTAGATAGTATTTTTCCTTCTCTTAAAAATTAAAGGTAATATATTGTAATGGTAAGAAATTTAATGGTAAAGAAAATTCAAGGTTTCTAATTTCTCCACTATTCCTAGTCCCCGAGGGTCATCATGGTGTAGAGGTTACTCATGTTTTCATCTAGAAAAAAAAAAAAAGAAGAAGAAGAAATGAGATCATAATGGATATGATATTTTGGAATTTAAGTATTTTTCCTTTCAACGGTGCATCGTGGATAGCTTTCCATATCTATAAGAAGGCATATTTTTACTATTATTCTCATTTTATGGATGTAGAATCTATGGCTGAGAGAGGTTAAATAACTAGCCCAAGTTTTCATCTTGAGTAAGTGATGAAGCTAGGATTCAACCCTACATCTCTCTGTTCCCAAATCCTTTCTTCCCTTAACCACACTTGACTTAAGTGGCAAACACTTTCTTCCCAGTGATTATGAACCAGGAAACCAGACCTTCTTTAGCTTGGTATTTGGGAAGAGCCTTGGCTTGGAAATAGGAAGATTTGAACTTGGGTTCCAATATCTATTATCTTTTAAAGGAGATTGGAGAGGACATTGCTGTGTGTTTGTATCACAGGTAGGTTTGGCCTGCAGTGTCTCAATTTTAACCTGGGAAGCAGAGAGTTCATTGTTTTTCTTTGTGTCTTTGGGCTGGCAATTCTTTAGCTGGATTTGTCCTTGGGCTAGAAAAGTAAATGTTACACACAAAGCTCAAAGGAATTTTCCTGCTTAGTATTTAAATAGTGCAAATAATAACTTTAATGCTGTACAGAATGGACATTTTGATGACAGAAAGAAAAACTTTAGGGCCACCTGATCCCTGAAATTAGAGAGGAAATGGGGCAAGTCGAGGATTTTTAATACTCCAGATCAGAGTTCTAGTTTTGGGATCTCTCCTATGGTTCATAAACTGTATATGCTCCAAAACATTTTAGAAATCTTAGCACAACAAATTTGCTAACAGACTTCAGAACCATCTCAAAATAATTTCCCTTAATTAGATATAATGGATTGTTGGATAACTGCATGACTCTCCACTTTGTTCTGGCAGGGGTAATTGGCCATGAACAATTGTATTTGACCATTTTTTAATATACTAATGTGAAAATTATGCTTTTATTTTTTTATAACTGCAATTTGAAGGAACTTAAAGACTTCACTGAAGTAAACACCATATTGTTTTTTTTTTTTTCTTTTTAAACACCTATTTAGACATCTTTTTGAGGCCTGCCACATTCCTCCATCCCCATCCTCAGCACTCACTGGCTGTGTTCTGAAAAATCACTCATACTCTCTAAGTCTGTTTTCTCAGCTATAAAATGGGGTTAATGATAATAGTCACAGGATTAAATGAAATAGTATAGTAATTGCACTTAGTAAAAAAATGCTATATTGTGCTATTTATAAAAATAGAATAAGATTTGCCGGAGGCTTTAATAAGCAATGCTTTCTAAATAGTGGGTTACAACCCATTAATAGGTGCTAAAATCAATTTAGTTAATTGGGATCAATTTTTTTTTTTTTAAAAGTGAAGAATAGCAGAGAAAATATAAGTATGCTTCCCAAGTAGTAGGGTAAGTATTGTTTCTCTGAACAGGTTATGAAGTCCATGTGTATGTGTAAGATTGTGATGTATAGTATATTTTATACTGTGGGTCAAGGGCAAAAAAGTTTGAGAGCCACTGGGGAAGGTGCACATTGTAAATTGGAAGGAACTTCCATTCTTAGATGTGGGAACTGAAGACAAAGTATCAAATTTTTTTTGAAGTTTTAGAACCATAAAATCTGTCAGAACCCATGAAATTTGTTGTCTTGAGCCAAACTGACTTCTTTCCACTCTTGAAGGTGTGTCATTTACCCTTTCTGTGTCCTGGCCCTCAAACTACCAGCATTTCCTGATTTCACTTTCAGCTTTAGAGAGAACTAGTGAGACCCTCATTAGCACCTTTCTATATTCCCATGCCTCTTGATGGCTCTTCTTGATGTTAGCCAAAGTAATCAGATTTTCATTATTAGCAATGGTGTCATCAAACCAGACCTGAAGGAGTGTTCAAACTCTGTGAATATATTTCTTTCAATTCACAACTACATAACTGCATGGCTCTTGGGAGTTACGTATTTTACTCTTTAATAATTAACCAGGGAAGCGGCTGTGGATCAAGCAATTGAGCTCCCCTTTACCTTATGGAGGACCTGGGTTCAATCCCTGGGACCTCCTGGTTAAAAAAAAAAAAGAAAAAAGGCGTCCCAGGCCTGTGCAGCATGGAGAGGCGCAGGCCCCCGTGCAAGCAACACACCAAAAAGACAATGATGCAACCAAACAGAAAAAAAAAATAACTTAGTTTTTCTAGGTTTAGAGTTTGTCTTCAGTTTCCCAATTTTCTTTCTCTTTCTTTTTTTTTTTTAATAAATTAAAAAAAAAAACTTTTTAAAAAAGATACTTAGATTACACAAATGTTACACACAAAAAATATAGGGATTCCCATATGCCCCACCTCCCACACCTCCCACAACTTTCCACACATCCTTCATTAGTGTGGCACATTAATTGCAATTGATAAACACATCCTGGGGCTTTGCCATTAAGCATGGACCACACTCTTTCCCACACAGTTCTGCATGTTATGTGATGATATAAAATGGCTTATATCTGTCGTCGTACTGTCACTCAGGAGAATTCCCAAGTCCCGAAAAAGTCCCTATATTACAACTGCTTTTCCCTCTCCCTGCCCCCAGACTTTCTGTTTCTTTTAATGAGATCCATTAAATAACAGTTTTTGAAAGTAATGCATTTTCTTTTTAGAGCAGACACTGTTGTCCAGCTAATTGCCACACCCACATACCTCCTTTCTTGTTGCCACTCCCCTCTTTGCTCCAGCAAATGATTAAGGGAAGACTGATTCTATCTTCAGCTCTTGGGATAAATCTTGAGAGGTCTAAGCCAATCATAATGGTTTTATTTCCCTTGATGGTGATTGGTTTAGGAATGGACATGTGACATAATTCTGGCCAATTAGATATGAGGGAATCTCAGGTAGGGTGCTTCTGGAAATGGTTGTTGATAAAAGAATCACAGGAAAATATGTCCCTCTTTTCTTTTCCTACTAGATGTGTTATCTGGTAAGGCATGGATGTGTGACTGTCGTCTTTTAACCATGAGAGGAACTAGCTGAGGATAAAGATAATACCCAGACAATGGCAGAATTGGAAAACAGAAATAGTATGGGTCTTTGATAATGATGTTAAGTCCTAAACCGTACCCACCTTGAAGCCTTTCTACCACCGGATTTCTTGTTAACCAAGCTAATACATGTCCCTTGTGGTTTAAGCCATTCTAAGTCAGGGGTTTTTGTTACTTGCAGCTGGAAATGTCCTAGCTTATTCACCTGGAATAATATCTGGCTTATGTTCCTTAGAAATGTAATCCCTGTCCTTGGAATATATTGAGCTTTACCACATGGCTGATTCCATCCTGAGAGCCAGCTATGGGATGGCAGGTTGGATCTCATCCTCTTCTCAATCATCACGCCTCATATTCTTTGGAGTAAACTGTTTTGGCATCTACAGATCACACTGAATTCAGGCCAGCTGTCTTTTTATAGAGGTTTCTGTTGGTATATGTGTGTGAGGGAAAGAGACTTTTAATGATGCTCTTTATTGGTATTGTGATTTGTACTTTTTGAGGTCATATAACATCTATTTTTATTGGACATTGATCATTAAAAATTATTTATCGAATAACTACAAATGTCAGAGTGTTAGGCATTGGAGATACAGTGGTGAATATGGTCAACATAGTTTGTCTTCACAAGGGGTCTAAAATCAAGTAATTCTCAATAATCTTGTAAAACAAGACAACAAATTAATAAAGTTTATTAATTTGTGCATTTATCCATTAATTCACCATGTTTCTGTTGGGATTCTGCTATGTGCCTGGAACCATGTGAGGAAATACAAGGGTAAGCAAGACAGACATGGCTCTTGCCTACTCTATTCAGAGCTTAAAATCTGGCTCTTTATGATAATCCCACAAAGTAGCACACATTATTAATTAATTTACTCAATAAGTATTTATAGAGAACTTTTCATGTGCTCATTACAGATGATCAAACTGAAGCCTGAGGCGTGAAATGACATAACCAATTCAATGCTAGTCAGTGAGAAAGCTCAATCTGAAACAGGGGAATCTTCTGTCATCTAAGCAAACTTCTCACTTGACCACATTGTCTTTTGTTTTCTTTGTTTTCATTTTCTATCTTGATGAAAAACATTCAATTTTTCTACTGTGGTGGGGAAAAATAGAATTGTGCCACTCACATAGGTGATCTCACGTATTTTTTTTTTTTGTTTAAAAATTTATTGAAGTATAGCATTCATACATGAACATACAAAAACAATAAATGCATAGTAAAAGTTGTGAACTTACAAAACAAATATAGGATCACACAGGACTCCCATATATCACCCCATCATCAATAACCACACTGTCTTTTAAGCAATTCAAAAGACCATGTTAGAATTACTTCCTAAGCACACCTTGCCAAGTTTGTAAAGGAATCAGTGTCAACATTGTCCTCTCAACTACAAGGTAAAAATAGGAAAATTAAGCTGGAAAATTACTCTGAATTTTAAATGTAACATTTACTTTTAGATCCCAGGGGGCAAAACTAGCTCCAAATTTTTTAGCTTAAAATATGTAGGCTCCACCAAAAAGAAGGCTTGCAAATGAATAAACAGGACTACTAGAATTCTTAAAGAAAAGCCAAAGTTCCAGGATTTATGGAGCAAAGAATATAGATCAATGCCTCTGTGGCTATTCACTCTAAAATATATATTTGTCTATATTATAATTTCCCATTTTCCCAGCGGGTCCAGGTATCCTATCTGTCTGTGCAGTAGGTGTTCCTGAAAGTGTTTGTCTTGTCATTTGCACCTTTCTTCTCTTCAAGCCTTTCTTGACATTCCTACTTCTTCCACATTAATTCTTAACCACATTCTATCCATTATCTTTGACTCAAATTCTGATTCAGAAGGTTGAGAAAGGACACTTTAAGTTGATCATATGTAGACTATTTAATACTTAAGGTGCTGAAAGTTTCTAAATAGCTTGAATCTCCAGAATTTGAAGACAGGGTTGGAAAATGCCACCTTCTGAAATGGTAACTAACAAACAACAACATAATATGACATTAGTCGTCTAGTGAAAATATTCCTAGGAAATAGTATACCTTATGAGAAGAAGGAGAATTGTGATGAGAAAGAAAGAAGACACAGATGGTTGAATAAATAAAAGAAAGGAAGAAGCTGGAGCAAAGTGGTAGGGTACCTGCAGAGAGCATAGAACAGAAGGTCACATTTGTTGCCAGAGATGAGTTTGTCCTCGGAAGTTAAGGCAGCCCTAGACCCGTAATGAGGTCTTGGCTTTCTGATCTGCGCCTAGACAACAAGTGGCTAAGGGAGTGCTTAAGAGAGAGTTGAGAACAAGTCTTCCTATCAGATGTCTGACTCTCTAGGAGTCATTTCTCCCCATTCAGAACACACATAGAACATTATCCCTTATAACAATGTCGTGAGAGGCCTGTCTGGAAACTACTAGACTGTGCTGTAAAAGGATTGGTGCATTCTTAGGTCTATTCATATATATTCAAACATATTTCCTGGTACATAGCAGAGAATCAGTGAATGTTTTTGAATGTTCAATCAACTGAATGGAACATAAGCGTGAGTGTGAATACATTTTAGATATAGAAGTTAATAGCAAAAATACGTCATTCTACTTTTATTGCATTTAACTTCCTTAGTAGTTGCTCTTACTGTACTTGTTGTTACCTTTTAATTTGGCAAATAATCAAACAGCACAATATTGGACAGTTAGTTTTCTTATGGAAACAGAGAAAGGTGAAAACATCAAGATGGTAACAAAATGAACATCCAAGATAATGCCATTGGTGGAAACTCACTGACCCATGTGACCTCCTTGGGCAAGAGGATATGTGGGCAGACCCAGCGACATGAAGTCCTTTTATTATTATTACTATTGTTTGGATTTATTTATTGTTCTCTTTGTAAAAACAGTTATTGCACATTTCCTGGTTGTGTTCCTGGTCATATAAATGTCATTGTGTGTGTGTGTGCACATCATTTTGGCCCAGTAAGAAATATGCCCATTTTCATAGAAAATGAAATCAATGTCAAAGCTGCAAATAATTTCACGGTTGAAAACAGTGGCATCAATATTCTATGGCATCGCTGAGTTCTCACACTATTGACTGTGAAAACAAGACTTTGGAATTAGAGCCAGAATGCCTGAGTTTGAATCCCAGCAATGCCACTTACTAGTTCTGTAACACGTTATTCAACTTCTCTGTGCCTCAGTTCCCTAATATATAAATCAGAAATGATAATAGTGCTATCTCAGTGTCACTGTGAGGAATTAATGAGTATGTAAGTAGTTAGAACAGTGCCTAGCACATAACAAGTATTGGCTATTACTATTAACAATCAAATATTATTTATAATATCAATGCCAAATATTTAATTAAATAATAATATTAAAAATGTAGGACTGCCACATGTTATATTAGCAAATGTTGACTGAGAAAATATAAAATGGTAAGCTTTTATAACTTAAATATTGCTTATAAAATAAACTTATATTTTATTAAACAATAGCATCTAATATACAACTGAAAAATTGCAATACTGGATATATATGAATATATCTGGATATATGTGTGTTTGTGTGTGTGTATTGTTCAGTCTTCTATGAGGCATTGTGACTATATGAATTTGTGGTCCCTGAAGCCCCCAGACTGTATACAATTAGGGAACCACTGACTTTATAAACTTCATGCTGACTTTATCTACCAGTCATATAAATTAGTACAGACCCTTTTCTTGAAAGAAATGCCACTGAATTAGAAAGAAATCAGGCTTCAGTTGGTTAAGAATCAAATATGCTTAAATATAGTTAAAATAAACAATAGGACTTGTATGGTATCTCTGTTAGCCCTGAAACAAGTTATTTAATTTTCTTAAAAAAAAACCCTTTTTAATTATAGTAACATATGTACAACTCAAAATATCCATTTTAATCACTTTCAAATGTACAATTCCATGGCATTAATTACATTCAAAATATTGTGCTACCATCACCAATATCCATTATCCCAATATTTTCATCACCTCAGCCAGAAACTCTGCACCCATTAAGTAATTTCTCCCATCTCCTGTCCCCTGCTCAGCCCTGGCTAACCTGTAATCTACTATTTATCTCTATGAAATTTGTTTCTTCTGGGTATTTCATATAAGTGAGATCATACAATATTTGTCCTTTTGTGTCTGACTTATTTCACTCAATATGATGTCTTCAAGATTCAACATGTTGTAGCATGTATCAGAGAAATTCATTACTTTTTAGGCTAATATTCCTTTGTGTGTATATACTACGTTTTGTTTCTCCATTCATCCATTGATGGGCACTTGAGTTGATTCCACCTTTTGGCTATTGTAAATAATGCTATTATAAGCATTGGAGTTAAATATCTATTCCAGTCCCTGCTTTCAATTCTTTTGAGTATATCCCAAGAAGTGGAATTGCCGAGTCATATGGTAATTCTATGTTCAGCTTTCTGAGGAACCACCAAAATGATTTTCACAGTGGCTGCACCATTTTACAGTGCCACCTACTTTATTTCTTTGTAATAAAAATTGTGCCTTGGTTTCTTAGTTAAACACCAGCTATCAGCCTCCTTCCTTTCCTTGTGTCTCCGTGAAACTGCTTCCCTTTCCCCTCCCTTATAACACTTTGGACACACATTCTTTGATCTTTATGGGTTCTTCCCTATCACTCCATAACACCAGGGTCCCCAGGGATGTGACAGAGATAAATGTTAGAAGAATCAAGGGCAATTTTGTGGATCAGTGGTATAGAGCTGAGTGGTTAAGAACCCATAGCAAGCTGGTGATGAAAGTGGTCTTTTTTTAAAGATTTATTTTATTTATTTATATCTCCCCACCCCCTCGTTGTTTTTCATTGCTGTGTCTGTTTGTCTTCCTTGTTTCTTTAGGAGGCACCAGGAGCCAAATCTGGGACCTCTGATGTGGGAAAGAGGTACCTAATCGTTTGAGCCACCTCTGCTCCCATCTTTGTTGTATCTCTTATTATGTTTTTCCTCCCCACATCTCTTGTTGCATCAGCTCACCACGTCTGCCTGTTGTGTCAGCTCGTTGTCTTCTTTAGGAGGCACCAGGAACCTCTGCTCATTGCTTTGTTGAATCTCTCATTATGTTTTTTCTTCTTGTGTCTCTTCTTGTGTCAGCTTACCATGCCTGCCCATCACACCAGCTCTCTGTCTTCTTTAGGAGGAACCGGGATCTGAAGCAGCGACCTCCCACGTGATAGGCGGGAGCCCAGTTGCCTGAGCCACACTTGCTTCTCTGAAGGTGGTCTTATTGTCTCCTTTTACAGATAAGAAAACAGGCTCAAAAAGGTTCGGTAACATGCTCAAAGTCTTACAAGAGAGCTGAGATTCGAATTTAAGACTGGCTGATACTTGAGCTCTATACTTCTATGAATATAGTCTTTCAAATAATGGCTCTCATTTAAAGATAGCCTCAGAATTGTGAGGTGTTTTGTTATACTTTTATTTTGCTTTTGATCCCCAGAAAACAGCTTATGAATGTGATACAGAGAGAGACACAGAAGAGTAAACATAGCAATTCATCATGACAGCCAGCTGTAAGGGTCTAGGATCTTCTATGAAATTCCTTATATACCAGAGACTAAAATCTGGATTATTTGAATCAGTTACTCTGGCACCACTGGTCAGTAAAGAAGATTAGGTCTTCTTTAGAAGAAGGAGGTTGGGCCTCCTTAAATGCCTGTGGACAGTGAGGTGAAATAAACAGAATGGACCTCAGTCTCTGCTGCAAAGATGGTAGTTGGTGTGGTGGTGAGTCTGACCAAGAATGGTGAGGAAGTGGCCGTTCCAAACTACTGGTTATCTTTCAAAGCAGGGAATGGGGGTGGATAAGGCAAGACTTGATGAAGATCAAAGAAGGTGTGTCCAAGGGGTTATAAAGGAGGGGAAAGAGAAGTGGGCTCATTCAGAGACAAGGAAAGAAAGAAGGCTGATAGCTGTTATCCATCAACACTCTGGGTAGTGGTGGGTGCGTGATATGAGGGTGGAATTGGGGAGGGGGGAGTGCTGAGGGAGGGTGACTCTTACTGATAAAGCCTATTCCTCATCTGTGTTTTAGCTGTTCTGTGCTCCAGAATGGCATTTGAGGGTCTGGTCCACTACTTTCCAAGATATTTGCCTGTTATTGCTGGCACTTTGCCCTTGGTTTCCCACCTCTCTTACTATTCTACCCTCCTGCCTGTTTCACAATTTTCTCCCTCTGATGGTTCCAGGGGGATCTTCTCCTATTGCCTTATTTTATCAAGTGGTATCTCTGTGAGCAAGGTTTGTTATGCGTCTTTTCTTTGAAGTGCCCTCTGCTGAGTTTCTGATGACCCTGTAAAGGAGGAATAATAAGTAAAGGTGGACAGTTAATTAGCATTTACTATGTGCAAGGCACTGGGAAAACAATGATAAGTGAAAGTCCTTCCCTTAAGGCAATGATATCCCCTTTTTGAGGTGACCCGGAAGAGGAGAAAACAGAATTACAAACAAATAAGTACAATATGACTTAAGAATATAATATTACAAATACATGCAATGCAGAATACTAACTCAAGGGGTTGCACATGCCAATAGAATCCATAATGTCTCAGGGGAATTCCACCTGCTTAAAAGTTCAGGCTAGGCCATTACCTGGCAGCAGGACAATGTAAGAACAGAAGAATGACAAGCATGAGGGGTGTGTCAGGGACTTTGAGCTGAAGCGATCCCTCTAAGGGCTGTGTTGGCCCAGAGTTGGCTTCTGAGTCTAACCTGACCAGGTGTCTTAGCTTTATGTGAGTGCAGAAGAAATGAAAGTTAGAACATGTAAGATAATCATGCTCTTCCACTGTCTTAGTAACAAACACCACAGATGGTTTGGCTTAAACAATGGGAATTCATTGTCTCACAGTTTCAGAGATTAGAAGGCTTGCTTCCTGCTAGGGTGAGTAGCATTTTGGTGCTGGCTGGCTTGGGGTTCCTGGGCTCTCCTACCATGTGGTGATGTCCACTCCTTTTTCTTGTGGGTTCCTGCTAACTTCCTACTTCTTCCTATGGCCTTCTTTTCTCCTTTTATAAGACCTCCAGTGAAACAGATGAAGGCCTATCCTGCTTCAGTTGGTCACATCTTAACTAAAAATATCTTCAAAAGGTCCTATTTACAATGGGTTCGCACCCACGGGAATGAGGGTTAAGATTCAGAACATGTCTAAATGGTGAAAGCACATCATAGTGTTTGCAACTAGGAGAGCTATTATTTGGGTATGACAGTGGTTGAAAGGAGAAGTCTAAGGTCATGTATATTACTAGAAGGAAAGCTAAAAAATGTAACATGGGACTGTATAACATAGTGAAACCTCACGTGAAATACGAATATGGGTAATACTGCATATATAAGACTAGTTTTACAAAATATAAACACCAATAAACTAGAGTGACTGTTCCAGCCCAACTTCTGAAGGGCACGAGTTGGTGAGGTTGCGAGACCAAACAATGCACTGGGCAGAGAATCAGACATAAGCTTTATTGGCACTTACGGACTGGAGAAAGTCTCTGATGGTGGCTGATCGGAGAATGAAGATAGCGCTCCACAAACAGAAGGGAAAATGAGGGGTGATATAGTAACAAGGACATTCCATAGGGTATGAGAACAGAGTTCCTGCTAGGAACGTGTGCCCATGTGTGACGGCACACATGGGGTTTGGTGATGTTATCACAGGAATGAAATTTTACCGCTCAGAGAAGATTTGGTTTAAGAAATTCTCTGCCCTCTGGGAACTTATGCCTAGGCCACACAGACAGCTGTGTGCTGAGGACTTGGTGGAGGCGTGGGCCCTGGATCCCCACAGCGACCGAAACGGAATAGCAGCTATGTACGGCAGGAGAAGCATAGAAAGATTGAGAGGTGATGAGTTTTTTTGTTGGTTTGTCTGCTTTTTGTTTTTTATTATTATTACTGAAATAATGAAAATGCTCTAATAATGATTGAAGTGATGACTGCACAACTATGTGATTACATCAAATACCATTGATTGTACATTTTGGATGGATTTATGCTTTATTAATATGTATTGATAAAATTGATTTTCTTTTTTTAAAAGAACATGTCTAAATTAGGATACATAATGCAATCTATCACATCCCACCATAAAAAGAAAATTTCTTGATGCCATCTTTTCTTTGTCTCCTTATTTAGATTAAAACTGGTTTGGGAAACGGATGTGGCTCAAGAGGTTCGGCGTCCGTCTACCATATGGAGAGACCAGGGTTCGATCCCCGGTACCTCCCAGTAAAAAAAAAAACACACACACACAAAAAACTGGTTGGGTTAGTCAAAGCTTTTGTGGTGGGAATTTAAGAAGAAACTGGATGAAAACTTGTCTGGAAGCTAGTTGGGATGAATTTGAAAAAATGATGGTTCCTGGAGCTTGGGGCCTGAGTGCTCAGGGAAGCACTGGGAGAATAATGAACAATGATCAGGGGTTAGATGAGGTGCTCACTGCAGGGCACTGCAACACAGAAGTATCCGGAAATGTCCTGGGAGAGCCTGAATTCTCACCACCCCAGGAAGACTTGGCCTGGGGAGAAGACTTTGCAAACAGGAGGAACCAAAACTTGGCACCAACTTTTGGAACCACAGGGTAACTGATGCTAATAGATAAAAACGAGAATGCTTCAGAATATCCATTTGCTAGCTAGCAGGAAGTATAAATCTTTAGGATGCCAACTGTTTACATGTCATCAATGAAAGTATCTCTGTGTTGCAAAATTAAGGAAAAACACAAAGAAGGGATCTTAAAATATTATGTAAATATGCTCCTGCTAGGAAATTATTTAATTAAAAATAATTAAAACATGACCAGAAAATAAATTGTTCTTGTGAAAATGCAGTATCTTCTTTTTCTTAGTTTTCCTCCTCTCCACAACCACCCCTTCCATCACATCCTTACCCTTCATGGACATCTTAAAATGGAAATGGGATTTCTGAAATGAGAACTTATAAAACTCTCCAGAGTGGTCAAGGAAGAGGATTAACTCAAAATCCAGAAATAATGTGGGAAGGAAAGTAGCTTCAGAAAGCCCTCGGTCCACTTGTGTATGGTGTGGAGAGTTGTTCTGGGGTTGTCTTGATGAAAAGCACAGCGTAAAAAAGACGAATGGCAAAGATGCAATCAGCTAGGAGTCAGGCCCTGTTTCTATACTTGTTGTTTACTTGTGAGGGGCTAGAAGAGGCTAGAAAAATTGAGTAGTTTAAATTTTGGGGTGGTGGAGTTCCCAGAGCTGTGAATGGAGTCATTTTAATTCTATATTTGTTCACCTGTAAGGAGCTATTAGAGGCTAGTAAAATTTATTATTATTATTAATATTTTTGTTTGTTTATTGTTTATGTCTAGTAAAATTTAGTAATTTAAATTTTGGGGTGCTGGAGTTCCCAGAGTTGTGAATGGTGTCATTTCAATTCAATAACTCTTTGTACGGCATACGTCTGTGCCCTCTCTGCCCTAAGCGCTGTGAACTCTAAGATGTTGTTCTTGTATTCTTCTGCCAGAGCTGGACTACGATTACTGAGCAGGATTAAAATGCTTAGATATTTTGATAAATAAAAATATATATGCTGTAAGACACTGTTGTCATAAAATTATTCACAGATAATTGAGAAACATTTTTGAGAATCCAGAGCTTGCTTGGTAGAAAATTGAGCATATCTAAGGCACTCAAACCCCATTTCTGAAAGGTTGGGTGCTTTTCTTCTCTCTGTCTCTCAAAGAGCAACTGGAATTTGGGGGTGGGTTGGGGAAGGGAATAGCTAGAAGACATGTATTGGCAAGAAGAGCCATTTCCAATCTGAGATCTTTGTTTACTGAATATCTGACTTTTAGCAACAGAGTATTTAATCCAAAGTGAAATTGGTGGATTTCACAGATGTATTCATCCTCTATAATTAAAAGATCAATCCCATACAGTTCTTTTCTTTAAAGATTATTCTACAGTGTGAATAAACCATTCTCAGAAATGACAGCTTCTCTCTTCTGAACCTTTCATCTCCTCCTCAGCTGATTAAAAGGGCTGCTCATGGTTCCTTTCAGCTGCTTCTAAGGAATATAAAGCAAACCAGTGCAGCAGACAGAGATGGATAAAGATGCCTTTGTTCCTGATCACGTGCTGAAGAGAGAACACGACTGCCCTTGAGGCACTCTTGAGTGGGTTCAGGATCTTCCTCCTTCCCGTAGCAGTCTGCGGATTCTCTCACAGGGCTGCATGAAAAAGCAGCACTGTTCCCTCAGGGACTTGCCCGCCATCGCCATCGACACTGCTGCTGCCATCTCCAGTCCCTTTTGCCTATACAACAGAGAGAAATGCTAATGGCACAGTGTTTATTTATTCCCTCTGCCAATGGCAACTTGTTTCAAAGAAAGTGACAGAGACTGCCTGGTGTTAAAAGGGTCAAAACATTGAAATACACTTTGTAAAATAATTTGGCTGTGTTACATGAATGCAAATTGCGTCTCTCTGGGGGAGTTGCTAAGGAAGGGATCATCAGATTTGTCTGGAAGGGAGGGAGGCAGAGGGAAAGAGATCCATATATATATATTTCTCTTTGTGAGGTGTCACATGGCTGTAGCTTGCACAGCCCATCTAAACATCAGTCCAAATGGGATATGGTCTTTTGCAATCTGGTCTTTTGCAATCTTTTTCTCTCATGATTTCTTAACTCTGATTTCTGTAATTTCTTGCTCCTCCCTTTTCTTAGAAATCCTCATGATGTATCCCCCCCACCCCCGCCCCATGTCTGTTATAGTTTATTTGTGAATTAAATGGGGAATGAGAGTGTTAGTCCAAGGGGAGATCAGGGGATTCTTCCTCATTAGAGTCAAACTCAGCATTCTCACGTTTCACCTTTCGACCTCGTCCATCTGGGATCCACCCAGAGCTTCGAACGGTGAGGTAATGATCCAGGGCTGAGGCAGTTGCTGACCTCTTGGCCTGTGGGCCAGTCCCCGGGCTCAGGTTCCCTGCTGATCTTCCAACTGTGGAATTCAACCTCTGGGGGTGGCAAAGGGGAACGGGAGACAGAAGGACCAGGGGCTTCTGGTCCGTACTTCCGGCGGCAGCAACTGTTACAGTGGGGAGCTCTGTGCAGAGCACTCTGGGTGGTAAACTGAGTCTGGGCCAGCAGAGGAGCCTCAGATTTGGCCTCCTCTCTCCTCAATTCATTCTGCTGTTTTGGATTCTGCTCCATCCCCCTACATGGCTGCTTTTGGCCATAGAACAGCTGCAAGCTCGACATAACGTTTCTTGCCTGCACGGTGGGCAGTCATCATGGCCCGGGTGTCCAGTACAGGCTGGTGTGGGCAGATGGCACAAGCAAAGCGTCCATTCTGCAGCATCAGGGCCTCATCCTTGGGGATATAACTGTCCAACAAGTCACCGACTCTTTGTTTTTTGAGCACATTGAGTTGACTCCAATCGTCTCCTTCCCTCTTGAAAGACATGGTTACTGTGAGTCCTGGAATTGACAAACTCATTAGTACCATTAGCCACTCCTTTCAGGCCACCATAGCAAGTGGTGGACTCTTCTTATGTTTTATTGATATATCGATGCTTTATTATCTTTTGTAACCCTGCCCCCTACTACAGAGCTTTGTATATACTAGATGCTCAATAAAGGATTCCTGAAAAAGAGAATGAATGGAAAAATGAAGAGGTCAGAATATTAAGCTGTTAAGTGAAAATTTGCTGTGTAAACTTTTCTCCTTAGGAATATTCTAGTTTCCATACCAGTCTTAAATATTAGGTTCCTTTGAAAGATGGGCAATTCCATTTGGGCTACTACTGAACTGGATCCCTGGAACATTAACTCTGGGGTAACATCCAGTAAGATGGGAGTAAGATTGGAGGAAAAGGGCCAACAGAAATTTTGTCTCATTCTGCTTCAGGAAAATCTTAAGCTGTTTAGCTGTCTACCTGAGATTTACTAGGCTGTTAATTATTCTTTGAGTATGATGAAGAAAATAAAGGGAAAAAGGGAAGATCTAGTTGGTTTGGAATGGAAAGATGTCCATAAGGAAATATTATAGCCCCAAATACAAAATAAAACAAAAACAAGCACATTTCTTTACATCGGAGTAAACAAAGGATTCCTAGTGTGGAAGAAGAGCAAGAAAATTTTCCACTCAGAGTAAATCAGGTTTCCTTATTAGGCCAATTGAAGGCTTTTAAGAAGTGGACAATTGGAAGGACGAGGGAAATGAAAGTGTAGGAAAAGAAACTACGGTGATAAAACAATGTGGTAAGTTGAATTATGTACCCCATTCAGGCATGTTCTTACTTCTGATCTGCATTCCTATGAGTCTGTACCCATTGTAAATAGGATCTCTTGAAGATGTTATTTTTAGTTCAGGTATGGCCAATTGAAGCAGGGTGGGCCTTAATCCAGATTACTGGAGTCCTGCATAAGCAGAAGAAATTCAGATACTGTACCATTAAAAAATGCCATAGGGAGGAGCCTAGAGCTAGAAGTCAATGGAACCAGAACCAGAAGAGAAAGGAGAGAATATCGCCACGTAATTTGAGGCAGGGATGCAAGCTAAGGAACCTGGGGATTGCCAGCAGCCAGCACCAATATGTTACTTTGGGGAGAAATCATCACCTTGTTGATGCTTCAATTTTGTACTTCTAGCTTAAAACCATGAGCCAATGAATTCTCATTGTTTAAACCAACCCACTGCGTGGTATTTGTCATAGTGGTCTAGCAAACTAAAACAAACAATAAGAATAGAAACAGAAGACTGGAAAACTGAGAGGTGAGAAAAGAGGTTTCCATGGTATGACGTATATGTAGGGTTATACTGTGGGCAATTGGATAGTGTGAGCAGGGAGTCTCCATTTTCATTGTTATTAAAAGGTTTCTTTCAAGGATTTGCAAAAGAAATAAACACTCATATGCACGGGATTTTGGTTGATATTAGAACTTGAAGGGCTGAACCCTGGATGCCCTTAGAGAGATCTGATGATGTTGAATTTTGAGAGTCTCAAGTTTAAACACAGTAGAGAGACAAAAGGTGTGAATCTAAAAGTGAGAACAGGAAATCATTGACTTATTAGGGCTAGAAGAGATGCTGTAACCTTCCAGTCCAATTTTTTCCTTTTGAAGAGATCTAGAGAGGTTCAGATTCTAACCCAAGGTCATTCAACTTATATGCAGAATTGCAATAGCAATGCTCATTTTTACTCCTTACTAACCTTTAAATGGTCTTAGGCAAGTTATTTAAACACATAATATTAAATTTAGATAGGGTAGCATGTGAACCACAGCAAGGTATAATGAGAATTTAATGATTTAAAATATTGAGTCCTATGTGATTGAAAATGTACATGAGTCTCACGTGGCTCAAAAATCTTAGCAGTTTAAAGAGGTAATTAAAATGAAAATGTGAACATGTCGCACTTTATTTAACGCCTTTTCATAGAGCCAGAACTCGAGGGAAAAATCTGTTATTTGACTGCTCAGAGCACCCCTGTAATTGTGTTTTTACTGCAGCTATCTTATTTTCTAATAGGAAGCAGAAGTCATAGGATTATTTATTACAAAGGGCCTCCTATTGTTTCCTACACCATTTTCTTAGTAGAGAGCTTTATTTTCCCAATATGAAGCAGTTTTATAAGAAAAATTTCATGTTCTTTTTTCATGCAGAAGGACCAATATTTAAGCCATAGAAAAGAAACTTTTGTGCCATAGAATTTGTCTATTTTTAATAATTCATCCTTCTATTTTCATTCTCTTCTTCACAAATCTTGTTGTTAAACAGTAGGGTTGTACTCTGATCTGCTGGATGTATCTTAAAAATACAGAGAGCTATTTTATTTGTACAGAATGGGAAAATATACAACATGTTTATCCACTTAAATTTTGTTAACCATAATTTTAAAAAGCAGCATATTAACTTAGATATGAGAGACATTTTTGAAAGGCTTATACTAAATTCATTCAGTATTTGCTGAAGTTTTATAATGGTTCAAATTTTCCTTACTTGGAAATGAAGGAATAAGTCAAGTTAAATCTTTAAAAATGGTATTCCAATTTTGGCAAAGCATAATCTATTTAACACACATATTCATGCATAATTTTTTTTATCCCTCTGACCATCTAAAAGGGTTCCTTTTTTCATTTGTACTCTTTCTTTAAGTAGTTAGATTCTGAAGAGTTTACTTTAAAAAAATTTCTTCGAACCACTTAATCACAACTTCTTAGCATCTTTATCTAATGAGGAAGATGGTGCTTAATTTTTTTAGTGAAGGTGAGTATCTGAAATTCTGAGCTCAGTGTTAAGGTTGTTGCTTCCTGAATTTGTTGGTGGATAAATATGAGGTTAAGTAAAAGATTTCACTTATTCTCATCCTGTCTTCCCATTTGTATAATGAGATTTCCAAGGGAGGCCTAACATAGGAAATTTGGGCTGACCAGGAGCCTTATCACATGAAGACCTGATGGTTGGCCTGGGAAAGAACATGAATTTGGGCATCAGAACAGTGGGGTTAAGACTCTCAAACAATGAACTCCCTCAGCTTCTTGGGAAGTATACTTCAAAGGCAAGGAATTTAACCTGTGGTAAAAGATTTAGGGAAACGGATGTGGCTCAAGAAATTGGGCTCCCGTCTACCATATAGGAGGTCCAGGGTTCGATTCCCAGGGCCTCCTGGTGAAAGGCAAGCTGGCCCGCACACCGAGCTGGCCTGAGTGGAGAGCTGGCGCAGCAAGATGACGCAACAAAAAGAGACACAGAGGAAAGACAATAAGAGACACAGTAGACCAGGGAGCTGAGGTGGCGCAAGAGATTGAGCGACTCTCTCCCTCTGGAAGGTCCCAGGATTGGTTCCTGGTACTGCCTAAAGAGAAGACAAGTAGACAGAGAAGAACACACAGAGAGCAGACAGCGAGCACAAAACAACAAGGGGGAGTGGGGAGAAATAAATAAATAAAATAAATCTTAAAAAAAAAAAGATTTAAAGAGTGCAGATTGCATTCTTTCATGCTGGTTTGTCTTTGAGAGAAACTTTCCAAGTTGTGCCAATCTGGGAAACATTGTTCTAATATCTTTGCAAGAGAGGGGCATAAGAACTGAGAGAGCAAGGCTGCCCTTTTTGAAGGCTAATAAGAATAGTAATTCCAATAGGGAAAGGGCCTCTTCTACCTTGGGGATATTTGTTCATTCATTCATTCATTCATTCATACATGAAGCTATATGGTGGGCAGTGTTTGAGATGCTAGGAAACTTAGCAGAACAAAACTTCAATATTCCTAGAACCTGCATTGTAATAGGGGTAGGAGAAAATAAACCCAAAAAGAGTTATAGAGGAAAAAAAAAGAAGGGACTAGGAAAGGTGGTAGGTAGGAGTAGGCAGGCATTGTTGTATTACCTGGTTGCTCGGGGAATACCCCCCTGATAAAACAACCAGAAAGAAGGGTCAGAGTGAGTTACGTAGACCTCTGGGGAAGAGCATCCTAGCAAGTGAGAACAGGAGTGTGGTTAGTATGTGCAAAGAGCAACAAGGAAACCAGTTTTCCTGAAGCATATTGACTGGGGGAGGGGATGTAGGAGAAGATAAAAGAATGATGAGGTTATGAGGAAGATTATTAAGAATCTTGTAGATTCTTGTAAGGAATTCAGCTTTGACTCTGAGTTAAATGGCAAGCCATTTGAAGGTTTTGAACAGAAGAGGACCATTCCGATGATGGAGCAGGAGAATAACTCTAGAGGGGCAAGGATGGAAGTAGGGAGCTTAATTAGGAAGTCATTGCAATAATCCAGGGAAGAGGTGATGGTGGCATGGACCAGGGTGATAATGGTGGAGGTGTGAAAAGTGGAAGGAGCCTGGATCAATCTGAAGATAGAGCCAAAAGGATTTGCTGGTGGGTTGGATGTCTGGTGCGATCAAAAGAGAGGAGGCAAGGATGACTATAAAGTTTGGGACTGCCAACTCCTGAGATGGGGAAATGGTGGGAGGAGCAGGTTTGGGTTGGCTTTAGGAAGCAAAGAATGAGATGACTGTTAGATACTGTAATGGGTTGAATTGTGCCCACCCCACACTCCCTGCAAAAAAAAAAAAGTCCAAGTCCTAACCCCCAGCACCTGTGAATATGACCTTACTTGGAAATACGGTCCTTGCAGATGTAATCAAGTTAAAATGAGATACACTGGATTAGGGTAGGCCCTAATCCAATACTGGTGTCTTTATAAGAAGAGAAGAGAATACACAGAGAGACACAGAGAAGGAAGAAGGCCGTGTGAAGATGTAAGCAGAGATTGGAGTAGTACAGCTATAAGCAGAGGAATGCCAAGGATTGCCCACAGCCACCAGAAGCTAGGAAGAAGCAAGGAAGGATTCTCCCCTAGAACCTGCAGAGGCTGTGGACACCTTGATCTTGGACTTCTAGCCTCCAGAAATGTGAGAGAATAAATTTCTGTTGCTTTAAGTTACCCTGCTTATAGTATCTTGTTATGGAAGCTCTAGCAAACTAATGCAGATACCTAAGTGGAGATGCCAAAGGGCAGTTAGATAGATGACTGTGGGATTCAGGGGAGAGAGGCTGGGGCTGAAAATCAACTTTGGGAGTTTCCAATGTATAGGTGGTATTTAAAGGCAATAGGCAATGATGAGAGGAATAATGAGGAGTTTGGAAGTTACAAAGATGTAGCAACTTGGGATGGGATAAAAAATAGTTATTAATGGAACAGGTGTTGCTCAGTGGTTGAGCGTGTGCTTTGCATGTACAAGGTCCCAGGTTCAATCCCTGGTACCTCCTAAACAACAAAAAAAAAGCTACGTAAGGCCTTTGGCAGCAGAGAGGGGAACAAAGTTAATAGCTGCTGAAGAGAAATGGTGATGACTGCAGTGGGTTGACTTATGTTCCAAAAACACACGTTTTTGGTCTTAGTCTGCATTCCTGTGGGTGTGAGCCTATTAGAATGAGATCTCTTGAAAATGTTGTTTAAGTTGGTGTGTGGCCTGACTGAATGAAGGTAGGCCTTGATCTGATTAATGGAGTCCTTTATAAGCAGAAGAAATTCAGACATAGTCAGAGAAAGCCAGAAGTCAACGGAACCTTGAAGAGAAAGGAGAGGACATGGCCATGTGATGGAAATGCCAAGAGACCCAAGGATTGCCGGCCAGCCAGAATGCTATCAACCCTGGAAGGCAACAAGCATTCTGGCTTCTGCCATGAGCCAATAAATTCCTGTTGTTAAGCCAACTCTTTGTGTGGTATTTGTCATAGCGGCCTCAGAAAAAGAGACAATGGCCATCAAAGAGAGTGGGTGACTTTGCAAAGGGAGAGCAAGCAGACCATTTAGGAGAAGTAGGGGGACCAGTGACACAGCTTGATGAGGGCTCAGTTCAAAAATACTTTTTTTGTTGTCATTGTGATTTTTACCCAAAACACATGCCTGTTTTGTTAGGCAGGTGTAACCTGGTAAAGTACACCGTCACAGCCCCTGAATCACAGTTATTTGTGTTTTGGATAATTTGTCTTCCATTTTCTGGTTGAGTGTAAGATCCTTAAAAGAAGATTTCATGTTCTAATTCATTTTTATATTCTGCATGGAGATTAGAATACTTTGTATATGGTAGATGTTCAATAAATATTTGTTGAACAATTAATGAAAGAATTATCAAAAGCTTTAGAAATCTCCTGAAGGTGCTAGGACAAAAAGCAATCATCTGGAAGATTAGCCAGGTTGGGCTTTTTCTGTACAAAGTTCTGCTCTGATTGGAAAATGCCCTGAGCATGTCTAGAAGTGTAAAGCTCCTTTGAAATCAGTTTATCACACAGTTGGCTTCTTAGGTATGATCTAAGACTGAAAATTACAGGTTGTTTGGTTGCTTGTTTAAAAGTATTTGTCTCAAGTAAAAGTTTTGCTGTGTGTTACGGCAGAATTATTCAAAAAACGATGTGCCTCAACTGTAGTTGAGATTTCTAAATAGGCCCTTGTAAAAACAGGCAATTACTTGCTCAAGGCAGTTAATTGCCTGCACAGATGGGTACTCGTGTTACCAATTACTCATTTGCACTTGTGATTACCCATTTGCAGTAATTCATGAAATCTAGGGGAATTCTTAGGTACTAAGAAAGGTTTTAGGCATTTAAAAAACACATTACTGCCAAGAAAGGAGACCAGAGGGAAACAGCTAAATATAAACCCTGTTCTAAATGCTATACTTAACATTTTCTGAAGCTTGTAGCTGCTGGTGGTGACAGGGTTACCTGACTACCTTGCTCAAGTTGTTTCCATTTACTACGCCAGCTAAAAAAAGGAAAAGAAAAGAAAAAAGCATTTCGGTATTTTTTTATTTGTTTTGCTTGTAGCTTTCAGTTAATGATGGTTTCTGTCAAACTGTTTGTAGCTTGAACACAAATAACTTTGTGATTCAAGGGCTGTTTGTAGTTTGGTAAGCTTGGTTAGAACAGTTTTTTCCCTAGAAGAAATGCAGTCAACCTCAAATTCTTTGAAATAATTTAAATCATAGACCTGGTGGTGGTTGTGGTGGTGGTGGCGCTGTAAAAATGCCAAATCTCCTAATGTTCTAGTGAAATGTCAAGGTGACTTGCTTTTAGAAGTTATTATGACAACCCAGTACTACCTTTCATAGAAAAAATGAAGAGTGAGGTAAACCGAAAATGAGAGGAATTCCCCTGTCTATCAAAATATGAGCACTGGCTTTGAGAAACAGTTTATTTTTCAAAATAATTCTTGAAGTTTGTGCTGTAAATGGCCTGAAGTAAATGCTTTGTGCCGAAAAATATCTGGTGCTAAGATAGTACTGAACAGGGAATTAACCTGTCAAATGTTCTATCCTCTGGAAGATACAAAGACCTTTAACTCTAAACCCCCTCAAGGCACTTTGCATGACTATTTTATTCTTCCAGATGAATCTAGTGCCCAAAACATTAGGAAGAAAGAAGGCAGGGAGTAGACCCATCCCTTGGAAGCAATTGGTGGGACAATGAGTTGTAAAGCCTACTTTCTGGGCAAGCAGCCTCTGCCTTCTTACTCTCCCGGCAGTCAGTTGTGGCTCTGTCTTCTGATTGTGTGTGACCCAGTATGAAACTGAACAGGAATTTGTCAGTACAAGTCAATGGAACTTTCTTGCTCAAAAAGGGCTTATGTAGGTTCTTTGGGCAAAAAAGAAAAAAAGAAACTGAAAAATGCAAAATAAAACAACCAACAAACCCACTGTTGCTACACCTGAAACATGAAAATGGAGTCTGTTTTAAAAACCCCCAGACTACAGAAAATTATGTTTAGTTCAATTTACAAACAAATCAATAGTTGTCTGCTGGGATTGAACTATGCACTAGAGAACAGAACTGTAATTATATTCATGCCAGACATCAAGAACAAATCCCTTGGGTTTTGAGTAGGTGTGAGACAGGAAAAAATTACCAGCCCAGCCATAAAATACTTGAAAAACAAAAACAAAAAACCCATCAAAGTAGTCACAAAACTTTTCATTCAAAATGATGGGTTTAATTACATATTCTCCATCTAACAAATAACAGTTATCCAACCCTTGCATTTACAAAAAGTGTGTCTGAGGGAAACAATACTGTAAAATAGTTTTATTCACATCTCTGTGGATTCTCAGTCATTTTACCTTTTCCTACTATAATTGATTTTTTTTCTGTTTCTTAAAATTGCCAAAATATGAACAATAGATTTTAATTTTCCATTTTTCCTTTCCTTCTATTATGATAATTTAAAAATCAATAAAGTCTCTGTTTCTGAAATTACAAATGATATAGCTACTCTGAAATGTTAAATTTCACGCAGCAGTTTCATGGGGGAAGTTTCAAGGCTGTCAATTTATGATTGGATTGGGAATCCTTTCCTGTTATATGAAACAAAACTGATTGTCCTTCGTTCATCCACCTGGTGGAGTGTCTACTGTGTGCCATACACTGTGGTCTGTTTTAAGAATACAAAGATGGATTAGATATAGTCCCAGCTTTTGAGACGTTCACAAGCTGCTGGACAATTGGGGTGATAATGAACCTCTCACTTCTTAGCTCAGAATGTCACCAGGAGTTTCTGTGCCATTTTAGTTCTTCTCAGCTCCTATTCCAAGAGCACTTAGAACCCAGCTAAGGGATGAATCTCAGCTAGGGGAGAAGAGGGCAGCAAGTTGAGAGATGGAGCATGCTAACACAGAAATTGTGCTCTATGACAGTGCCAAGTATATTGGGGCCGAATTTCCTAAGATGTGCATGAAGACTATTTTCTGTGAGGAAGGAATTTAACAGAAGCCCAACAGGCAGAAGTATGGTTATTTCAGCTTGCTCTTCTCAAAATTGGGTTTAGTTTTTTCCCTAGCCTGTAAGGCAGAAGCCCAGCTGAATGTGGTTAGAAGCTGTTTTGTTTGGTTCACAGAGTATGGTGGTTGCTCTTTGTGAGTTGGAGGCATTTGAGAGATTTCACATAAAATCAAGATTCTGGCTTCTGTTAAAAAAAAATCAGGTTGTATGGTAAACTGGCAGGGCAATAGTCAGCTGGCAGTGGCTGGTAGGAGTTAGTTCTTTCCATTTTGCTCCTGGGCACTTGCTTATTTCTGTTATCTGTGTAATAACCTGAAGACTTTTCCAATTTCACCCTTTGTGGGCTGGGCATGGATTCCATTCTGGTCTATAATCTATGGGGAGATTAAATTGCTCCTGGAAGAGACCCCTTCTGAGAAGATTTCATTGGCCCAGGGCATGTGTGATTCTGATTGGATGCTTATATTTCTATATAAAGCTGCTGTAAAGATAGAGTAATGAGTAAAAGGGAAAAAATATACCTGCCCTTCGGTATTTTATATTTTAGTGAGGGCAAGAGACAATGCACAAAATAAATAAGAAAAAAAATGCAGCAGGTCAGATTATGCTACACGTATAGAGAGACTGTGTATAGTGTTAAGGGTGAGAAATCAAGCAGGGAGGACGGAAGTGCAATTTTAGATAAAGTGGTAAGGGAAGGCTCCAACTGGGACATTTGAGTAAGACCTGAAGAAAGTGAGGGAATCTGCTATGCAGACATCTGGGGGAAGGAGTGCAGAAAGCAGCGTACTAAGTCCTGAGGAAGGAACATCCCTGCTGTGCAGAAGACTAGAAAGATCATGAAAGTCCTTGTACTCATGGTTTGTATTGTGGAGTTAAAAGGATTTGGTACTAGATTGTGAATTGTGAAAAGAAGAAAGGAGTCAAGAATGATGCCAAGGTTTTGATCCGATCAATTAGAAGGATGGAATTGACATTGACTGAGATGGGGAAGACTGCAGAAGGAGAAGGCTGGGGTGCAGGAGGCAGGGCGAGAGTGAACATCAGGAGTTTTTTTTAGGACATGTTGAATTTGAGATGCCTATATGCCATCCTAGTGTATGTTGAGAAGGCACTAATTATGGTACAACTTCAAGTCTTTGCCTATTGAAATGTACTATGGAAATTCTCAATAATAATTAGTGTAACCTTATTCTCATGCAGTTAAGCAAAGAAATGATATAGCTTGAGAGGAGGCCAATGTTAATAACCTCCAATTTAACATTAGATTCCTCTATTATTAATGCAAATTTTATAAATCATCATAAAACTAAACAGTCATTAGAAATCACCTTGGGCTGAGAGCTGGGAGAATAATTTTTTTAATTCAATAGACTTTAAATAAATATTTAATGCTGATGATAGAGACACATAGAAAGGCAGAGGGAAATACGCATGACTCATAAAGCAGACATCGGGTCTTTTTAATCAAATTGAAACCTTTTATAATAAAAGTTCTTTGAATTTCCCTATGATTTTTGAAGTCAAAAGGTTTCCTAGAAATAATCTCATTAAGCTGTAGTGAGACTAGCCAGGACACATAATATTATTTCTAATTTATAGATGTGGAAGCAGAGCAAGAGAGGATTGATTCACAATGCAGTCCCTATGCTGCTGGTGACTCAATGGCTAAACAAGGTTTAGAGCCTGCACTTTTTCATTTGAGATAAGTTATTTTCCAGTTTTCTTTCTCTTCTCTTATAATAAAAAAAAAAAAAATTCTTGTTTTGCTCCCTTTGATATCATCTGCCATTTTAGAACTAAAATGTCACAAGCAAACAAACTTTTTGCATTAAAGGAATGATTTGAGCCCTGGAAAATTATAGCTTAGCTTTCGGTCTCTAAGTCTCAAGCTGTTGACAGACTCATACGTTGTCCCCTCAGGATGTGTGTGAAGGATAGTTCTTTCCTCTAAAGTTCCAATAGCTAGAATAAACCTATTCCTATGGTCAAATTATAGCAAGAATGTGACATAATATCAAATGTGGCAAAAGATGGGATTTATCTGTACCAAGTTTCAGTATTTCCTTTAGAGATTATGTGCGCCCAAAGGGGCATGTGCTACAAAGATAATTCTAAAGAATGAAGCAACAATGGGTTGTTTTTTTTTCTTAACAACTGACTTTGATAGAGATAAGCTCTGAGTATTCTAAGAATATAGCAGATTTAGTTCCATGGTGGAGAATGTGGCTATTTGTAATCCAGATGTTATACATCCTTCTACTCCCATGACCCCTGCTAGCCACCAGTAGAACAATCCAAGGGAAAGACTCTTATTGACTAAGCTTGTGTCACATGCCCACCTCTTGGACCAATCAACTATCACCAGGGGCATGGGTTACTATGACTAGCTGGTCTGGGTCATGTGACTGGAGGGCAGTAAATCATGACTGGCCAACCCTGCAGAAAGGGCAGTAGGGAAGGAGCTCCTTTCCAAAGGGAAAGGGCTGAGGCTGTTATCAAGGGAAGGGCAACTGAGACAGCCATAGCAACAGATGCTTGCTAACAAGTGAGCCTAGGCAGGCCACCTAAGAGGGGGAATCAGGTGTCAGAGATAGTTTCCTGGAGGAGTTGTTGCCCAACCTGGGTAGTTTTAAAAATGTAAGCAAAGGATTGAAGACTGAGAAGACATTCTCCAGGTGTTCATGTGTGTATTGCTACACACACAGACACAGGGTAGATTAGGGTGGTCCAGATAGAGAGAGCAGCATATCTAAAGGTACTAAGGTGGGAGCAAAAGAAAGTGTCCTGTTTAGGGGACTAAGGAGTTCATTATGGATGGAGTAGAAGATAAGATTAGCCAGGCCAGAAATAGAGCTTTGTCTTCCATGGGATGGGAAGCCACCTACTGAACTGATTGAACACTTTTAGGTGCCAGTGCTGTTCTCTGCATTTCACATGTATTGATCATTTAATCTTTGCATCAGCCCTATGAAATAAACAGGGGTGACTTAAAAATATTTAACAACAGGTATGGCATGGTCATGATCGGTAACAATTCAATCAGAATGGATGCCAGCTGAAAGCACCACTGCACATTACTGTATGACTTAGTAACCATCACCCTTGCACATGTGTGCTGTTATTATTATCCTTTTTGACAGATAAGGAAGCTGAGGCAGAGGGGGTTTAACTTGCACAAGCAACATGGTAGACAGCAGAGGAACCCAGGCTTCAAATCAGAGAGGTCTGGCTCCAAACCTCCAGTCTGTAAGGGAGGAATGTCGAATTCTTTCTCTAGAAAAAGACCATGAGAAAGTGACAGTCTCATGGAGTCAGGGACTGTACCTGTGTTTGTTCCTCATTATATATTTCTAGCACTCTTCCTGGCACATAGTAGGTGTTCAAAAATTTTTATTGAATGGATGACTGGAAATCTCATTGCAGATTTGAGAAGGGCAAGTAAAAAGGCTGAGGCATTAGTGCAGATGTGAAAACAATCAAGACTTGAAGTACAGGACCTTTAAAGGGTTCTGACAAGGGGCCACCAATTGGAGGAATTTTAAAGAATAAGAATATGCAGAATTTAGTGGCTATTTGGATGTGGGAAGCATGTCCCAGGTTTCTCTTTTGAATTACTGGAGGGTCGTTGTTCTCAGGCGCTGAGAGAGGAAATATAAGAAGAGCTGGCTGGTAGTGGAGGGAAGGAGAAAGTGGATGAGAGCAGATCATGAGCTCCATTTTGCATTTGTGGAGTTTAGAGTGTCTGTAGCTGCCTAGGAGGTGATTGGGTATGTGTATCTGGAACAGAGCACTAGTGAGGTAGGTTAGTGACTAAATAGGATACAGGTGGAGGCTAAAAACATGGGGGTCGATGAAATCATCCAGGCAGAGTATATAGAGAAAAGAGGCTGGAAGATGAATATCTGGGCAGGTGAGAGACAAGGAGTCCCAAAGGGAGAATGAAAATGAGTGGCCAGGGATAGAGGAGAAGATACTGGGACAGTGTTGTCAGCAAAGCCCAAATTTGTAGGAGCACATGTATGTGGGGTTTTCTGATTTTCTCAAACAGCACTGAGCAGCCTGGCTCTTTATGTAGAAAAGGTAGGCAGGCATCAGGATTGCTCTGGAATTTGGGTTCACCAGGCAGCTGTGGCAGACTATAGATAAGGGAGTTGAGTTGACAAGAGATGCTGCATTATGGGCCTGAGGCTCTGGCAGGTAGGGCAGAAAGTGAGCATAGGAGGGGCTAAATTAGGCGAAGTTGGTCAAGGACAGAAGGTCTCGGTGAGTCCAGGAAAGGGTGTGGTAGGTGTGAAGGACTCAGGGAGATGGAGGGATAGGAAGCTGTGGTCAGTGTGGGGTGCTGAATTTCAGATCCAGGTGGTGACAAAGTCCAAAGGCATTGTCAGTGGTCATGGGTGTGAAGGGCTCAAGTGCAAGACCCCTATACCCTATACCCCTGTACTCCAGATCCTCTGCAATTGCTCTGGTCTTGCTGGTCTTGCCCTGCTGACTCCAAGTTCCCACTACAGTGCCTGCCTCTGCTACAGAAGTCGAGTCTGCTCGTTAGAACTGTGATAGAAAGTATCTGTGCAGATCGGGGCTTGAGAACTGGGACAGGGTTGTGATGCAGCTGTTCAAAGATTGCTTGTTGGGAGGGACCTGCATTTTAAGAGAGACAGCTAGAAGCATTGTTAAATTGTTTAATTTGTGCCACTACACAGTTCCCACAGGGAAAATCAAGGGTAAACTGGTTCCTCAGAGCATTTGAGGACCGCAGAAAAGATTGAAGCATATTACTTTGTGCCACGCCTTAGGTCAGCTTGATGCCACAGATAACAGATCCTGAGTACATGCAGGTGCACAGTGAATTTCCCTCACGACAGGACGAGGACTGTTGGAGCAGTTGCACCTGTTGGGGTCTAGCCCAAGAAAACATTAAGATTAGGGCTCCCCTTTCCTGAACAGAGCAGAGTGTGGATGGAAAGAATGGAGATGCTAACAAACAGGAGGCCTTTGGGTAGTGGGTAAATCATGAAGAGACCTGCCTTATTCTGGTGATTCTTGTTACCTTGAAATGTATCAAGATTCCTTTGTGAGCCATCTCTTTTTCAGGAGCTAATAATATATCTAAATTTTTCCAGAAGTGACTCTGGATAGAGAGGCCAAAACTGGGCAATATCTCTGGGAATAGACTTTTGGAGACACATAATATTACCATTCTGGACTCCCTATTCTTTCCTCACTTTCCTTCAGGTTGGTTGTATTCCCAGAATACCACTATTATGGGACAGTCCCCTCCCCTGTTTGAACTGCACGGAGCTGAAAGTCCTACTTGTATTCCAAAAGAACCTTCAAAGATATTCATTTATCTTCCTCTGCTTCTCTGCTTAGCTGTTAAATGACTAGCCTGGAGTTTTACCTTTTCATCTGTTTGGGCTTGAATCCTGGTTTCTTCTTTTACATATTGTGTAATCTTGGGAAAATTATAGAACTTCTATGGATGTGGGTTTCTTTATTTGTAATAGTGGAACCACCTCTTGGATTATTGAGGAGATTCAATGAGATAGTCTATGTAAAGTAGTTAGTGCAATGCCTGGCAAACAGCAAAGGATCATTAGATATTAGCTCTAATTTTAATTTTTACCCTGTACTTCACATTCTTATGGGTTGCCTCAGTAGGTGCACAGCTGACCTATGTTTATTGACCCACTAACATTAGAGTGTTTCCTTAACTACACATCATATTCTATTTCCTATAGGTGGCTACTGAAACTGAAAACAGGAAAATCTTGCTTTTCATAGTCTGCCTGAGCAATCTAACATCACTTGATTGGACATATTTAAGGTGGAGGGAGGTGGGGAAAGGAACATTTGGGCCATAAACCTCAATTCCCAATTCCTATTTCTCAGCTTTCAACTGTGCAGGAAGTCACTGATTACATTTCTGACATTGGTGACCTTTTTCTCCTGACTCATCTCAGATGATGCCATCAGGAAACCATGGTTTTGGCAAATGGATGCATAATTTGTTTTTTGGATTTAATAGTGTATGAGTTGGGATTCTGTGAGGACTAACAAGGACAATTACTGATTGCAAATTATTTAGTCTATATACAATCTGGGAACTTGGGAATGTTTAGCTCTTCATTCGTTTCAAAAGCCAGACCATTCATGTTCACAGAATGTCTTCTGGATTCCTATGGTTTGGCTCAGCTTATAGACAAGTTTATGCAACTCATTTGGAGAAGGTGTTAAACAACAAAGCAGTGAATCACATGGCTTGGTCAACTCTGCCTTAAGGTCATTCAATCATTCTTCAAACGTTTGCAATCACCTACTGTTTGCCAGTCATTGGACTCAATACTGAGGACGCTGAAATGAATGTAATACCTTCTCTGTTCTCTGGAAGCTCAAGGGCAGCTAGTACTTTTGCAGGAGAAAGATTTGTGGTGAGAGCAGGAAACATTCACCTGTGCATCCATCCATCTATCCACTGATTCAACAAATATTTATGAAGTATTTATGTGAGCTGGACACCAAACATAATATAGGTGATTCTACAATGGACCATACAGATTCTCCTTGCTCTCCTAGAACCTATTACAAGTTGGAAATAAACACTTAAATTTGTAGTACATTGTGATGCATGCAAGATAAGGGAATTGTTTATAGTATATTGTGATATGTGCAATATAAGGAAAGGGATTAGAGTAATGAAGGTTAAATGCTCAATTCAGAAGCAATTTCTTTTTCTTTGTCTGAGACTGGAAAGGTCTGAAACTCTAAGCACAACACAGTTCCATTCAAAGGGGTCATATAAGAGGACTGTACTCTTAGAAGTTTCTGTGGTTATATGGATCTGAACAAAAGAAGTTAGGAACATAGATAAAAATAGACACAGTGATAGAAATATAGCTGGTGACAACTGTACATTAGGCATTGGACTTTGAGTAGTTGCAGACATAAAAACCTGAAGGTTCTTTACAATGAGCATATTATCTCTGACAACAGGAAACAGCCAAAAAAGAGCTGCATGGGTCTAGACAATGTGATAAAAGAAGATGCAGATCTGGACTCAGACTAAGATTGAGCTTCTCTTCTAAGTGGTCCTGCCTAAGGGCTTCACCAATGTCCTAGAGAGGAGGGCATTTTTACTTGCAATTAATCACACCTTTCTGTACATATTTCTGCTTAAGATAACCATAAGTAATGTGCATGTATTCAATTCATTTCATTGTATGGGGATGTATTTTCTCAACCATTGTCTTATTTTCCTCACCAGGTCCTGTGTTAAAAATCCGTTTTCTTCTATTGTTGGGAAGTACCTAAACCAAGTGGAACCACCCAACACTGCTATCCTAGTATCCTAAGTAGATAGGTTAAGAAGCCCTTCACTCACTTTTAGGGCCCTGAAACAGAGAGTATCTGCAAAGCCAGAGGTTCCCAAATCTACTTAGGCAACAGAAACACATGACAAGCTTTAAAAAAATAGAGATAACCAGGACCATTCCTGGAGATACTGATTTAGTAAGTCTAGGAAATATTGGGAAATATATATTTTAAAAAACTTCCCAGGGGATTCTTATGTACTTAGTCTGCCATGGATTGATGTTTCAGAACCACTATTCTAGGTCAACTGCATGATTTCACGCTTATTTCCACTTTTAGTTGGGTTACTCACATTAAAACTTAAAAAAAATAGACTTATATTAATGACAATTTAAATTTCTTATTTCCTTCCTTTGCCCTGCTCTCTTTCCTTTCATCTCTTCCACAATTTTCATAGAATCCTAAATTTATAGATACACTGTAATCATTTTGCCTAAACCTTATTTTGAGATAAGAGCCATTCAGAGAAATAATTTATTTAGCTCAATAGTTCTTCTGGAAGAGTTTTGGTGTCAAGTAACAATTCACAAGTAGGACTGCAGCTTGGTGGCAAAAGATGTAGGACAGAGCAGTTATAATATGCTGAGATCAACACATCGCCCAGCTGGCTTTTCCAGGTCCTGTCTTCTTGCCTCTGGTATGTTCTTTCAGTGTGTTCTGTCCCATTCCATGACTCAGCTTCTGCAACTTGGAAACCTCGTTGTGGCCCCTTGGTCTGGCTTTTGGGTGATGTTTTTCCTTCAGGGGACTCGTCTGGGCCATACCCTGCCAACTTGGATTTAGCCTCTCAGAGTCCTTGGCCTGCTCCTGGCTTCTTCGGACCTTGGCTCTCTCCCTAAGCAAATGGCCTTTTGGAGTCACAGAACCCAACAAACTCTTTTCCAGTGTTTGATCAGCTTGATGGCCAAGTAATACCTTCCTTTTGATCAGATGAAATCTTTTGCCATAAAGTAAATCATCTCCTTATTAGTTCCTCTGAGGACCAATATCCTCATAGGATGAATTTTCTATTCCTCTAGTCTTCTCTCTCACTCATCTCTACACTCACTCTCTTTTCTTAAGTGAATTAATAAAAGGCTTTTGAACAGTGCTTGACATAGAGTAAACATTATGTAGGTGTTCTTAACATTCTTATGTTATGTTCTTAACATTCTTTTCAGAGTGCCATGAACAAAGGTGGACTTATTTCTCTAATAAGATGAGGGTAATTCAGAGTAAAGGGTTAATATTACAGGGCAGTAATACCCTGACTTCCCTTTCTCTTTCATCTTCTCCCAACCTCAACCTCATGCACTTCTGCTAAATTGCTGACTTTGTTTCCCCCAACCCCAGATGGCTCCCTTGTCTGTCTGCTCATTGTCTGCTTATTGTCTCTGTTCGTTGTGTCTATTCATTGTCTCTGCTCGTTGTATCCGCTCATTGTCTTTGCTCATTGTGTCCACCAGTTGTCTGCTCTTCTTCTTATAGGAGGCACTGGGAACTGAACCAAGGACCTCCCATGTGGTAGATGGGTGCCCAACCACTTGAGCCACATCTGCTCCCTGCTTGTTGTGTCTGCTCATTCATCAGCTTGTTGCTTCAGCTCATTGCATCTGCTCGTCTTCTTTAGGAGCACCAGGAATTGAACCCAGGACCTCCCATGTGGTAGGTGGGTGCCCAACTGCTTGAGCCACATCCGTTCTTGCTAACTTTGTTTTGAATAACAATGATCTTCGTGTTATTTTTCTCCTTTATTTGTCACTGGTGAGTACTTGCTCCTCTTGTTGAATTATGCAGGTTTTGGCAGTTATTTAATTGTGATAAAAGGCATGAAGATCTATTTTTCCCTTTTCAATTTTCTAGAAATTGCTTATTGTGCAATAATTTATTTATTTATCTTTTTAAGCAATTTATTGAAATATATCATTCATACATGAACATACATAAACTATAAGTGTTCAATAAACATTGTGAACTTACAAAACAAACATGTGTAACATCATACTGGGCTCCCACACATCACACTCAAATACTTTGCATTGTTGTGAAACATTTGTTAACAAATCATGAAAGAGCATCGTCAAAGCATTACTAATAACTATAGTCCATATCTTACTCCCCTACACATTTTTTTAAGGATTTATTTATTTATTTATTTATTTACTTTTATCCATTTTTACCCCCCCTGTTTTTGCTGTTTCTGTGTCCATTCACTGGACAACTCTCTGTGTCTGTTTCCTGCCCTCTCTTCTCATCCTTCTCCTCCTGTCTTCACTGGGATTCGATCCTTGGAACCTCCGATGTGGGAGAGAGGCATCCTACTCCCTGCACCACCTTAATTCCTGGTTTTTCGGTGCATCTCATCTTGGCTCTCCCTTATGTCACTCTCCTGTCATGTGATCATCTTGCTGCATGGCTCGCGGGGCCTGGCGGCACACCCGCTCACAGGGCCTGGTGGCACTACCATGCATGGGGCCTGGTGGTGCACTCGCTCGCGGGGTCTGGTGGTGCACCCATGTGCAGGGCCTGGTGGCCCATGTGCCCTCTATATTTTTCTTTTTTAAATTTTTACCAGGAGGTCCCAGGGATCGAACCCAGGTCCCTCCATATGAGAGATGGATGCCCAACCATTTGAGCCACATCTGTCTCCCTGCTATACCTCTTAGGGTTGACCAAAGATACCTAGAGTTACAGTCTTTTCCCATATAGGATGGTCATATATTAATCAGTCTTAGTTTATCACCAGCATTCTAAAACCAGACCTAGGGAGAAAAACTAGGTCTCGGAACACATGCATGGTTTCTAATATAGCGAATGTTTAGCCTACCCTGATTATCACAAAATCAGGACAGTGAGAATATTTGCATATAATCTGTTTATTATAGAAAGTTATGATCAGGCAAACTCTTATATGCATTTATATAGCAGGGAAGCATTGTTTGTAGAAGAGCAGGCATTTTTAATTTTCTTTTCCCTAGGTCTTTTTTCAGTCAAGGGTGAAAATTTTGGCCCCTTAATTTCATGACATAAATAAACTGTCATCAGTGAGTTTGCCTTGAAATAAATTTTAGGGTGTGATATGAAGCATCCTGTGTTGACAAGACCTGGCTATGGAATGAAGACAGAGAACCTGCTGTAAACTTTCATAAGAGTCAAGGCAGGCACCAGAAGTTTATGGGTTAATTGAAAAAGTCTTCTAAAGCTGGGAATTTTTTTAAAAAAAGCATATATACTTACCTTATCCTTTTAGTTTAACTTACAATGTATGGATAAATTTTTCTCTCTAAGGTCCAACTTCTTCTTGCTATGAGTTCATCGTTTAGAGTTCTGTGTCCTCATTCATACATAAACCACTCTCGTCATGCATCATTTACAACATCCAGCTTTAATTTCTTCAAAGTGGAGCATGATCTTTAAAAAAAAAATGAAGTAGGATGAGTGCAGTCTCTGTCTAGCCTGGAGTTTTAATATATTTTTAATTGTAATTTTTTAACAGTTGCTTCACCCGCATCTATATGGAAATCAATTTTTAAAACAACTTACTTTTGAGTTTTTTTTTTAGGCATTCAACTTGTTTTACAGACATATTTTTCTTTTTTACATTTGCTGAATATTTAATTAAATTACATAGTTTTAATAACAAATACAATGGGCACAAACAAATATGGAATGAAGACCAGTGACTATAGCATACAACCCAGGTGAAAGAAGTGTAGGGATTGTTGGAGAACAGCCTATTCCTTGGTCACTGGTTAGTAGGTTTTAAAGTGGGATTAGAGAGCATTAGGGTGACCACATATGTCCTGTTTTGTATCTATTATTCTGGTTAATTACTAAGAGCACCCTTTTACATTTTTTAAGGTGTTCTGAGTCATAAATTGTATGGTCACCTCTAAAGCTGTTTTACTGAGTTAATCTGGCTAAGTGGAGGTAGAAGTTGATTAAGGGAGTTTCTACTATATTTGGTTAAAGTTTCATCATAGTTGACTTGACAGTGGCTATAAATCCTTACCAACTGGTTGTTGGAATTGGAGTTGTCTAGATACTAGAGTTCTTGATTAAGACTGGGAACAGGACCAGTGGCTCCCGAGGGGCTCCTGCATTGGGGCTTCCCAGGCTTCTGGTGGTAGAATCCCTCACTGGGCAGAAGGGTATTGGATACAAAAAATGATCCTGAATAGAGCACCAAGTTGAGATGGGAATTACAAGTTCATCATCTTCCTGTGGTGTGTATGTGTGTGTTAGGCATTGGTAAATGTGGTTAACTGAAAATGATGTTAAAATAAAAACCTCTCTCCTTATTCTCTGGCAGTGTTTCCAGGCTGGGCTTCCTCAATAACTTTGTCCATTTTCTCCATCTCTGCAGTCATCTTAAATAAGTGGTTCTTTCTCCCTTAGTTCCTCCTTCTCGTGGTTCTCCCTCAGTACCTCCTCTTCTCTGCCTGGTTCACAATCCCTGAGAGGATTCTGATCAGTGTGTCCTATCCTGTGGAGAACAGCCCATGTCCACCCAGTCATGATGATTTCAGAGGACCAGTGGCCACACCCTCAGCTCTTCATTCTCCCCTCCTTTCATACACTCACTTTTTTACTGTGTTACCTCTGTGCTGGTTTCTGTACCTGGAAGACAACTCCAAAGCCACAGTTCCCAGAATGGATTTGACCTGGAGTTGGCTCTTGACCCTGGCATCCAGAAGATCTGAACCTCAGCTGTGTAATCTTTTGTGTAGTCAATAATTGAGTGCTGTGCTTGGGGTGGGGGCAGGAAGGTCAACATAAAGACGTTCATCTGGCCTGAAGACTGCAAGTGTAGACCCAGGATTTGTACCCTGTTCCTTTGACTCCATGACTTCTGCTTCCCACCAGACCTTGATGTGCCTCTTCTGTAAAGGGTTGTTCCAAAAGTGTTGTTATTTATACATTGTGAGTAAAGGGATTCATGCTGTACATTTTAAGCTTTTCAAAATATCATAAAACCTGTTATTTAAACGAGGAATCTCAATATATAAAATGGATAAGTACAAAGCTGCTTAAAGAAGGTGGAAGCCACCTGCCATCATTTCCATTACTGTCCTACCTTCCTTTCCTACTGCCCCTGAAAGCCTGTAGAGGAGCACAGTTCAACAACACTGGTTTAATGTAATCATACATGGGCATCTATTTAATGCAAAAAAGAAGGCCCAAAAAAGATGTGCAGTGAGAGTTCCCCTCCCTGGAAGCAATGGGACTACACTTGCATGTTCACTTTCTGGTGGTTCCCCATGTATATATAAGCAAGTACGTATCTCTCCTTTTTATCTTTTTTTTTCTTTTTTCCACTTTCCCAACCATCCACTGGAATCCCCAAAACCAAAACAACATTTTTATTAAGGTGCTTTGAAAGGCAGTGACCAACCAGCCCAGTTAGGCTGGTATTGAAAGGTTTCCTGGGATGTGGGACTTTCATTGCTAAAACTGACAGTCCCATGCAAAGTGGAACAACTGATCACAGACCTGGGAGGTAGTGAGAATTGGCCTTTGGGGACTGGTAACCAAGGTAGCCCAAAGTCACCAAGCCTATGACCTGGATGGATTGGTTCTTGGTCCTTGTGATCAGGTGGAGTCAGGTAGTTTAAGAAGTCTAGTTAACACTGTTCTTTTATTCCTGGCCCTGAACTTTATCTGAAAATCAATACCAAAGGTGGCCATTTTGGAGAGATTAAAAAGCAATACTTTTTTTTTTTTTAAGCTTAGATAATATCTCTTTTTCTCCTATTTTTAAGCTATTTTTAAGATTATCTAGTAGATAAGTGTTTTTTTGTTTGTTTGTTTTTACATTTTCTATGGGTTTCATTTACCCTTTACCACTTTTTAAAATTGGGCATAAGTAAATGAGAGTTGACTAAAGAAAGTAAACAACAAACAAACCCTCTCATTACAATGTGTGGATAAATTTTTCACAATGTACAATAAATTATATTATCGCAGTGAGACTAGATGGAAAAAACAAAAGGCTTTGGAGTTGTTCATCAACTATAAATCTTAGGAACATTCCCTTAAACTCTCAGAGCCTAAGCTTCTTCGTTGGTTCAATGACACCTGACTAACAAGATTAGCATGAAATGTCAAAAGTGTTTGGCAAATTTCATTTGCTTCATAAATATCAGTTTCCTTTGTTCCCTGGCATGGTCAGGACCCTGCTTAATCAAATATTCTCCTTTATAGAAACTTACCAGTATCCCAAAGAATACAGGATGTTTATTATTTAAAAAGGTACCAAACTTGAAGGCATGAGAGAATTTTCTGGGTGATGAAAATGCTCTGTATTTTCATCTTGGTGTTGGTAACACAGATGTTTATATACATAAAAATTCATCAAGCTGTACACGTAAGATTTAGTTTTTTTACTTTTTGCAAGCTGTTCTTCAATTTTAAAAAGTACTCCAAATAGAAAAGTCATTTTTATTGATTTGTATGATTTTTTTGAGACTGGAAAGCAGTCACAATCATGGAAATATATTGCTACTTTTCCTTATTAGGGTAGAAATAACATTCATTAAAGTGTTTTGGTAAGTAAAGTGCTGTCTAAGCCTGATATTACTATTCATTCTACACGTGATTTCTTCTTTGTGATTATATTATATATATATGCATGCACACATACATGCGTACACGAATATAAACATTTACAGGGAGATGGACTCTGCCCTGTAATGTGTGCAATGGGGAGAATTGGTGCTCAGTCCAGGTTGAAATCAGCTGACTTTTGTATTTTCTGTGGAGAATAGAGTGAAAGTGTACTTTATTGCTTTTTGCCATTTGGCTTTTCAGGGTGTTTCAGCTAATCAAACTTTTTTGGTAATTTAGTTATTATTCAATATTTGAATTTGAGGAAGGGAGCCAAAGTCTGTGCTCTATGAAGCAACGGCCTTATAAATTATTTTGGAAAATGGTTTTGGGAAAAGCCTTTAGGCATTGGGACTAAACTAAATTCACTCAAAGACCCTGGTGACATTACTGAGTACAAATGGCTTAAAAAGAAAAAAATACTGGCATTTTGAAACTAATTTTTATATATTGCACCACTTATTACAATCTCCCACTCTTTCTGGCATCCTGTGTTTAAGTAAACAATGTTATCATGTATTTCCAGAAATGGTTTGGATAATTTCTTCTTGGAAACCCTTCCCACACATTTATATTTCAGTATTGCCCCATTATTTCCCACTCAGGCAGGCTGACCAGAAGGAAACTGGGAGTGTCTTGGGCTCTGGAATGTGCTAGCCTCCCACTTTCACATGCCTAGGACACACATTAGATCATCTAGAAAGTGCATGGGGATTCTTGATACGAAGGGGAACCAAAAGAAAGCCTTTTGGCAGCACTGGGGGTGGGGTGGGGATATAACCATAACCACCAATAGTACTGCTACCACCTCCGCCAATAGCAGCTCCACGTATCATGGGAAGAGGGGAAGATTCAAAGGAGTTGCCCAGGAACATCTCCACGAGATGTAATGGCGAATTCCCGGGTTGATGGTGGCATGTGATCTCAGAATGGTAGCTGCGCAGCAAGCCTAGAGTGCAACATTTCTATCCTAGGACAGGAGAGGGGGAGCTCCAGGAGGAGGGTGTGTTTCCAAGAGACTATGAAACTGAAAGATGTGTTTCAACCTATTGAGAGGATATTATTCCTTTCATAAAAACTAGGCAAGGGAAAAAAAGATGACCAATTCTAAGGAAAAAAGTTTACAAGAAAATAAGTATAAACCACTACTTGGTGGGGTGGTGAATAAGTCTTACATAATCATAATAATGTAATACTGAATATTGAGTTAATCCAAAAAATTATGTTGAGGAAATAAGTGGAGAAGCCAGAGTTGTATGTTTGTATATGTTTGTGTGTTGAATTGTAAGAAAACTAATTCCTCATCTTTAATAGCATCGGGTCAATAGATAATATCTAAGCTGAAAAAAAAAAATCAAGAACTAGCAATGTAAGCAAATGTGTTATTTTTTTTTTTTTTGTCATGGGAAAATAAAGTGAGGGAGGTCATATTTGTTGACCTCATGATTATCTTCTTTCCAAAATTAAATACTCAAATAGGTAATAGAAATAAGGTAAATTAGAGAAATTATTCATGGCACATTTAAGTGAGGAGGATAAAATGTGGCAAGGTTTCAGCTTTGGTCAGTTTGCATATCCACAGAAATCAAAAGTTTTGTGTAATTTCTGTCCTATTGCTTTCTGGAGACAATAAAGCATGGACGGGGAGCCTCATTATTTTCCTCTGGAGTTCTTGTGTGGAAACTTCCATCTGGTTCTCTCTTTGTTTATGATAGCCAGCTACCTGCCTCCAGGAATGTAGAGTCATTCTACAGGAGCCTGATTTGGGTATATCTAAAGTCAGAGGCAATACATAGTAAGTGATTAAGAGTTATGTTTTATATTTTACAGAATAAATGTTACTTAATTTAAAATCCTATTATTTTATTGGATGTGTTTGACACACTTGCCTTTCATTGCTCTCTTTTAAAATTTGATTCTCTTTGAAATTTAGGTTTGGGATAAATTATATACCACTGATTAAATAAAAGGCAACTGGATTCTAAAAAAAAAAAAAAAAGAACTAGCAGTATAAGCATACTGTTGAGAAATATGGACATAAGAAGGAGCAATAAGAATTGAAACGAATGCCCTCAAGAAATAGGAAACAAAAATGTAGCTTTGGTAATTGAAATTTACTTAAAAATTAACCACAAAATTTTCCCAAGTCATTTCAGCTGATTCAGCCCTTAAAGTTAAAACCTTTCCTGAAGAAAATAGATTAACAAAAAAGAAGTTTTTATATCACTAATTAAAAGCTAGTGCACAGGCATCTCAAAAGGGATTCTGGTAAGAGCAGGAAGGACTGGCAAGTGACTTTCTCAGTGTTACTTTTCTTCTGGAGGCTGTTAAATATTTCAGTCTGTAAAAAGGTAACTTACCAGATCCCAAGGACCTAAGCATGTACAGTCAGTGTGCAAAATAGTGGCCAAAACAATTATTCTTTGACTTTGATCCCACCAGCTGCTTCCATTGAATTGTAGCCACTCTAACTGCACCTCCCCCCCCCAATTACAGAAATTGCTGGAGTGAATTTAATTACTCCCACACATCTTCCTGAATTCCAGATTGTTGTAGTGACCACCATCCTTGGCCATGCTGGAGTGACTATGGGCAATGTAGAATCACTCTTGTTGCTTTCTGTGATCTCTTCCTATCACAGGGCTAAAAGCCTAGGAACTACATTTCCAGAAGTTAGATTCTGTTAACGAGAACACTTATGGGATATATGGAGGCAGAAGAGAGGGAGAAGTGTTACATATTGTTCCTCCAGCTGTGGAGGCTAGACATATAGGCTTTACCAGATGTGAGGTTTTACAGCAACCTCTAGGTAATCTCCTGGGAAGCATCTGTTGTGGTGCTGCAGGCAGCTGTAATCACTGGTAGTAGTTACCTGGGATTCATGCAACTTCTTTTTGTGTGCGTGTTTTATATTTTTAAATAAAGCTTGTAATCCAGTGGACACAAAAAACAAAACTGCACTGAGAAAAACAATTTCATAAATTAATAAGTGTTAGGGGAAAGCGGCTGTGGCTCAATTGGTTGGGCTCCCGCTTACCATATGGGAGGCCCCGGGTTCGATTCCCCAGGCCTCCTGGTGAAGACAAGCCAGCCTGTGTGGTGCGGTGAGCTGGTGCAGCGAGATGACGCAGCAAAGCAAGACAAGCAGACACAGAAGAATGCACAGCAAATGGACACAGCCAACATGAGCAGCAAGGGGAGATAAATAAATAAATAAAATAAATCTTTAAAAAAAAAAAAAGTGTTAGGAATTTGGGAGAGAAGTCCAGGTGTAGCAGTTTGGCATTATGAATTCCAAAAATAGTTATTGGATTATGTTTGTAAACTGGTCTGTTCCTCTGGTGTGATTAAATTATGATTAGGGCTTTGATTGGCCACGTCAGTAGGGCATTGACCCCCACCCCTTGGTGGGTGAGGACTCAGAGATAAAAGACATGGCAAAGGACAGAGTTGGAGTTTTGATGTTGGAGTCTTGAGTTGGAGCCCTGGGAAGTAAGCATACAGAGGAGCTTGGTCATGAGGAAGGAGAGAAGGCTGCAGGGAAAAGAGACAAGCCATTTGCCTGGTAGTCTACAGCTGGCCTTGTGGAGAGAACAAGCAGCTGAACCTGGAATGAATCAAGCCCCAGGAAGAAAGGAAACCAGGAAGCTGGACCCTCACAGAGTTTGGTGAGGGAAGTAACTTATGCTTTATGGCCTGGTAACTATTAAGCTTCTACCCCAAATAAATACCCTTTATAAAAGCCAACAGATTTCTGGTATTTTGCATCAGCACTCCTTTGGCTGATTAATATACCAGGTAACAGGAGAAATAACTTAGCCATATTTCTGAATAAGTGCTGTGTGACACTTCCACGTTGCGGTTGGCAGGGCCCATGCTAATACGAAGCACAATTATATAAATGAGTGATGATACAAAGTCTGAATATGAAAATAAGATTTTCTCTGAAAACACATTTTTGGCACAGATCAAAAAAATGTATGTTGGGGGAATTTGATTTTTTAAGTCAGTATTATATATATTTAAACATATTATATATTTATATATACACACATCCCAAGTTCTGCATATCCCACCAAGAAAGAAAATTAACTATCCTTCTATTTGCTCTTTTTTTAAATTTTTATTGTAAACTGTACATTCCAGGTGAATCAGAGATGGTCACAGCAGGAGAATTAAAAAAGGTAACACATTCAAATGAGCAAGGGGGAAGGGAGAGGATGGGGGAAGAAACCCAATGAAATGTTTCTAGACCCCAAGGTTTCAGCAGAAGTTCCAAGTCCTGCATTAGAGTCCACGTGTGTGCTCACATACACCAAGACACCCAGAGTTTCATGCAATTTCTTAATTCTCTGAAAGCATTGACAAACCTGAAAACTAGTGATATTTTTTCCCTAAACCTTGGATTCAGAAAGACCTAGATTTGAATCCCAACTCTTTCTCTTATTAACTATGTAATCCTGACCTAGGTTTTAAATTCTTGTTTTTTTTTCCAACGGTACAAAAAGGATAATGCTACTTACCTTATAGGTTTCTGAGGAATAAGTACGAAAATACTTATGCCTGGTAGAAGACATGTCTTCACAGTAGATGCTCCACAAGTGGCTGCTGTTACTGTTATTATTTTTATTCTCTGTTTGCCACTCGCCACTGTTGTAATTTATGTTATAGCTGCTGTGCAATCGCTAGGCAAGAAACCCAAGTGCGGGGTGCTAGATTGAGCAGCTGGGATAGCTTGCCTACCCCTCCTTCATAGGCTTCTATTTTTACTGCCATGAAACACCCATATCTTCCCTAATCCCTGCCCCAATGCAGAAGCCTGAGACTCTCATAAACCCTAATCTGTCTGGGTGTGTCAACCCGTACTGATCAAATCTGTTGTGGCTTTGGCACATGTGTTATTTGCTTCTTTAATTCAGTTCATCCCAATCTTTTTCTCCATGTGATGAGCTGACATTTGAGTCATATCTCTGGTTCTGCTTTTTTGGAGGGGCCAATCACTCCCTTCTACTTTCAGCTGTCCTGAGGTCTCCACGCTCAAGAGACAGTTTCATTCTTATGGCTTTTGGGGCTATCACAACATACCCCATTGCATGGCTGACCCCTTTCTAAGTGAAGTTGTAGAATTCCTGGTTGGAGTATTTCTTTCCCATCCCCCTATTTATATGTGAAACACAAGATTTTCCTGCTGATGAGCCCTATAAGTGATTTTTTCCCCCTCATTGATTTAAAAAAATTATACCCTTTCGTTATATGGTATATGATCAAGCACTTAAAAATATATAATTAATTCAAGTGTTTACTGCAACTGACAGGCAGGCAAAACAAATGTAAATGAAGTAAGAAATCTATAGAATTAGCCTGGGGATGACCATCTCTGCTTGGATTGACTTAGAGAATGCCTTGAAGTTTAAGAAACAGTGGTCTTTGCACCAGTCTGGAGATGGAGGTCTCTACTCTGAGTGAGCAATCTCTACTTCCCTCATGCTTGAATTGTGGATTCTTAGCAGAACTCCTGGCCTCTCTCTATTGTCAAGGAAAATGTGAGAGCAGGGAGGGAGAGACAAATTATGAAAATGAACTTATAGGGTTGACAGTTGTTGTATCATTGCTCTATCTGTTTCTTTCCCCATTTCTAGTTTCTTCTCCCACTCTCCTACATTTCCCATATGGGGCAGGGCATAAGGAACCCAGGGTGCTGTGGGTACCAAAACCCAGGTCTTTCCTCTCTCCTTTGCCAGGAACCTCTGAACTAGGATGATGGCATGTGCTGTTATAATGAATAGAATCTGCTTTCTCTTCTGTGCTCTATATCTAAAAACAAAACAAAACACCTTTATTAAGGGTTACTTTTTTTCTTGAATGAAAAATATAAATACCCCTTACTTTAAGAGCTAGGATCTGGGCATAAAACTTAAATTAAAACTACAAGTAATCAAATGGGTACATCTTTTCCCTACTGGGATAAGAGTGATGATAAGGAAGGAAGGGAAGAGTTAAGTGTAGGGCCTCATATTCAGTGGTCATTGGTTTGGCCAAGTTAGTCTGCTTTGGCAGTTCGCTTTAGCTATTAATTTTGGATGTGGTTAGCAGCTCTGCACTAATTACCCACTGTTCCCAGATCTCCTGTGACTTTTTAAAAGCTTCGGATAGTTTTGGTTGGGGCAGTGGGGTGAGCTATCAGAAGAACAGACTGGGATGGGTGAGATGTCAGTTTTTGTCGGGGTTGGGGGGTTATGGGAAGTAGGCAACTACAGTCCGTTGGCCAAATCTGGGTCTTCATCTATTTTTGTAGTCAGTTTTTGCGGAATACAGCCATGCCCATACGTTTACATATCCTCTATGGCTGCTTTTGTGCAACAACGGCCAAGTTGAGTAGTTGTGCCAGAGACCGTATGACCTATTAACATCTCTACTACCTGATCCTTTACAGAAAAAGTTTTTCAACCTCTGTGGAGGATGAAGTGCTGTTGTTATAGCGAGGATCCTATTACCTGGCGGATGACTTGGCAGTCGAGGCAGTAGGGGCCGGAATTAAACGAGGAGCTAAATTAGACCCTTGATACGCTTCACAATACTATGTAGTAATTAAAAACTGTGCATTGCTTGAGAACTGTCATGTCATTGGTTTCACTCAGATAAACTCATTCAGTCAATCATCCATTCAGGGTGGCTTAGGCAAGCATCTGCATTACCATCACCCAATATGTTGCTTGGTGCAGAGTGGGTGCTCATATTAATTGAAGTGAATGGATTGCCTTTTCTAGCATCTAAATGACAAGCAAATGAATCTGAAAACTGAATTCCTTTTTTCCTTCCAGGATGAAATGAAATATTTTAGGAAGGCTGATGGCTGAAGAACTTTTATGATTTGTGAGAAAGATGGATCCCAGGATAGAGGGTTACTTTTGTTGTAATTATGCAAATTTACATTATCAAATAAAAAATATCATGTTTTAGAAGCATCTCCATGCCTATATCTCCCCAACTCTTCCTCCAAGAGAAGGATTTATAGAGTAGTGGTTAAGATAAATAAAGGCTCTGGCGACAGACAGACCTGGATTTGAGTACTGGGTCTGCCATGACCAGCTGTGTGATCTTGGCCAAGTCACTTATCCTCTCTGTGCTTCAGTCTCCCTGCTTTTAAAATGGGGTTGATAATAGTATTTACATGTGGGGTTGTTATGAGGATTAATTGAGATGAGGCAGGCAAAGACGTAACACTGTGATGGTGGCATGTAAGTTATATTTATATTCCCTTAGAAAATCCAACAAACTTTATCAGGATCTTAATTTCCTGCACTTCTCAAAATTCTCCCTTACTTTGCCTGAGATGTCAAAGACAAGGGGCTGTTTGGTTGAAAACCTTGCTTTGATTAGGGAGAGATGTGATCTCTGTGGAAGCAGGAGCATCAGTGGCAGAGAGCACCCTGCAATTATTTGAGCTAGCTACTCATATCCTGGCAGCAGAGTCTTTCTGGAAGAGAATCATGTGAGTCACAGAGGAAAAGAGACCATCTCACATCATAAAACTGTGACCTGTGGCTTGCCAATACCAAGAATGGGTCTCTGTCGTTGTTCAATGCAGGATTTTATCTGCTTTATTGTTCTTCTGACTCGGGCTTACTTTTAGTTCTTTCATCTGGAAAAATCTAGAAAAAAGTTCTTAAGCTGCTCTCTTAGTTAGCACAAGGTTAATTCCATCAGACGGGTTATTTTGGATGTAATTGTGTGTACATGTGAGCAGTGTTCACTGGTAATTTTGCCTCTGTTCGTCAATCATTTTCAGGACTTCCTTGGGTTACTTTACATCATCTCCTTTTGCTGAAAGGACAGATGTTAGAATTCAAAAGAGCTCAGCCAGGCGTTGATAAATCTGAATCATTGCTTTTGGAGGAGAAAACTCCCCTGGCAGCCTCATGGTTGATAGCAGATTTGTCATCCATTCTTCCTTCCGTCCATCCATCTGCTGTGATTTGGGAAAGAATGTTAGAATTGGCTTTTGGTTCTACCTAAAATTCCTGTTAGCTCTTCACATCTCCTCTTTCAACCTCACTATTCTTTTATGTTAAATGGGAATAATAAATTCTCTTCCAGTCATCACTTTTCTCTGTGGACCCATTTCTTATCTCCCCATCCCCCCGTTCACACAATACACACACATTTGGATAAATGGCAGTACTTTGCAGTCCTGTGATCATTGCAAGGTTAATGTGAACTTTATAGTAGATTGCATATGTGAAAACACTTATTACTATGTTTGGCATAGTGTAGGTATTTCTTGGATCTCTATATCTGAATTCCAAGGCCTGCTATATGTCACAGACACTAAATTGTGCTTTAGAAGAGTTGGGGTAGAGTCCCAGCTTTGTCATTCTATAGCTGCAGCACTTTAAGTATATCATTCACTTCCCCAAACTTTGGTCATTCATCAATGATGTGATGAAGAACCACTCTAGGTAATTAGAGAGGACAAATGAAAATGTATACAAAAGTGCTCTCTAAACTGCACAGGAAAATATAAACATATCATGTGAATCACAGAGGGAAAAGGACCCTCTCATTGTCACTGAACCATGACCCATGGCTTGCCAATCTCACGGCAGACTGTACAGGATGATACAAATGTAATAATACCACATAGACAGTTGTGACAATTGCAGCAGCTTTCACTTGGAAGCGACAATAAAAAGCTTTAACTAAGCTTACTGATATTTCTTAGCTTTAGTGCAGCTTTGTTCAATGGTCCCAGAGCACTCATCTAAATATTAATAAAACTGGAGAACTCTTGACCTCACTTTATAATCAAAGCACACACCCACACACAAGCCTGTACACACCCACCATATACACCTAATGCTTCTAGACTGAAGCTGGAGAGAAGTGGGTGTGGCATCCACAGCAGACAGCATTATGGGCTGATTTGTCCATTAGTGCCCTGGGGCCAAGTAGAAAGCCAAGAGAGGATAAGGCGATGGCTCCAGTTTTGTGCAGAGGGGAGAAGCTGGTTTAGGGCCTGTCCTAGCCAATCCTTTCCTGATGCCTCACTTTAAAAGGGGTTAATTACTTAAATTACCCAGATGTTTGCCTTGAGGCTCTGATTCACTTTGCAGTGGAGGACCTGGCTGCTGATTCTCCTTTTCCTCTTCCTCCTCATATCCAGGGAAATTGGAGGGAGAGGATGGAAGGTCGGATGAGTCATCTGTAAGAGACACTTGCTTTCCCCAAGACTTGCTTTCTTTGGCATGGATTTGACAGCTCCAATGTCATGAACAGTAAAGAAAACAAGTGGCTCATCACTATCATCTCAGGCATCAGATTTATTTGGCCTACATATTTAGCCTATGGATTGGAGGACTGAGATCACCACAGGATTTCAGAGAAGGAGAGAGAAGGAGAGAGAGGGAGAGAAAGAGGGAAGGAGAAAGAGAGAAAGAAATATAATAGAGAATGTGGCATGCTAGGAAGCATATATGCCCAGCATGGCTGGGTGTCCTAGGAAGGGATGACATTCAGTAAGAAGAATCTCTGGGAGGGATCTGGTGGTTTAGGCAAGGCTAAGCTTTGTGTGGGGCCAGATGAACAGCTGAATGTCATGGATTAATACAATAAATTGGATAAACAGAAAGTTATTCTGGATATTAGTTTCAAAGAAGGGAGCAGGGGAAAAGCATCTACTCTGTTTTAGGCACTGGGCTAGATACTTTACAAACATAATTTTACTTAATCTCCACAGAAATCATATGAGGAAATTTGTAGATGAATAAACATAGATCCAGAGAAGCCCAAAACCATTATCTCAAATGAAGGAGATTGAGTTGACTCCAAAGTGCATGTTCTTTCCTTAGTTTCATGTATAGAAAGAGGAGCTAGGGAATGTCAGCTGTGGATAGGACTTCTAGTCACTCTAAATCTATAGGACTTCTCTGTTACTGTTGCTTTGGTTTCGGTAAGAATTTTGCTATCCTTACCCAAAAGTGCTGTGGCAGCTAATGGTCCTGTGCATTGATATTCTGGTTCTCCTCCTGCCAGGCACCTTGAAGTTAGCCATGGTCATGTGACTTATTTTGGTCAATGGAGTCTGAATGAAAGTGACTTGTGTCATTTCTAGGTAGAAGACCATAAAAGCCAATGAGAAATTTACTGTGTTTACTTCAACTTGCCACAGCTACTGGTAACCTCCAGTTGGTAAAGCCTCTAAACCTAGAGAGGAGATCTAGAGCAGAACCTCATTCATTTAGCTTAAGTAAGAAACAAAATTTGATTGTTAAAAATTCTCAGGATTTTGGGATTGTTTGTTACCACAGCATAAGCTAACCTGTCCTGACTGATAGAAGCAGCAAATGATGGATTTCTTACCATTCATCATTTTGAAATGTGTGTTCTTATGTTGGAAGAGAAAGAATGGAGAAATAGGCTGATTGGAGTAAAACAAATCATCTTTGTTTTTAAAAACCAGTCAAAGATACATTAGTCTAAAGTTAAGGTCTAAATTGTGTATGGGTGGTGGATGGGTTCAGAAGAGAGGGAAATCAGTGAATATCTACTCAAAAATTGATTTATGAGTACCTTTTGCCTCAGCAGGATGTTTCCTATATATTCTGCTTTATCAGGAATGAATCCAATACTCTGGGCAGATGGCCTGAACACACACTGCCACAGGGCAACTGCAGTGTTTCAACATTTGGGAATTTCCCATTCCCACACCAAAATAAACCTGGATGGGAAAGCCCTCTGAAGGATCTTGTGACTGTGAAGTGGGGCTCCTCACACCGAGGGCGCTTTACAATTTACAGAGGGCTCACAGCATCCCTTTGAACCTTGTAACAGCCCTGAGAGTTAAAGATGAATACCATTTGAAGAGTTGAAGGAACTGGAGCTCGGAGATCTTAAATGACACAATCTAGGTCACACAGCTAATGTATGTTAGAATTGAGAATTATGTCCATGTATTCTGGGCACTGGAATTGTCTTTCCATTAGGTCAGAAAAAATGCCGTTTTCAACCACAGAGCTTGGGCTTTGAATGAATGAGTGTGTACTAACACTTGGAAAAGAGTGGCGGAATGAGATGATGAGAGAAAGGAGGTCATTCCAGGTGAGTGACATGAGCAAAGGCAGAATCAAGGAAGAGTAATGTAAAGGGGCCCCTTATTTTCAGCCACTGTCTAGTCTTTGATCTGTGTAATGGGCTCATGTTGAGGCTGGGTTGACAGGGATGCTCTAGATAAGAGAAATAATGAGGCACCTCAGGTGTTTCATCAATTTATTTACTGGCTCTTTGGGAAAGACATACTGTTTATTCATCAGCCACTTTATATTTGCAAAGTGATTTGCCATAATTTTGATCTGAGTGCTCTCTAGAAAACTAGCTGAGGGTGGTTATCGCAAGTTACCCAGTGAACCAAGGAAATATTTAAAGTTATAAAGGCATTAAGTAAATTAGCCCAGAGGAGTTAGGAGCAAGAGCTGGAATTAAACTTGGACATTTCAGAGACTTTCTCGATTTTGCCTTTGGGCTGGCTTTTTCCACAAACAGGCTTCTGGGAAACAGAGTGATGAGGGGATTCCATGAAGAGCACAGTATTTTCTACAACAATTTATTGAAAATGCAAGTCATTAAGTTAGAAGAAAGGAATACCAGGGAAGTAGGGAGGCCCACACTCTGGGCCAGCGTTTTTAGAGCAAGGGTCCTGGGCTGGGTTCTGTGTAACACATTTGTATTGGCGACCATGAAAGGATTCAGCGTCTTGAACTAGACAGCTGCTTGTACAGAGGCGTTTTTTATGAGCTGACAAGTTAGTCAGGAACAAAGCATGTTTGTAGGAAGTAAGTAGCTGCCAGTTTTAATCTGAGCTTTTCATTCAGCTGTAGACAGAGACAATTGAGTTTTTAATGTTCTGTGTGAAGTTCCTCATTTTGGATTTTGATCAGAACAAGGGCTGGGATCTGGTTTGGTATAGGTGCTCCATTTTCAAAATGTCACTGAAATCAATGCAAACAAAAGCCATGCGGGTTGTTTTCATTTCCTGCTGATCATAACTTTTCCAGGGGACGGGGTCTGGACAAACAAAGCTGCCTTCGTGAAGGATGTTTATGTTTCTAGCTCCAAGTCTGAGCTTGAAGATTGCAGATAAACAGTTGATGTGTTATGATGTGACAATGATTTAAAGTACACATCTGCTATCTAAGTTGAGAATTAAACCGAGGGGGTCTTGAGGAGTTAGAGGAAATTGCTTTGAGTTTACACACATGAGTGAAGAATTGCCTCTTTGATCTCGTTTCTTTGCGAGAGATATGTTTCTTATATAAGAAGAATTTCCAGAAACTGAAGGGAATTTCCTTTAAAAACATTTTTTTTATGCCTTCTGTTGAAAATCATTTTAAAATTTATCATACACTTTCCTGCCTTATCAAAAAGAGCACAGACCAAAAGTGCCCTGTTCTTAATGTTTCAGGGCAACCATTGCCATCATCATCCGTCATGGCAGCAAACCTCGTGTGCTCTTTGATGGTTGGTTGTTCGTGAGCATTTGTATTTCTGTTCTAGACCAGGACTGGATTATTTCATTGGAACCTTACCAATAATGATAGTATCTGATACCCAAATCCTGATATAGGTAAATGATAATGAGATTTACCAAACTAACTCAACAGTTTAACTAATTATATATAAGTCAACCAGATTAATTTGACCAGCAATACCTTCTCATGAGAAAATTAGCAAGTCCTGTTCCTGGACTCAGAGTTACTTGTCTCCTGATTCTTTACCCTGTTAATCTCATCATAGACATAGAGCAGAGGGCTTAAAAATGACCTCTGTGTTTGCTTAATGTCTAGTCATTATAATACAACTCAATATATAACAATTCACTCGAGTTCTAAAAAATAGAATTTTGCTGCTTTTAAGACCACCCTCACAGAATGATCATCTCTTTTAAAACTGCATTCCAACTTTATGCAGTCTTCTTAAGGATACCACCTTCTGAAGGATGCAGCTTCACCTTCTTAAGGATTCTACCCTAATTTCCTGCACACACAGCAATAACTTCCGAGGCCGTGCTATTCTCTGGTCACACTGGGGTCCGGTCTGCCTTGAACACACTCTGCCTGGGTTCTAACTGGCCCTCACTGTCTTACAGCTTTCATAAAGGGAATGGGTATTTATCTCTACTTGCATTTTTAGGTGGGAAAAAGACTGGTTTGTGGCTGAATGCCTTTAGTAAGACTCTCTTCCTCAGGAAACAAATTAACCTGAATTCATGGCCTTTCCAGGTATCCTACTTTGAAACAACCTTCTTTTGATCCTGTGGGACTTAGGAAAAAAACAATACCAACACATTTGAGTTATTTCAAACTATTACCTTCCCAATAGTTAATCAATCCTTTTTGGTAATTTTTACTCTATAATCTATTTCTGCTGGCAGGCTGTATCTATTTTACATTATTTTTGGCTTCTTAGCTGTTTGTTGCATGTTTGAATTTTCTGGATAAGGAATCCCTAGATGAGAGAGATGATGTTATTCATGATTTTAATTTATTTTGTTGTTTGCTACGGATTTAGTAAGTCAAATGAACCTCACTCTAAGAGTGTAGTAGACTGAAAAATGGCTCCCAAATGTATCAGATCCAAGTCCCTAGGACCTGTAAATGTTACCTTATTTGGAAAAAGTGTCTTTGCAGATATTATGAAGTAAGTTAAGGACCTTGAGATGGGGAGATTATCTTGGTTTATCCATGTGGGCCCTAAATGCCATCACAAGTGTCCTGATTCTTAAATGACTGAGGCAAAGGGAAATTGGAAACAGACAGAAGAGGAGAAGGCAATGTGACCACATGGACGTTGATTGGAGCGATGTAGCCACAAGCCAAGGAATGCCCATTGCTACTGGAAGGTGGAAGAGGCAAGGACTGGATTCTCCCCTTGACCTTCCAGAGGAATTGTGGCCTTGCTGAAACCTTGAAATTGGCCCAGGGATACTGATTTCAGACTTCTGGCTTCCAGAACTGTATGAGAATAAATTTCTGTTGTTTTAAGCCACCTCATTTGTGGTCATTTGTTACAGCATTCATAGGAAACTATTGCAAAAATGAACTACCTTAAATTTGATATGGAAAGTAATCATTTATTTGCGATACATTCCTATAATGTACTGAGGTCTATACGAGACCCCATGAAGACAGAGAAGAAATAAAGGATGCGATTCTTTTTCTTAAGAGCTTTATGGTCCAGCGGGGGAGACATGGCTGACATTCAATGACAACAACAGGTGATACAGGGCAGTACAGCATTAAATGCTGCACTATTTTTACAGGCTCATAAGAGCTGATGTTCAGAGAAGAGTTTGCTAAACCCATCAGTACTATGTAGGGAAGGTTTATTGGAAGAGGATGGATGGGAAGGATTTACATGCAGAAAACAGGAGGGTGGGCATTCGTAGATGGGGGTATGAGTGACGCTATAAGTGGAGCATCTGGAAGGCATCATTAAGGCAGAGATCATGTTCCTGTCATTCACTACTGATCCCTAGCATCTAGTGTAGTGCCTGAATGCAATATGTACTCTATAACCATTTTATAAACAAATAGTGCTGTCCTCATGGGATAGCACTGTCTTAGGGCAGATGGCCTGTAAAAGCAAAGGATATAATTTAGAAAGGATGGGGAAATAGTTTGCCCATGTACAGTGGGACCAGTCTTGAAGGGGCTTGAAAGTTGGAGAGAAGAAAGTTGATGTTTTAGAGCCCGGACATAATAGAGAAAAACAATCCCTTAAGGAATTGGGAAGGTGTGGTGGGCCACACTTGTGGGAGATGTTTGTGTGGGATGTGGTGGGAGGTACGGGAGGTGGGCAACATGGGAATCCCAGTGGGTTCCGTGTAATATTTTGGGTAATCTAAGCACCTCTTAAAATATATTTATATATATATAAATAACATTTTTGTAAGCAAATGCACATATATGCATATATATTTATATATCATTTTACAAATATTGGTATGTATTGTGAAAATTTTGATTTTTACCCACAATAAAAAATAAATAAATAAATAAATAAAAAAAAGAAACATACCGTCCTGGCACTTTTTAAAAAACATTATCTATAGTGTTCCTATGAAACTGTATTGAAAAATATATGAAATCAATGTGATAATCTCCTTACCCAGTTTGAATTTGCCTTAGTTTCATCTGGAAAGTGGAGGTATTGATGAACTTTTCAGAATCCAGTACCAGCCATTAGCCAAAGTGGCAAATCCCACGTCTTGACTTCTGAAATCTAGAGACAATCTGTGACTCTCTTCTACTTATCCTTCATTGGCCGCCCTAGACAACAAAAGCTGGCAGTTTACCAGGACAATTGGACAAATGCAGGCTGTTATTTGTGGTGCCCAGCAGACATTAACCAGCTTTCAAATCATGGGGCCGTTGGGAACTGTGAATGCTATATCAAAGTTCCTTTTCACAGAGGGGGTTTTCCATTGTTTGAAAGGTGGAGTGCCAGCTGTTTGGTGGCATGTCCTTTATCCATAGTGACAGTCCCCACTGGCATATCACAAGCACAGGAATTTTTGCTTCAATAATGAAATTATCCTACTATAGGAACTGATGCTTTACAAAATGAGTTAAAGATCGCGTATATATATATCACTTCTTGTTTTTTTTTGTTTTTTTTTTTATCACTTCTTGTTGATCAATTAATTCTGAATTGTATTTAACAAAGATCTTTTCCTCTCTGATTATTACTCTAAAAACATTATATCCTAAAAATCAACAAAATAAAATAAACCTTAATTGTTTTATTTTGCACACCTTTTTGTGCAACTTTTAATCTCTTTCTGTCAATGGCTAGACTATATTCTGGTCAGCTGACAAATAAATGCTCATCTTCTAATCGTAAAACAAACAAAACTTTTCCTCAATTCTGCTTTTTTCTAATTACTATTTTTTTCTCATTCCCTTCACTATCAGACTTAATGAAAACGTGGTTAGATTCAATAAGATGGATTCTGTCTGCAAATCTGTTTTGTTGGCCCATACCAATTTTCCCCTAACATATAAAAATTGAGAGATTTGCATAAAAATCTGGATTTATCTTTCTCTTGACACATTGGAGAAGGCAGCCTGGGGCTCACATTTGCACATAACAGTTACTTGGAGCTGAGCGGCTGCTGTTGCCTTTAGACAGAGTAGGCACAGACCCCACCACTCCCTATTGTCTCCAACACCGAGAGGAAGTACCAATTGCCATGTATGGATTGCTTTGCACTCTTCTTTTTCTTAGACACAGAAATATTTCTCTGTACTGATGCACCCATCAAATGTGAGAAGTGAAAGATAATCTTGGAGGCCTGCATGATCTTCTTACACGCAGCTGCTTTTCTCTTATACATTATCTACCTGACCTTTTTGGCGTGTAGGTTTGTAACCCCTGACCCCTGCTCCACTTTGTCAGCTTCCACCATTCTTCAGCCCTTTGTTAATGTGCTTTTCCCTTTTCATCTGCTGGCACCTGTCTTGACAGTCACCTTTCACTTGATAGATCAAATGCCTTTTGTCTGTTCTCTTTCTCAAAGCCCTGTTTGCCTGCCCTTTCCCCTCATTTCCCATTCATCTTTAAAAATGCTTTCCTACTTAGCTTTTTTTTTTTTTTTAACATCTAGCATTCTCTGATGCCTCCTCTTCTTCCAACTTCCTGAACTGTGACAATGTTATGCCTAAGGCCCTTTTATCTTTATATACTCAGTCTGGACAATTTCATTCAGGTCATGAATTTGACAATCTTCCTGTGTGGATGACTCCCAGTTCCATCCTTCACTCCTGACCTGACTTTTGAGTCTTCATTGTGCAGAGCAGCTCCAATGTGGGTCCTGCCAGCCCCTGAATTTCTCCTCCTATACACCTACTATATTTCCTTCATCACTTATTTTTCTGAATGACATCACTGTCCTGTTAGTTGCTCAGGTGCATGACATTATTTAATGTCTCATCAGTCTCCATGTCATTCTTTCTTTTCTCTTGCATGGTCACTGTCCTCATTCAGGCCCTTGTTACCTGTTTTTGGTCTACTGGTTTTGTGTTTTCAATATCTCTCTCCTCCAGTCTATCCAATATGCTACTGCTTGATTAATCTACCTGAAGAACATTCGTTCATTCAATCAGCATTTAATACCTATAAAATATCATCTTATTTTTCCTCTTAAAATTCATCAGTTGCTCTGTATAGCTAACAGAATCAAGGTCACATTTCCTAGCTGGCTTTGTAGCCCTTTACTCTTGGGTCCCAGCCTATCTTTCTGGCCTCAGTGTTTACACTCCCAGGGACAAATCTTTGCCCCTCGAGACAGTGTCTGGGAGTGCTTAAACATAAAGCACTGGAGTCTGCCTTAACAGAACCACCTGTGTGACCTTGGGTAAGTCACTTAACTTCTAAGCTTCTGTTTCTTCATCTGTTTAACCCAGAAGGTAATTTGAAGATTTGAAAAATAAATAGGCCACATAAAGCACTTAATACAATGCCTGGTGCAGAGTAAGAACATGATAAATGTTAGATATCATTATGCAGCCAAACCGGAGTTTGCCCTACACTCTCAAATTATTTCTTTGCCCTAGAATGCCTGCCTCTGCCCAGCTCTCTACATGTCCAAATCCTATTCATCTTTTAAGGTTCAGGCCAAATTGTAAAGAACTTTTCTTGTCTTTATCAGCTAGAAATACCCTCCCCCTCTTTCTCTTCTTGCAACCTTAATATAGATATGAACACTTTATAATTTGCAAATATTGTCATTATATATAGGGCTCATCTAATCTTCAATATAGTAGGCTCTTTGAATCCTGGGATCTTAGTCATGTCTCTGTCCCCCACGGTGCTTGTACAAAGCAGACACTCAATAATTATTTGTTGAATGAATAAGCATTCTTCTGGGTGGGTATTTCCTTATAGTTCTCCATTGTTATCCATTTAAGAAACGCGAAGAGCTATCAGTCATTTAATTTAGGAAGTGTCCCATATTTGCAATAATCTCTCCCCACCCCTTTATTCCTATGCCTATCCCAGCACAGGTGTGCCTTTTGAGGAACTTATCTATTTATTTATTCAGAATTTATACCTTAACTTCTTTCAAAATGATTTGAAACAGCCTATCGAATTAAACCTAATGTAAATAGGACAATTATGGATAAAAAGAAAACAGAGACCATCTCAAAGAAACAGGGAGCAGATGTTACCAGGCACCTGGGATGAGCTAATTACTATACTTGGTAACTGAATTTGGCTCTGAGTTTCTTGGCAGCTAGAGCCAAAAGGAAACACATTGGATTATTCATTCAGCAAACATTTGTTGAATATCTTGATAAATGGGGCACTGTGTTAACATTGGGGATACTAAAATGAGTGAGCCTGGGCCCCTGGTGTGGCACATTACTTAGTGATGGGTTAAATGATTAGAGATAAGTACGAGGGGCAATGGGAACACAAAGGGCACCAAGTATGTTTGCAAGGAAGAGAGTCAGGGAAAGCACATGGAAGAGGAGATACTTTCATTAGCCTGTTCAGTGGGGGATGTACATTCCTGGTGTAAGGAACAGCATATACAGGGCCTAGGAGGCCTCAGGGGATGTGTTTGTGGAATGAAGCACAAGGAGTGGCAGAAAGTGATATGGGAACACTTGGTAGGAACCAGAAGATTCTGGGCTTCATAAGCCATGTGGAGGAGTTTGGATGGTTCCTCTTGGCCAGTGGTTTTCAATGTGGCTGTATATAGGAATCCCTGAGGAGTTTACTGAATCAGAATCTTTGGAGGTGAGGCTGGGAATCTGTATTTTTATAATGCACTTTAGCTGATTTTCATGCAGCCAAACTTGGTCCTGGTCACTGGTTCAAGTTTGTGACTTACCATGGCCTGAGCCAGAGAGAACCCCCGTTTAAGCAGAGGAGTATCTGACAGGCCTGGAATTTACTTATTACTGGGGCTGTGGAAAAGGGAGGCTGGATGTGAGGTTGGAGGAAGGGACCAAATATGGGTCTGTTTTGCTCACTGTTGTAAGCACTTAGCCAATGCCTGGTACACAGAGGTGCTAAAAATGGTTAATTATTGTCCACTGAAGCTGATTTTTACTTACAGTGCTCCTGTGATTTCTGGGATATAATGTGTGACTGCATCTGGACACCTGAAAAGGAGTGAGATATGGTGGAAAGATCATGGGCTCCAGAGTCAAACAGTCGCAGGTGCGCATTCCAGCTTCATCCTTCGGCAAGTTGTTTAAACATCTCACTCTGAGTTTCCTCACCTAAGATGTTGGAAACACAAGTCCGAAGTCATAGGATTGCTATGAGGCTTAAACGAGATAACATACCTAAAGCATGGTAGGACTTGTTCTCTTTCTCCTTTTTATTACATTCATTAAAAATTAGCAGGGATGCTTTTCCTAACTCAATCTTGACTGTTCTGATTATCTACTGCTGTGTAACAAGTCACACACTATATAACAGCATGCATTTTATTATGCTCATGGATTCTGTGGATCAGGAATTCAAACAGTCCAGAGTAGGAATGGCTTTGGCTCTGCACTGTGATGCTGGGAAGGCTTATGAGTTACTTGGATGGCCAAGAGGAGAGCTAGAACCGTCTAGAAGATTTTCACTCACATGTCTGGTTCCTGGACAGGGATAACTTGAAGGCCAGTATACTGAGTTGAATAGTATCCCCCCAAAATTCATGTCCACTTGGAACCTAAGAATATGATCTTATTTGGAAATAAGATCACAGATATAATCAGTTAAGCTAAGATAAGGTCATGCTGGAATAGGATTGGCCCTAAATCCAATGACCGGTATCCTTATAAGAAGACAAACAGAGGCACAGACATACAAGGAGAATGTCATGAGATGATGGAGGCAGAGATTGGAGTGCTATGTCTACAAGCTAAAGAATGCCAAGAACTGTTAGTAACCACCAGAAACTAGAAGAGAGGCAGGGGGCAGATTCTCCCTCGGGGCCTCCAGAAGGAACCGACCTTGCCAGCACTTTGATTTCAGACTTCTAGCCTCTAGCATTGTGAGAGAATAAATGTCTGTTGTTTTAAACCACCCCATTTGTAGTTATTTGTTACAGCAGTCCTGGGAAAACAATACAATTGGGTTCAGATAGGACTGTCAGCTGGGACACATACTTATCCCTCTACAAGTGGCTTGCACTTCCTCAAGGATATTTGGACTTCTTACATGGCGGCTTAGTACTCTAAGAGACAGAGGACCTATGAATAAGGTGGAGGCTGCGTGGCCTTTGATGATTTATCCTTGGAAGTCACATAGTTCCACTTCTGCCATACTCCATCAGTTGAAGTAGTCAAACCTACCTTATTCAAGATGAGGGTATATAGATCTTACTTTTCAACAGGAGAAATACCAAATCATCTGCAGCCACATTTTTAAAGCACTATACATCTACCAGTGCTTTAAAAACAAAACAAAACACTTTATCAACTCTTTTTTAATGCTTAAGTAATTGTCCTTGTTTGCAGAAACCAAATTAAGAAGGATGTGATTCTTTCCTGTGTTCTCTGTTTTTGGCATAGTTCATCCTTGGTTTTCTACTTTTCCCAAGTATTTATAAAGCCAACCCAACCTTTATATTGCATTAGGCATGGTTTACAAACTTTTACTCTTTCTGGGATTCTTTATGAGGAGAATAGAAAACATGCTTTAAAAAGAACTTAAATTCACTGGTAATAGAGGCTAGCAATGCATGCTCTCTGGACCAAAGGGAAAAGAAATGAATGAACCCTTTCTGGGATTTGCCAGGAGCCATAGCAGGAAATCTCCTGATTTATTTGACCTCAGTTTCTCCAAGTGAGGGAAAGAGTGGGAGGAATTGAGATAAAATGGGAAGATCAATGTGCCTGCTTTGAGCTCATCACAGTGATGCATAGTTAATGACCTTTTGTGACAATCTTATTCTTACAATCTAGTGGGGCCATATGTACCCTGCAGGGACAGATGGTCCCAATCTGCCGTTGCCAGATAATGGCTTGTTTAGAGGCTCAGGCAATTGTGTGACAGGTCCAGGCTGGACCAGCTGTTTCCCTGTAACCAACGCCTGGCCTGGCTGAATGAAGGCAGGCAACAGACTTTAAAAGACCTGCTTCCATTACAGGGGAGTAACGACAATTTCTCTGGCAGGAGAACTGGCTCATATAGTTCTTCAAAGAAAATCCACACCCTTCTTTTTGTTCCCAAGAGCACTGGTATAAGGGTCAGGGGACCTGGATTTTAATTTCATCCTGTCACTAACTAGGGTGTAACCATTGATGCATCCATCACGTAATTCTCTGAGCTCCTATCTCCTAAAATAGGTCTGGATTAGATAATCTTTGAGGTCTTCTAGTTTGTTGCTTTTTTGAATCTTTGAATCCAAATTGTGGGCCAAAAAAATTCATGTAATAATGATTAGTATTCATGAACTTACCTAGTGTTAGCTTCTATGCTAAACCCATACTAACTTTATTTAATGATTACAGTGGCCCTGAGTGGTCATTATTATTACTATTCATCTTTTTAAGGTTGGAGAAACTAAGGGACAGAGAGTTAAGTAATTTGCCTAAAGTCAAACAGCTGGATCAAGGAAAGGCTGGGATTTGAGCTGACCTACGCTCTTTGTCTCTATGCTGTACTGTATTTATAATTGGTGATTTGGCAAAGTTAGTAGATGTGATAGTTTGAGATGGTATATACCCCAGGAAATCATGTTATTAAAGCTGGTCCATTCCTGTGGGTGTGAACCTACTGGGGGTAGGACCTTTTGATTAGGTTATTTCAATTAAGGTGTGTCCCAGGGTAAGTCTTAATCCCTTTATGGAGTCCTTTATAAATGGGATGAATATGGAAAGAAAGACACAGAAACAAAGTGAAAGCCACAGAAAGAGAGAGAAAGCCAGAAGCCAGAAGCTGAAGCAACAAAACCTGGAAAAGAAGGGAGAGACCAGCAGATGCCTCCATGTGCCTGGCCATATGACGAGGTGTCCAGGATCTCTGGTAGCTAGTCTTCAGAGAGAAAGCATCGCCTGATGATGCCTTGATTTGGACATTTTCACGGCCTCAGCACTGTAAGCTTATAAGCTAATAAATCCCCACTGGAAAAGCCAACCCCTTTCTAGTATATTGCACTTTGGCAGACTAGCAAACTGAAACAGTAGGCAAGGCAATGGAGAATCAATATATAATCAAATAAACAAATAAATGGATTGATGACATTGTGTACCCTCTGTTTCTTCTCCCTGCACATTATTGTTGGTATTTTTTAATTTGTGGTAACTCAGGGTGCATGTCCTCATCCATTTTAGAAACGCATGATACTAGCCAAGGACTTGCCTCTCCCATGACACCGAGTAAGCCCCAAGGAACCAGCCTCCTGGGGCTCCCTGGCTGTTTGTCTCATATAATGCCCACTGATATGTGGTATTAGGCGATACTTAAGCATGGGGTGGAGTTGAGTATGGGAGAATTCCCTTTTTTAGAAAAAGCCGAGGATTCACTGTCTACTATTAATATATCTCTGCTTGCTTAAGTCACATGTGCAGATTTACCATCTTAAACCTACTTTATTTTAGTTCACATTTCTGAAAACTCTCATTATATTGGTCTTGAGTTTCCTGGTCATATGAATTTGGAGACAGTGATTCCTTTTTGTGAAGAATGACCTCATTCTCTTCATGGAAAAATTACTTTGGCATTTGAGCAAATAAGAATTAAATTGAAAACTAAGCCTTTTCTCTGATTGCAGTAAGCTTCTCCACCCAGCAGTGTTTCAATGGACACTGAGCTCTATTTTTTTTCTCTAGTATCAGGTTCATTTTAAGAATAATATAAATATTGTTTAAATACCACCCCCTTCATGCCCCCCAACCCCACCAAATACAAGATATATAACTTGGTCATGCTGTGACAGAAGACTAGATGTTTAGTTGACCTTGAGGTTAGAGAATAGGCTCTTTAATGTCATCTAAATTCTAAACTGGGATTTGAATTTCCAGAAGCCTTTTTTTTTTTTTTTTTTTTTTTTTAATAAAATATGTGGTTATTGCCAAATACTGCCATTGTTGGGTCCAGGAAAGAAGAGGGTATTCTGGCTCCCATAAGATGCTGCCAGTCCTTTTTTGTATATTTGTTCATGACTTTACTCTGGTCACTCATTCTCCCATCTGGCATGTTGTGTTATTCCTTCCTGTGCCTGGCACTGGGAGGCTGGCAGCTGCCTTGTAGGTCTGCAGGAGGGATGGTGGCACTCAACTGGAAAAAGATCGGCAGTATCATGGTTAGTGTTCCATAAAGCCGGCTTGAAGCCTCTGGGCACACAGGTGCCACCAGAGGACCACCTGAGTTAGAAAAGAGAAAACGTGAGTCCCTGAGGCTCCTACTTCCATATAATGAGGCTTGAGTGAGGTGAGCCTAGAGTGATATATATTAAGTTGACATTTTAAATTTAGAAAATGATTATCTGTGGATATCGGCTAGCACAGCCAGCTGTGTAAAGTAGTGACGTGTATCATTGCCTGTGTGCCACTTCTCCAGTTCATAGCACTCCTGTGATTACATTATAGGTCGGTTATATTGACAGATCTGGCCAGGTCAATAATGTTGATGTACCACATGCATTGCCTGTGGCACATTCAGTTTAGGTGGTGCTCTCCACCCTCCCACATGACTTCTGTGTTTTTTAACCTCAACACTCTTGACATTTTGGGCAGGAAAATTCTTTGTTGTGTGTCTTGTGGGGCTAGTCTGTGCATTGCACGATGTTTAGCAGCATTCCAGGCCTCTTAGCCACTTGATGCCAGTAGCACTCCCGTATTATGGCAATCAAAACTGTCTCCAGATATTGCCAAATGTCCCTTGGGGGTGTCGGCGGGCAAAATTGCCTCCCATGGAAAACCACTGCATCAGATTCACACTGACCCACAGGACTGAAAGCGTATTATGAGTTTTTACACAAGCATGTGTGTGCATGCACACACACACCCTTCTTTATTATTAGCAATCCCTTATAAATAGTAAGCATTGCATAAATAGAATTTTTAACTGTGTTAACACTCACTTAATGAAATGATATTATATCTCCTCCACTTGAAAAGCTGATTCATCTCAAAGAAATGGTATGACATGGGGAATGATCTCTGGCGATTATAATTGTAGTTGAAGGGAAGTTGTTTAACTAGACCTGTGAGGCCTTCTATCAGGCGAGGTAATTCATGGAGTAAAATCTGATGAAACAATGTAAGTACATGACTCCACAAGGCATCCCTATGGCACTTAAAAGAATCATTGCTGAATCTTTAGAAAATCTGTGGATAAGTTCGATGGATTGAACTCTTTCATTTTATTTACCTTTCCTTTAGGTAAAACCCCACTTTGAAGTGAGGATAGCAAAAAGAGTCCCCAGAGAAGCTTCAGGTACAAGTGGAGGAACTATTTATAGCTTGAGGCAGGTCTTCAAAATCATAGAACCCTAAGATGGGAAAAGACATTAGAAGCCCAGTCACATATGTCCTCCCCACCCTATTACAACAGATAATATCAGGGTCACAGGGACCCTGTCTTGCCATGATCTTCCCTCTTCTTCTTCAGCAGCTTTTCCCTTTTTTTTCCCCAGGAGGTTCCAGCAATTGAACCCAGGACCTCGTACGTGGGAAGCAGGCACTCAACCACTGGGCTATGTTTGCTCCCCTCATCAGCAGCACTTAACGCTACTGACTGTCTCCTTGAAACACAGTCTTTTCTAGGCTTCTTTATCATCATACTCACTGCAATGACCCCTCCGTTTCAGCCTCTTGTGCAGACTCCTCTCTCCCAGCCTGTATATAGACTAATGGAGTTTTCCAGAGCTCTGCTTCTTTTCTTTATTCTCTCCTTAGCTGATTTCACCTGGTCCCAATGACTTTCAAAGTATATTTCCAGCCCAGATCTCTTATTTAAGCTCAACTCATATATTCAACTGTCTTTTAAACATCTCTTGGATGTCTGATAGCATACCTCAAATTTAATTTGGCTGAGAGAGGTGATTCCATCCCTCCCTCAAATCCACTCCTCTCAAGTCTTCTCCATCTTGATAAACGGGCCTACTGATTACTCAAGCCCCAAATAGGATAACCTGAATCCTATCACTTCTCATAGCTCCACTGGGCCAAGCTCTTGTCCAAGCATCAGCATCTCTCAGTTGATCTTCTTATTTCTACTCTGCTCACCTAGAGTCAAGGCTTTGCACAGCATCAAGATTGATCTCTTGTAAATCATACTAAGCCATTACCCGGTCAAACCCTCCAATGCTTTCCCATTTTAACTAGAATAAAATCCAAACTCCTTCACATTGTTCTCAAAACTATGGTCTCCAGTTCCTGGCTCCCTCTCTGACCTTAACTCCTCGTCCTCTGCCCGCCTTCCCCTGCCCCTCCCTCCCCCCATTCTTGCTTCTCCAGCCAGTGCTGGCCTTCCCTCTGCCCCTGGAAGAGACAACAAGTTCATTCCATCTCAGAGCCTCTGTGCTATTTCCTTCTGTCTGGATTGTTCTTCCCCAGATCTTCATATTGCTGCTGCTTTCTGATCATGTGGATTTTAACTCAGAGCTCTTCTTTATCATCATATTCCATTTTCTCTTTCTCATAGGGCTTATCAGTATTAGAAAATATCTTATTTGTTGTTTCCATGCTTACTGTCCCTTTCTTCCTCACAAGAATGGAAGATCCTAGAGAGGTTATGTTACCTGGCAAATGGTAGGTATTTAATAAATACATATGTGTTGCCTGGGTGTCCTTTCCATGACACTGTGAGGCACAGCCACATTATGACCAAAGGGAAGTTGACTGGTTCAGAAAAGATTCACATATCTCAGGGGTATAGACAGGGAAACAATTGATCTGAACTCTTAGTTGACTTTTTAGATACTTGCCTTTGACCTTTGAGGGCAGGAGCCATCCCCAAGTTCAGCTGATAAATCAAATAGAGTCTTCAAACAACTGTGTATCATGTCTAAGATTTCTCTCTTAGTGATTTCCCGTGAGTGTAAATATAAAAGTAAATCAATCTTCTTTGGTCCAGATTTCCAGAATAGACCCTGTCTTCTCCCATTTTTTTTTTTTTTTAAGTAGAAAAACCAAAAGCCAAAAACAGTCCTATTTTCTACCAATCATGGTTCCATAGAGGAACAGGAAATTCACTCCCTGACCTAGGAATGCAGATTTGGCAAGGAATACTTCCAAGTTCCCTTGGCCTCCTCACTTACCCTTATCAGAGCAAGGTTTAGCAGGTTGATGAGTTTGGGAGCAAGAACTGAGCATGCTCAGCTCAGCTCCTGCATGTGTCTGATGTTCCTGTCTGCCCATTAAAAGTGTGCATTCTCCTCTGCTTTCTGCCACAGGGTGAGCTATCTGCTTTGTGCAAGGCCTGAGGGTGCAAAATTATGCCAGTGCCAGGAGATGTGTGTGGGGCAGATAAGGCCCATGATGGGGTGGCACATTAGGAAACCCACTGTGGTCTCAACGCTTAAACACATCCTTTATTCTTGCTTCTCTCAGTAATAAATGTGACATGATCTCCACTGTCTCAGGCTTGTGTCTATCCCTCTGTTGGCTCTGAGCTTGGGCTCTCCTTGAACGCTAAACTAAAAGGACTGACTCAATCTCACGAACTCCAATTTGAAAGATGTCAATAGACTATAATACAGCAAATATTCAATACTTTTTCTGCATCTTGACAGCTAGAGCTTTTACCCAGAAGTTCAAACTTCCAGATAATTTTGTACAATGACAACTGATATTCCCCAAAGACAGCAGAGTGTTGATGAAAAGATCACAGGTTTTAAAACCAAAAAGACATGACACCAGTTCCCAATTTGGTCCCTTATCATTAGCTTTGGGTAAGTTACTCAATTCCTTAAAGCCTGTTTTTATTATTTATAAAGTTAAGAAAACAGTATATATGCTTCCCTTGATTGGTCTGAGGCTTAAATGAGATAATGTACATGAAATGCTTGTGCAATGCTTAGCACAGAGTGGGTGCTCAATAGAAGCTGGTTTCCTTCTCTCTTCTCCATGTCACATGGCTCTAGTTTAAATAGAAGTTTAAATCCCTCATGATGTCCACCTACTATGGTCATTAATTTTGTATTGACCTTTACACCTAAAATACATGTTCACATCTACAGTCTGATGTCACTAAATCACCAAGTGAACATGCGAGGTAGGTGTGTGGGTGGGGAGTTCCTATCTGGGTGGGTTGTTCCTATCTGACAGTGCCTTGTCCAAAGTCAGTAGAGTCAGGCCTCAAACTCAAGTCAGACTACATCCAGCACTTTTTCTACTACCCCTTACAGCTCTGGGTCATTCTGTTGGGGAATCATGTTGGCACTTACTGGCTATTATGACAGATGGGGGAACTGGGAGATGGCCCTATAAGCATATAAAGTTTAAAGCATTAGAATAACTCTTGGGTAAGTTTCCTTACATGATTTAAATATCCCTTCCCCATTAGGTCCTTTTTCTTATGGTGTTTTCTCTTTCTAGATGTTTTCTCTATCTCCTTATTTATTTATTTACCCATTTATTTACTCACTCTTGACAATTTCTTGAGCCCCTACAATGTGTATCAAGTAGCTTAACAGGGATTGCCTTCTAGAAACTCAGTGTTGCTGGGAAGATAGATGGACAAAAAATAATCATAATACAGGGTGATGGTATATTAGTTTGCTAGGGCTAAGTACAAAGTCCACATACTGGATGGCTTAAAACAACAGAAATTTATTGTCTCATAATTCTGGGGGTTAGAGGTCCAAAATCAAGGTGTCAGGAGGGCCATGCTCCATTTGAAACTTATAAGCTTTTTAGAAGATTCCTTCCTTGCCTATTCTAACTGCTGACATTTACTGGAAATCCTGGAATTCTTTGGCTTTTATATGCATCTGCCTCCGTATTCACATTGCTTTCTCCCTGTGTGTTTCTGTTTCCTCTCCCCTTCTTTAAAGATACCTCTCATATTGGATTAAGGCCCACCTATTCCTGCTTGGCTTCATTTTTACTTCAAAGACCCTATTTCCAAATAAGGTTGCATTCACAGGACTGGGGGTGAGAACTCAAACATATCTTTTGAGAGACACCATTCAAAATATAACAGATGGGTCTCACAGGAAAGGAAGGGATGGGATGCAATGCAGTTCCAGTGAAGGAATGATCAAGGAAGCCTGGAGGGGAGTGAGGTCACAGGGAGAAGGCTTCTCAGAGAGTACTTGAATCGGGCACTGACAGGGGAGGAGGAATTTGCAACTCTTGCTCTGCCCCAATCTCCTCATCTGTACAATGGTGATAACATTAGTGCCCACCTCATATTGTTAATATATGTAAAGTATATGTAAAGTATATTGTTAATATATGTAAAGTACTTGGATTCAAAATTGGTCTGGCAGGTAGTAAACCCTTGATAAATGGTGGCTATCATTACTATTATAATTTCATTTAAGAAAAGATTATTTCATTCTGTAAATCAGACTTCACACAGGACAGGAGTAAAACAAATACCCTCTGTAGTGGATTGAATTATGTACCAAATTTAGACATGTTCTTGGTCTTGATCTGTATTCCTGTGGGTATAGAACCCCAGGATCTCTTGAAGATGTTATTTTAGTTAAAGTGTGGCCCAACTGAATGAAGGTGGACCTTAATCCAGATTAGTGGATTTCTTTATAAGCAGAACAAAATCAGACAGAGTTAGAGAAAGACATAGGGAGGAACCAGAAGCTGGAAGTAAGTGGGAACCTAGAATAGACAGGAGAAGACATCACCATGTGATGGAAAAGTCAAGGAATCCAAACCAAGGATGGCCAGCCAGACAGGACGCTGCTGACCCCAGGAGGAAGCAAGCATTCTAGCCAATGCCTTGATTTGGACTTCTGGCCTCTGAAACCATGAGCCAATTAAATGCCCATTGTTTAAGCCAACCCATCGTGTAGTATTTGTCATAACAGCATAGCAAAAAAAGACACCTTCACATTCTTTTGACCTTGGTTCCAGAGATGAGCTCTAGGGATAATAATCCTTAAATTGTATTTATATAAGAACTTGAAAGAAACATGTTACCTGACCTTTTCCTCCTTTTTCTCTTCCTTCTTCTTCTTTTGTGTATGGCAGGTACTATTAAAATGGAAGTTTTCTAATTTCCTGTTCAGAAACCCTGCTGTTCTGCTCAAAGTATTTCTGTGTTTGTTTTTTTGTTTTTGTTTTTTTTGAAAGATTAATTTAATTTATTTATTTCTCCCTGCCCCCTCGTTGTTTGCATTTGCTGTATCTGTTTGTTGTGTTCTGGTGGTCTCGTTCTAGGAGGCACTGAGAACTGAACCCGGGGACCTCCCGTGTGGGCGGGAGGTGCCTAATCACCTGAGGCACCTCTGTTCCCCGCTTTTTTTTTTTTTTCATCTCTCATTGTATTCCTCACTCACTCTTGGTTGTGTCATCTCACTAAGTCATTTTGTTGTGTCAACTCGCCATCTTGCTCATTTTCTCCAGGAGGCAACAGGAACTGAACCTGGACCTCCCATGTGGTAGGCGGGTGCTCAGTCACCTGAGCCACATCCGCTTCCCTGTTTCTGTGTTTTTGAGGGAGTTAATTTTAGTGAGATTTTTTCTAACCTTTGGGATCTGGTTGACCTTTGCTTAACTCTGCTCATTCACCATGGGCCTTTACGTGTTTAATTACAATGTGAAAAGATCACGGGACATAAGTGAATATCTTTACTCTTAGGAAATGTTCATGGAAATATTATATATTTGAGGAGTATGATGTGCATAACCTACTCTCAAATGTTCATAAAATAGATAGATGATAGATAGATAGATAGATAGATAGATAGATAGATAGATAGATAGATAGACTGATAAATGATAGTTTGATAGGTGGGTGGATAGAATGCTATGGTGAATGTGACAAAATGTTAAATCGGTGGATCTGGAGTTGTGGAGATATGTTGAAGTTCTCTGTATGGGGTTTGTATTATTTTTGCAACTGTCCTATAAGTTTTCAATTATTTCAAAATAAAAAAGTTTAAAGAAAAAAATTAAAAGACCATAGGTGTCATGGGGAATCCTAATAGAGTAGGGTCATTGTATAAAGATTTCTTAATAAGCCTTAGGAACAAAATTGGTCCACAGGCCAAATGACTTCTCAGGGCAGCCCACTTTAGAAAGTCCTAAAGCTCCTATAGATGTTTGTAAAATGAAGCTCCCTGTTAATGATATTCAGATATTTATCATTCCATTTTTTTCTACTTTCTCAAATTGCCTCAGTAAAGCAGATGCATAGCATTGAAGGTGTATGCATATGATGTAGAAGCCATTGCAGGGAAATTTGCTGATTTCATGTTGTTTAGTATCCAAGGAGGAATGATATGACAAATCAAGTAAGACTCCAGGGAAAAATGAAGGAAAGAATTACCTTTTGTTATGCCTTTTCTGGGAATAGGGAGTCAGATAAATTAGTGGCCTAAAGTGAACTTAGACCAGTGCTTTATCTCACTTCCTATTGATAACAGCTCACATAAGCAAAGCCCAGGGTAGAGAGCATGGCTCAATTGGAATTTAGAAAATCTGCAGAGTGAGTTGGTGTGCCAACTATATCACATTTCTCTTATTTTATTTTATTTTTTTACATTTCACTTCTTGAGAGTGAAAATGCTGGACTGTCAATGCCAATAGTGTTTCGTCATAGTGAGGTCAAAAGATAGAGCTCTTGAGGAAAAAAAAACCCAAATCCAAAACCTAAAACTTTTTATAAAAGATTTTTTAAAATTTGAGGGATTTTCTTTGAGTAAATTAACAAAGAATTGAAAATTTATTTTCATGAAAGCAGTTTATAGTTAAAGCTGACCATTGATAAATTTTAGGAAGAACTGAGTAAAAAGCTTTGTTACACACATCGACTACCATCTGCTGTTGTTAGATCTGTCAAAGACAACTGGCCACAGATGCTAGCTTAACACTGGATCCATGAGGCATATTTAGGAAGGCCTCAAAGCTTGAAGGAGAGGATAAACCTTTGTTAGTGGTGTGGAAGGAAGGGGGAGGAAGTGGGGACATGGGAGAAGTAGTCTTCTCCAGGCAACTGCAGGTGCTTTCAGCCTGCATGAACTGGTTTGTTGAGCACCTTCAATTCCATCTTCACTCCCTTACCCCCCACAGGATAGGAGAGGGCTGGTGTTTCTTCAGCCTCTCTGGGCAACTTCAGGCACTTTCAGCCTGCACAGACTGGATACTCTGACACCTGTAGCACAATCCCTGCCCTGCAACAGGATAGGAAGGGAGCTGTATTGCCTCAGCCTCTCCAGCAACTATAAGCTCTTTCAGTGAGCATGAACTGGTTTGTTGAATGCCTGAGACTCCACCACCCCCCATAGGATAGGAGGGGGCTGGTGTTTCCTCAGCCTCTCTGTGAAACAGCAGGCACTTTCAGCCTACAGGGACTGAACTGTAGGGTGCCTGTGGTTTGATCCCCACCTTCTAAAGGCAGAAGAGACAGTACTCCCTCAGCCTCTCAGGGCAACTGCAGGAGCATTTGCTCACATGGTTTAGATTTTTGGGGACTCCAAAGGGTCTATCCCTATCCCTGGCAGGGAAGAGGTGCCCAGTGCTGCGGTCATTTTAGACACATATAGCATAGATTGCTGCCCACACCTGCAGCTCCATCCCTGCCCCGGGCAGGGGAAGAAGGGGTGTAAATCTTCATCAGTCTCTCTGGGCAACTACAGACAGTCTTGGCCTGCACAGCTTGGATTACTACACATGGCTGCATCTCTGACCCTACTCTTGGCAGAGAAGAAAGGTGGAAGAAGCCTTATTGGTTCCTGGTGCAATGCAGGCAGCTTCAGTCTCCACAGCTTACAGCACCAACTACATGCTCGGCTTCTACTACACAACCAGCAAGGGAGAAAGGACAAAAAAGCCCTAAACCAAAGAGAGAAACTGCACCCAGAATAAATACATCTAGTAAACCAGATGCCAACCAAAAATTACAATCCATACCAAGAAACAGGAAGATATGGCCTAATCAAAGAAATAAGATAAGCTTCCAGATGATATAAAGGAGTTGAGACAACTAATCATAGATGTTCAAACAAATCTCTTTAATAAATTCAATGAGATGGCTAGATATTAAGGATCTTAAAGAGAAACTGGTGAGCACAGAGAAGAATTTTAAAGCATACATAGGAAAATAGCAGATTGTATAGGAATGAAAGGCACAATAGATGAAATTAAAAATACAATGGAGGCACATAACAGAAGATTTGAGGAGGCAAAGAAGGGATTGGTGAGCTTGAAGACATGGTCTCCAAAAATGGACATACAAAAGAACCAATAAAGAATGGAAAATATCGAACAGTGTCTCAGGAAAATAAATTATGGCAATAGACATGCAAGTGTACATGCAATGGGTGTCCCAGAAGGAGAAGAGAAGAGGAAAGGGGCAGAGGGAATATTGAGGAAATAATGGTAGAAAATATCCCAACTTTATTGAAGGATATAGATATCCATGTCCAAGAAGCATAACGTACTCCCATCTGAATAAATCTGAATACACCAACTCTGAGACACATACTAATCAGAATGTCAAATGCCAAAGGCAAAGAAAGTATCTGAGAGCAGAAAGAAAAAAGCAATGCATAACATACAAGGGATAGCCAATAAAATTAAATGCTGATTTCTCATCAGAAACCATGGATGCAAGAAGGCAGTGGTATGATATATTTAAGATACTGAAAGAGAAAATCTGCCAACCAAGAACATTATATTGGGCACGATTGTCTTACAAAAATGAGGGCAAGTTTAGAACATTCACAGATAAGCAGAAACTGAGTTTGTGACCAAGAGACCAGGTTTGCAGGAAATATTAAAGGGAGTGCTAAAACCTGAAAAGACAAGACAGGAGAGAGAGGCTTGAAAGAGAGTCTAGAAATGAAGATTATATCAGTAAAAGTAAATAAAAGTGTAAAAAAGTGTGGTGAAAATAAAATATGACAGATAAAACCCAATGGTCAAAATGGGTGAAATAAGAACTGCCTTTACAGTTATAACATTGAATGTTAATGGAGTAAACTCCCCAATCAAAAGACAGGCTGTTGAAATGGATAAGAAAATATGAGCCATCTTTATGCTGTCTACAAAAGACTCATCTTAGACCCAAGGATACCAATAGATTGAAAGTGAAAGGCTGGAAAAAGATAGTCCATGCATGCAGTAACCATAAAAAAGCTGCAGTAGCTATACTTTTATTGGATGAAATAAGACTTTAAAACCAAAACTGTTATTCGAGACAAGGAAGGACATTATATATTAATAAAAGAGGCAATTCACCAGGAACAAATAACAATCATAAATGTATATGCACTAACCAGGTTGCCCCAAATTACATGAGGCAAACACTAGCAAAACTGATGGGAGAAACAGACGTCTCTGAATAATAGCTGGAGACTTCAATACACCACTCTCAGCATTGGAAAGAATATCTGGGCATAGGATCAATAAAGAAACTGAGACCTTGAATAATATGATAAATAGACTAAACTTAATAGACATATACAGAACATTGCACCCCAAAACAGCAGGATATACATTCTTCTCAAGTGCTCATGGATCTTTCTCCAGGATAGACCATATGTAGGGTCACAATGCATATCTCAATAAATTCAACAAGATCAAAATTATACAAAGCACTTACTCTGATTATAATGGACCCAAACTGGAAATAAACAAGAGGTGGGAAAGGAAAAACTCACAAATATATGGAGATTAAATAACATACTACTAAATATTCAGTGGGTCAAAGAAGAAATTGTGAAAGAAATTAAGAAATATCTCGAGATGATTGAAAATGAGAACACAACGTATCAGAACCTATGGGATGCAGTGAAGGCAGTTCTGAGAGGGAAATTTATAGCTCTCAATGCTTACATTAAAAAAGAAGAGAAAGCTAAAATCAATGACCTAACTACACAGCTGGAGGAATTAGAAAAAGAACAGCAAACTATTCCCAAAGCAAATAGAAGGAATGAAATAAAAAATATCAGAGCAGAAATAAATGAAATTGAGAAAAAAAAAACAGTAGAGAGAATTAACAAAACCAAAAGTTGGTTCTTTGAGAAGATTAACAAAATTGACAACCCCTTAGTTAAACTGACAAAAAAGAGAAGATGCAAATGAATAAAATAAAAAATGAAAAAGGGGGCATTACTACTGACCTCACAGAAATAAAAGAGATCATACGGTGATACTATGAACAACTGTATGCCAACAAACTAGACAATGAAGATGAAATGGAAAAATTCCTAGAAACATACAAAGAAGCTATACTGACCCTAAAAGAAATAGAAGACCTCAACAAACCAATCACAAGTGAAGAGATTTAAACAGTCATCAAACTTCTCCCCAGACTGAAAAACCCAGGACCAGATCGTTTCACAGGTGAATTCTACCAAGCATTCAAAGAAGATTTAATACCAAACTTACTTAAGTCCTTCCAATAAACTGAACAAGAAGGAATGCTACCAAACACATTTTATGAAGTCAGTATCACCCTAATACCAAAGGCAGATAAAGATATTATGAAAGAAGAAAATCACAGACGCAAAAATCCTCAACAAAATAGTTGCTAATTGAGTCCAACAACACATTGAAAGAATTACTCATCATGATCAAGTGGGTTTTATACCAGGCATGCAAGGATGGTTCAACACAAGAAAATCAATCAGCATAATACACCACATTAATAAATCAAAGAAGAAAAATCACATGATCCTATCTACTGATGCAGAAAAGGCATTTGACAAAAATACAGAATCTTTCCTTGATAAACGTATTACAAAAGATAGAAATTGGAAGAAGTTTTCTCAATATGATAAAGGCCATATCTGAAAATCTCACAGCTAATATTGTATTCAATGGTGAAAGACCAAAAGCTTTCCTGTTGAGTCCAAGAAGACAAGAATGCCCACTGTCACCACTGTTATTCAATATAGTGCTAGCTGTTCTAGCAAGAGCAATCAAGAAAGAAAAAGAAATAAAAGGCATCCAAATTGGAAAGGAAGAATTAAAACTTTTGCAGATGATACGATTTATACCTAGAAAAGTCCCAAAAATCTACAACAAAGCTGCTAGAGCTAATAAACAATTTCAGTAGAGTGTCAGGATGCAAGATCAATATGCAAAAATCAGTGGTGTTTCTAGACACTAGTAATGAGCAATCTGAGGAGGAAGTCAAGAAAACAATACCATTTATAATAGTGACTAAAAGAATAAAATATTTCGGAATAAACTTAATCAAGAATGTAAATGACCTGTATTCAGAAAACTACAATGAATTGCTAAAAGCAATTTAAAAAGACCTAAATAATTGGAAGAACATTCCATGCTCATGGATTGGAAGACTAAATATCATTAAGATGTCAATTCTACCCAAATTGATATACAGATTCAATGCAATCTTGATAAAAATTGTACCATTATTTTAAAAATAAATTGGAAAACCCAAATATCAAATTTATTTGGAAGGGTAAGGAGCTCCAAATAGCCAGAAACATCTTCAAAAGGAAAAGTGAAGTTGGAGGACTCTCACTTCTGGACTTTAAATCATTTTACCAAGCTACAGCAGTGAAAACAGCATGGTACTGGCATAAAGATAGACATATAGACCAATGGAACTGAATTGATGGTTCAGAAACAGGCCCTCACATCTATGCTCAAGTGATTTTTGACAAGCCTGTGAAAACCACCTAGCTCGGGCAGAATAATCTATTCAACAAATGGTGCTGGGAGAACTGGATATCCATAGCCAAAAGAAAGAAAGAGGATCCCTGTCTCAAACCTTATACAAAAATTAAATCAAAATGGATCAAAGACCTAAATATAAAAGCAAGAACCATAAAGCTCCTAGAAGAAAATGTAGGGAAACATCTTCAAGACCTGATGGTAGGTGGTGGATTCTTAAACGTTACACTGAAAGGACAAGCAACAAAAGAAAACATGGATAAATGGGATCTCCTCAAACTTAAACACTTTTGTGGTTCCAAGGACTTTGTCAAGAAAGAGAAAAGGCAGCGCACTCAATGGGAGAAAATATTTGAAAACCACATATTCGATAAGGGTTTGATTTCCATTCTATATAAAGAGATCATACAACTGAACAATGAAAGAGCAAGCAATCCAATTAAAAAATGGGCAAAGGCTTAAATAGACATTTCTCCAAAGAGAAAATACAAATGGCCAAAAAGCACATGAAAAAACGTTCAGTATCACTAGCTATTAGGGAGATGCAAATCAAAATGACAATTAGATAGATGCCCATAGAAGGGGCATCATTAAAAAAACGAAAATCATTTAAGTGCTGGAGAAGATGTGGAGCAATAGGAACACTCCTTCACTCTTGGTGGGATTGTAAAATGGTGCAGCCTCTGTGGAAGACTATTTGGTGGTTCCTCAGGAAGCTAAATGTAGAACTGCCATATGATTCAGCAATTCCTGTACTAGAAATATTTATCCAGAAGAACTGAAAACTGTGATGTGAACAGACATTTGCACACCAATAATCATAGTGGCATTATTCACAATTGCCAAAAGATGGAAACAAACCAAGTGTCCATCAGCCAATGATGGATAAACAAAATGTGATATATACATATGGTTGAATACTATGCTGCAGTTTGAAGAAATGAAATGGGACGCATATGATAACATGGATGAATCTTGAAGACATTATGGTAAGTGAAATAAGCCAGACATAAAAGGACAAATATTGCATGGTGTCACTAATATAAACTAAATATGAAGAATAAATACATGGAGTTAAAACCTAGTGTATTGGTTATTAGGAGATAAGAGGATGGCTGAGAAGGAGCAATGATGCTTAATGTATGTAGAAGTTTTAATTAACTTGGCTGTAAATTGTGGAAATGGATACAGTTGATAGTAACATTATAGTGAGTAGAACTAACATGGCTGTTTCATAAATGGGATTTGGCTGAAAGGGGTAGTCTAAGGATGTAAATGTCAATTGAGAATAATCTAGGGATGGAATAACACAGGGAATCCAGAGGTGAATGAGAATTGTGATTAACAGTACAAATGCAAGAATGTCCTTCTGTGAACTAGAACAGATGTCCATCACTATTGCAGAGTGGTGGGAATGTGGAGATGCATGGGAACAATACAATTAATGTAACCTATGGACTATAGTTAACAGAAATACTATAATATTTTTGCATCAATGCCAAAGATGTACTGTGTTAATAATAGGGGGTATGGAAAAAAATACGTCAAATGAACTCTATGGACTATGGTTAGTGGTAACAGTCTAGTAATCTAATCTGTAAAAAATGTTCCACAACAGTGTGGTATGTTGGTGAAGGGGTGTTGTATGGGAATTCCATACATGTACATGATTGTTTTGTAAGTTCACAACTTGTATAATAAAAATATATTTTAAAAATAGGCAGGTGTAAGGAAAAAATATACCACATGTAAGCTATGGATGTGGTTAGTGGTAATAATCTGATGATATTCTTTCATAATCTGTAACAAAATGTTCCACAGCAACGTAAGGTGTTGGTAGAGGGCTGATGTATGGGAATTCTGCACATTATGCATGATTGTTTTGTAAGCTTACAACGTCTCTAATAAAAAAAAAAAAAAAATATATATATATATATATATATAAAGAAAATCAGCAGAGAGGTAGGTATTGAAGATACAAGAGAAAGAGGAATAACTGAAGAGGGGCAAGGAGATGGGAGCTAGAGGATTGGTTTTAGATAAGAGAAAGGCTTTTTTTTTTTTTTTTTTTTTTTTTCTGGCACAAGAAGAAAGGAGGTAAAGAAAGATGCCAAAGAAGATACAATTGTATAAGTAGAGAGACTGGAAGTCAAGGGAATCCTACCTGATCCTTCTTTTCTTGGTGAAGACAGAGGTAAGGACATCTACTTTAAGGCCATAGGTAACTTCAGTGTGGTAGATTTGAAGTAGCTTTTGTGGGGAATGATAGGAAGAGAGAAGTATAGACACATGGAAAGAGCATACAGGTAGTAGCTAGGGATGAAGGTCAAGGGTAGAAGGATGGTATTTGGTTTTTCTCCAGCTTTGCCTAGCTGCTTGGGTGTATGTGTCAGAGGGAGAAGAAATATATAAGAATGATTCAAGTTCAGTATTTTGATGGACTTATTTGCAGGAAGCACAATAGAACCAGAAAATGGTAGTTATTGATGCAACAATCTCAATTAAGGAGATGGGTTAGACTTACAGGGGAAGGGAAGTGAAGACAGGAAGGAACTGATAGATTGGGAAAAAGGGGTGCATGGCAGTGGGCCAAGGGCTAGCATTTTTATGACATTGAAAAACAAGTTTAGAGGAATTGAAAGAGAGAACAGGAAACTAAAGTAGATTGTGTGGTCAGACTGTGGAATATTGGAGATTAAGTTTTCATCAGTGAAGCAATTCTGAGGGATGACAAGTTTCAGGGTGTGGTTATGCATGAAAGTGACAGAATTAGAGTAGAACGGAAGGTTTTTGGGGTGAGGAGGTCAAGGAACTGTGGGGTAAGGCAATATTTGAGGCATGCACCTGGACTCTGAAATCACCCAGGATGATGATAAGAGAAGAGTGTAAATCAGGTGTGTCATTTGATGTTTGGGGATGAATGAGAGTTGGTTGATGACAATGAGAAAGAGGCATTTAGGATTGTATACTAGAAGGTACACACCTGCAAAGTGCAGGAATTGTTAATTAAGAGAAGAGGAATTTGAAAGGACACTGGATAGTAGAAGAATGCTGGTCTACCTTCAAGTCTTATGTCAAGAGACCAAAATCCACCCCTAGAGAGGGCTATTGAGAAGTGCCCCCTGAACTCAGCAAAGAAATGGTGGACAGTGCTCTTCTGGAGGTTGAAAATGCACTGAACTTTGATGATCAGGAAATGGGGTTCAAGAGGAGACAGCTGAAAGATCTGGGAATGAACAGGAGACATGGGCATTTGCTTCTCCTCTGATCCAAATATCAGTTTGGTATTATGTGTGAAGGATATGAGCGATTACTAGAGGGGATTATCTGTGGAACATTGATTGAAGGTGACAGGGATGTTAGGCATGGCAGAGTTCATAAATGTCAAGTTTCTAAAAGGAAATTTGGGGTGAGGTTGCTTTAATGTTGGAACTGATGTACCAAATGGTACTGGAAGCCAGATAATTCTAGCAATCTGTGATCTTGCTTACGTAAGCCCACTTTAAGCTCAGGGCTGCATAAAAACATTCCATTTCAATTATCAATGAGTAAAATATTTTTCCTTCCTAACAACTAAGCTGTCTTCAGAGACTGCCTCAAGGATTGTAGTACTAAGTCTCTGAAAACTCTTGATGGTCCACCTGCTCCATGATGACTCCTGTGTAAAAAGCATGGGTCCAGGGCAATGTGGGAGTCACAGGGCTCCAGCTGAATCCCTGTGGCAACACATCCCATGATTTCGCCTCTTCCTATCCCTTTACCTGACTCCCTATCAGGATATCTGCCAAGGAAACCCATGCATGGGAGGGTCATAATGCATAGCATATGTGGGTGTGTTTAACTCCTTCCTTCCCTGAGATATACCTCATTCTTTCTTCATTGAAGAGACTATTGTGTTCTCTGAGTTGGATTCACTCTGTTTTTCGAGAAGAGTAAAGATTTCAAATTGCACATTTATGATTTCCATTGATTCTAATGCATGTGAACTACAAGAGGCAGTAGCTGTTGCAGGGATTTTGTTTACCTGGCAGGAGGATCTTGGGCCAATAACTTAGCCTCATTGTACTTCAGTCTCTTCTTCAGTGAGACACAGTTAATAATACAAGACTCACCCTACAGGGTTGTTGTGACCTCTAGAGTTAAAGTGGGTGAGGTTCTGGGCACATATAGTGGGTATTTAATAGATGGCGGCCGTTACTTTTATTAGATGGATTATGTCAAGATCGTGCTAAGGTCTAGCACAAGTAAACTCACCAAATCATCACAACAATTGTTATTAATGGTGACATTTGTCAGATGAGAAAATTGAGTTTCAGTGTGATTCTGTTGATTGCAGAGTTAAAATCTTAGTAAATTGCAGATTTGAGACTTGACCTTTTTGATTCTAAACCCACTGCTCTTTCCAATACAGTTAAATTATCCAGGGCAGATTATTTAGAATTTACAGAGGTTTCAGAATGTTCCAGTTTTGTTGTGCCTTATTGTAACACTTGCAATCAGGTAATTTTCTTATGTTGGTCTCAAGATCCTCATGCAGAGCTGCAGGGTTCCCCCCTACCCCGCCCCCATCTTCTCAGTTTCCAGGGACACAAAGAGAGATATGTCCATGAAAGTTAATTTCCTAAGCAAGAAGAATCACACCGAGAGCAGTTGGTTGGTTATTCATATAGAGCTCAGCAATTAGGTTCAAATTAGATAATCAAAGCTAAGCGGAGGGAAGACACAGCTGATTTAAAATATCAAGAGGGAAGAGTAAGAACACTGAAAATCAGAAATATCATACAATCACATTTTCCCTCACCCAAGCACATTAGAATTCATTTAGTTAGCAGTGAGCAGAGGCTCCCCACTGAGTTCCTTAATTATAACACCAGGGCACTCTATAAAAACAAGAGAGGAATACCATTTCTGGCAATTCATAAGTCATGTGATTTTACTTTCCCTCTTGGGTGGACATTTTATTGCAGTCCATGTTAGGATTTTTTGCTGGACATGAAAACTTTTCCCATCCATTTACTTATTGAACATGACAAGCTCTATATTGCCCTGGGGGTGATTTTTAATAATCCACAGTCCTTCAGTAGTTAATGTTCTTTCCCACCCCAAGCCTGAAGTAATGGTATGTTAGAAACACAGCTGGGAGACAGCCACAGCTCTAAGCCAGTTCCTCCAAGTTTCAGAGGGGATCTTGGAGATAATGGAGTTCCCTCCCTTTATAGTATATATGAGGAAACTGGGCCTCAAGAGGTTTAATGATTTTTCTGACTTGACATAGCTTGATAATAGAAAGGTTAACAATGGAAAGATTTAAACTTGAGGCCAGATTTGGTGAGGCAAATCTGTGTCATGGGATTGTCAGAGTTCAAACCAATTTCTATGGCAATTTGGGGTGGGAGGGGAAAGGAGGTATTACTTAGCTGCTTTGAGCTTTACTGCTTCCTCCATAAAATGTTTTAATAATATCTGCCTTGTGAAATGGTTATCATATATCTTCTTCATATAAAACAGAATGAAGTCATATATATAAAATACTTAGCAGAGTATCTGTTGTAAACAAATGATGGATTTTATATATTTGCCTTGAAATTCTATGTCATTGGGTTTTAAATAAAAGAGGACATTTGTTCCATTTTCTTTGTATTTGTTCTTTGTTGAACTCACTGCCCTTCGCTAACTCAGCCCAACCCAGTTTCGGAACCAGTCTGGAATGTAGTCAGAAGCAACCTCTGACACCCACAGGCTCTTACAGCTGTAGATTCAGAAAGCCCTGGGAGAGCCTCGCTCTCATCTTCAGGTCTGCCCCACCCTTACTCCTTTCTTCAGTATTCCTCTCACCCAAATCTGCCATGCGCCAAGCCAAGCCTTGTTCTCAGGCTGCCATAGTTGGGAGGTTTATGTGTACAGCTCCCCTCTGGCTGTTCCTATTTCACCTGGCATTCCAGTCCATCTCTCACTCCAGTACCTTTGGCTGGAGCCATACCCTGATCAGGCTGAGTCAGCCCTTTCCTTCAGTCCCTGTGGGTCCAACTGGAATGGTTGCTGATCAGCTGCAACCAATCCCAGCAGTACTCAGTAGATCCTCAAGTGTCCATGAGTTCTTCTGCATCCTTCCCAGAGCCAGGTAGAACTAGGTGGACTGGAGGGATGTGGAATTTCATGACCATACTTGCTCCCTGGGCCCTCACAATAGGTTACTCTATTCTGTGCAAGAATGTGAAGGGGCCCTGGGTCATCTGGGCACCTTGGTTTTCTCTCTCATGATCCAGGGAATGATGCCCAGTGGGGATCCCTTTCAATTCCTTTAGACAGCCTGGCTGGCATCTGCTCCCTAATCTGGTCTTCTTTAGTCCTAGACATGGAGTGGGAATTGGGGTGACCTCTTTTCTAGTAAAGAATTCAGACTATCTGTGGCAGTTCAAGATTATTTTATGACTCCCCCAAAGAGGAAGATTATGTTTGTAAACTAATCTGTTTCTCTGGGTGTGATACCCTTTGATTGTTTTAAATTCAGTTGAGGGACGTTTGCTTAGATTACTTGATAAGATTGCTGTAGGGCTGCTTATTGGACTAACTAAGTAAGGCAAGACTCAGGTTGAGTCCCTACCTCCTTACTGGGTCTGATATAAATGGACAATATCTCAGACAGACACAGGAAGAGAGAGAGCTCTGTCATTTTCATCCTGCCATGTGAAGGAAAGGAGAAGGCTCAAACAGCTGAGTCCCCAAGAAGTGATGAGCCATTTGCCTGTTCACTTATAGCTGAATTTGGGAAGAGAGCAGAACTGTCAAGACTGTATAGGAAGCCCTCAGAGACAAGCCCTATACCAGCTTGTAGGTGAAATTGGGAAGAAAGCAGAGCAGCTGAGTCTGAGAGAAGAAGCCTGGAGGGGAAGGGGAAACCTGAGCAGAAATCAGCAGCCATCTTGCTTCATGATGTGGCAACATGCCAGGATCAATAGTAGCTGACTTTGGTGAGAAAGCATCTCTGATAGTGCCTCTGTTTGGACTTTTCATGATCTTGGAGCTGTAAGCTTTTAACCCCTATAAATCCCTTTATAAAAGCTAACAGATTTCTGGTACTTTGCATCTGCAGCCCTTTAGCAAACTAAAACATCATCCTGGGAAATGGATGTGGCTCAAGCGATTGGGCTCCTGTCTACCATATAGGAGGTGGGGTTCAATTCCCAGGGCCTCCTGGTGAAAGGTAAGCTGGCCCACACAGAGTGCTGGCCTGAACAGGAGTGCTGACCCGAACAGGAGTGCTGGCCTGCACAGAGAGCTGGCACAGCAAGATGACGCAAGAAAAAGAGACACAGAAGAGAGACAATAAGAGACACAGCAGACCGGGGAGCTGATGTGGCTCAAGAGATACAGCACCTCTCTCCCACTCTGGAAGGTCCCAGAATTGTTTCCTGATGCCACATAAAGAGAAGGCAAGCAGACACTGAAGAACACACAGAGAGCAGACAGCGAGTGCAAAAAACAACGAGGGGGAAAGGGATAGAGAAATAAATAAAAAATAAGTTTTAAAAAACAAACACATTCCCAGTGGGTTCCGTGTAATATTTTAGGTAATCTAAGCACCTCTTAAAATATATGTGTATATATATATATAAATATAAATAACATTTTTGTAAGCAAATACACATATATGCATATATATTTATATATCATTTTGCAAATGTTTGTATGTATTGTGAGAATTTTGATTTTTACCCATAATAAAAAAAAAAACAACAACAAAAAAACAAACAAACACGATCCTATTTGGTGTTTGACACTCACTGTAGCCCTTTGGGGCAATTTTGGGGCTGTACCCAGCCTGATTCTCCAAATGGGACTGCTTCCTGATCTAACATATGGCTTCAACTTTGAGGAATGAGTTCTCCCTTCCTTTGGAGTTGGCCTTAGACTGTCATCTGTTAAGTTAAAAAAAAAAATTCTTTTTCATACTGCTAGCCTCAAGATTTGACAAAAGTTCTACTGGATACCAAGTATCTAATACTTAGGGCTTTTCATGATTTTTGATCACTACATATGCAAAGCAATAAATTCTATAAACCAATAGAAACCTACCCTATTTTGCCTGAATAAAAAAATTGAAACATTTTACAGATTAACTTTTTCCTTCATTCAAAATGGTGATAGATTTAATGAGTCACATAAAGGGGGCTTATAGAAAACTCAAAATATCTACTTTGTTGAAGAGAAGCAAATCAGATAGAAAGTTTAAGTTGCTTTTCAACCACTAATGTTAATCTCCAGGCATATTTGAGAAGTAGCAATATGGAACACTTTCTGAGCTTCCATTTCAGCTCTAGCTCTCAGATTGAATCACGTGTATCACAAAGATAATTGTTGCTTATCACTGCTGGAGAATCTTGTCTTTCCCTACTTTATTCTTTCTTGCCAAGATTATGGAGAAAACTGGCACTGCTTTGCTGAAATTCCAAAGAGGCAATATCTTTTTAAAAGAATCATGCCAGGTTACAATACTATTTAGAAAAAGGGCAGTTTAATAGGGTTTTAAAACTCACAGCAATTCACAGTCCTCCTTTAGTGCTGAACTCTCCCTGACTTTCTTTTGTTTCAATCGGAGGAAATATTGTAAACCATCATTGGCCTGGTATAGCCAGTAAAGCAAGAAGATGCAGCTGTTTTACAGATTGCCCAAAAATGTAGGGGTAAAAGACAGCCCCATATTTTCCTCTTTGTGATTGGTTTACAATTACTCCAGATTCATGAGCACATTGTTTAAACTTGCTTTCCCAAAGCCCATTAATCTTTGCCATTGGTTCATCTCCTGTTTGCAAACATGACTTCATCCCAAGCTCTGCCCAGTGGTGAGCCACTCTAAAGCATTTTCTTTTCTCAATCCAAGAGAAGCAGGATGGAAGATCCCCAAGTTGGTGCTTGTTTAAGAGCTTTTCAAAATGAATCATTAGAGTATGGGGATTTGGAGCAGATTACTGGTCAAGTAATTATGTGCAGATATTTACTGCCAGAATTCGGGACTTTGTAAAGAAGTATACCCATGCCTTAGTGCATGAGCTTGTCACTTGGGGTTTATCAAATTATGTATCTCTGCTCTCTCTTCTCAATCCTTTTTGTATGTTCTCTCCTCAGATACCCTTCCTTGTTATTCCAAGGGTGATCTGGGGTGTAAGATTCAAAGCTATTAGTTGAGGACTGAATACACGGCCATAATTTTCACTCAGAGTCTGGACTCTGATCTACACTCTGTAAGGGGTTAAACTGGCTTTTCTGTTTCTCTCCTCTCAAATGACAAGAGAACTGAGTGGGTTAGTCCAGAGGTCGTGTCCAAGTATCCACAGCGAGTCACTTCCAGACCATGAAATTATAAATTATATCCCAACATAAGCCTTCAAAGATTGAGAATCTTTTTATTTTCCCTAGGAGAGAAGGGAGTTTCCTTTTAGTTCTGTGATGTCTTTTTCCATTTTTCATAGGTGCTATAGTTAATTGAGTCCTAAGGGAGTCAAGCTGTTATCCCATGTAAGATTTGCAGTACTACTTTGTGCTAAATATCTTTCATGTCTGACTGCCCCCAAAGATATTAATGCTGAAAGCTTTTCATAGTTTAAAAAGGTTAACTTGTCTGACTGAACTTTCATTAACTGAATTTTGAAGTTTATGGAGAGTAATCTAAGAGACCATAACTTGAGTATTTCTCCCAAATTTTATGATAATTAAAAAAGAAAGAATAAAAGAAATAACAGAATTTATTTTGAAGTGAGTTTACCTGAGAGAGAGAGTAATCAATAGCAAAAGGAAGACTGTTCAAGGAACTGGCAGGAACTGGTTTTGCCCTGTGATTTGCGTTTTCATGCTTTATTTGTGTATGGTTGTACCTTTCAGATTTGCCAGAGAGAAACAAAAATCAAGCAAAAGAACTCCTCTAACTTGTAGAAGGAGAAGAACAAAGGACCAAGGACAAACACTACCCATTTTCTCATCCCCCCAGCAAAGAGGAGCTGAGTGTTAGCAAGGGAATGAATGCAATGAGAGCCTCACTGATATCATAATAGCTAATACTTCTCTAGCTATTACTACATACCTGTACAAATGCTTTACATATCTCATTCAGTCCTCTCCACAACCCTAAGAGGTAAGTGGATTAATATCCCCGTTTTGAACACATTGAAGCTGAGGTTTAAAGGAGTTAAATTGTCCAAGTTCCCATGGGTAGTAAGTAGGACCAAGTTTGCCTGATTTGATTTCACACCTTATGCCCATAACTGCATCCAGTACTGCCAACATCCTTGTTAGTCCTATGCTCCTTTGAAGGCCAGTGCCCATCCAGTCAAGGGACAGGGGAGCTTGTAGTTCAGCAGGGAGAGTAGGAACATCTCCACTGTAATATATCTTCTCCCAGGTCAGTCTTCTTTTACTGGGGCCTAGGAAACGTACATTTTCACCCTGTAGCAGTTTGAGATTATTTTATGAATCCAAAAAAGAGAAAGGTTATGTTTGTAAACTAATCTATTCCTCTGGGTGTGATACACTTTGATTGCATTAAATTCAGCTGAGGGGACTTTGATTAGATTACCTGTTAAGATTAGAGCTTTTTTTATTTGACTACATCAGGGGGCATGACTAAGGTTGGGTTCCCACCTCCTTGTTGGGTCTGATGTAAACAGACACTCAAGAGGACACATGGGAAGAGAAAACTCTTTCATTTTTGATCCTGCCATGTCTCAAATAGCTAAAGCCCTGGGGAGAGATGAACCATTTTGCCTGATAGCTTACAGGTGACGTTGGGAAGAGAGCTGAGACTTGATATAGCAAGCCCTGAGAGACAAGCCCTATGCCAGCCTGCAGTTGAAACCGGGAAGAAGCAGAGCCTCAAGAGGAAGAGAAAGACCAGAGGGGAAGGAAGAGACCAGCTAGAGATCGGTGGCCATCTTGAGTCAACATGTTCCAGGTGACTTTGGTGAGAAAGCAACCTTGAGTTGGACTTTTAATGGCCTTGTAACTATAAGCTTTTACCCCAAATAAACAGCCTTTATATAAGCCAACAGATTTCTGGCACTTTGCATCGGCAGCCCTTTGGCTGACTAAGATACCCTCCAGATGTTATTAGTAGAGGATTAAAGAAAAGATATCAACATAAATAGGATTATAGAAAAGAACATGTTAACATTTTGCCTCATTTACTTTTATCCTCTCTCCTTCTCTCTTTTTCCCTCTCCCTCTCTCTTTTTTGTAAACAACTGGAGAGTTAGTTTCAGACATCATACTCCTTTACTGCTTATAGACCTATGGTACAATCATCAACTTCAGGAAATTTAATATTGATTCAATGCTATTATTTAATATGTAGACCATATTCAAATTTTGACAATTGTCCCCCAATTTAATATAATTTCTTTTATAGCAGTTTATTCCCTCCCCCATCCTCAACCCAGGATTCAATCCAGGACCACAGATTGTATTTAGTTGTCATGCCTCTTTCATCTCCTTTAATTTACTCAGGTTTGTCTTTCATGACATTGCCATTTTTGAAGTGTAAATGCCAGTCCTTTGGTAGAATGTCCCTGTTTGGGTTTGCTTCATATTCTCTCAGGATTAAGTTCAGAATATGCACTTTTGGAAGACAAACCACAAGAATGATGTGTCCTTTTCAGTATAGCACCTCAGGAGGCACATATTTTCAGTTAGTCCAGCTATGGATGATGTTAATTTGGATCACTTGTAAAGGTGGTGACCTTCATGTATCTCCACTCTAAAACTACCATTTCCCTGTGTTATCTGTAGGGAGATAGTTTAGACTATTTAGTATCCTGTCCTCGTCAAACTTTCACCCAATAGTTTTAACATCCATTGATGAATCTTGCCTGAATCAGTTATTAATATGATAATTTCAAACAGAGATGATTTTCTAACTTTTACTATTTCCTTTACTTTTATTAGCTAGCATTCTACTCTTTTCTCATTTATTTATAATCTACTACTATCAGTTAATTCATTTTGAAGCTCAAATTGTCCCAGATTTGGCCAGCGGGAGCACTTAAAACTGATTCCCAGGTCCTTTTTGACACATCTCACATCATTTTTTTGAGCACTTCCTTACTTTCTAGTATAACAAGATATTCCAACCCATCTCCCTGCCCCAGGTCTGGAACCAGCTAGTTCTACAAGGAACCTGGTTTCTTTTAGTGAGAAATGGTACTGAGAAACAAAATCTAGGAAGAACACTTTGTATAAGTTTGTTGAGGCTATTCAGGCAAAAATAGTGAATTGATGAAACCTTTAGAATACTGTGGCAGTTTGGCATTGTTTATGAATTCCAAAAATAGATATTGGATTATGTTTGTAAACTAGTCTGTTCCTCTGGGTATGATTAAATTATGATTAGGGCTTTGATTGGGCCATGTCAGTAGAACGTTGAGTCCCTGTCCCCTTGGTGGAGAGAATCAAGCCCTGGGGAGAGAGACAAAGCCTAGAGAGCCTGATAGTCTACAGCTGACCTTGTGGAGAGAACAGAGCAGCTGAGCCCGGAAAGAAGCAAGCCCCAGGAGAGAGATGAGTCTTATCACAGCCTACAGCTGATACTGGGAGAAGCTGGGACCACAGAGCCTTAAGAGGAAGAGGAAGGCTGAACGTCGGCAGCCATCTTGCTCCAACACATGGCAACAGATTTTGGTGAGGGAAGTAACTTATGCTTTATGTCCTGGTAACTGTAAGCTTCTACTCCAAATAAATACCCTTTATGAAAGCCAACAGATTTCTGGTATTTTGCATCAGCATAAAATACCAGATAAATACAAATGGCTGACTAATACAAATACCTTCCTTGAATTAAAAAGGGCAGCAGGACACATTCTGACTCTTGTCTAAGATTTTCTACACACAATTTTATGTTTACATGCAATCAATTGCAAAGTAATAGAATGAGTCATATGTCTGAGCTTAATGGAAAAGAGGATCGAATGAACACTGAGTTTGGGGGCTGGACAAATTGTAAGATAATAAGAGGTCAGGGGCCCCAGAAAAAGTGCCCCAGCACTTGTGAGTCACCCACAAATTAAAAAGCTGTTCAGAACCAGCAGATAGCCTCATTTTGAAATAGTGATGGTTTGCACCATCTGGACTTCGGTAAAACTCGGTTGATATTCCAAGCTTATTATGGTTTTGCAGACTATTTGTGGTTTTTGGTTCAAAGCCCTTTCAAGAAGCTTAAACCCTCTGTGTGGGGTCATATTTCCCTGCCAGGCACTGAACTCTGTAGTCAGTCACCTTGTTCATCCTGGAACGTTCTGTCACTTAGTCTCCCAGGTAATTTAGAAAGGGAGACATAGTGGAGACAGAAGGAGCCCTGACCCTGCCACTCACTTACTATACTCTTTTGATGAGTAATTGACTCACATTATAGCTCTAACTTTCTCTCCTTTTGGGCCTTCGTTTTCTCATTTGTAAGATGAGAAGCTGAGGTTAAATTATCTCTAAATTCCCTTCCAGCTTTCTAATTCTATGAAACTTTCTCTGCCTAAAATCTTTAAAGTGTGAATTAAACTCACTGATCAAGATAAATTACCAGAGGAGCTGGGCCCATTATAAAATTAAAGTCTTCAGAGCCCCAGCAGACCTGCTTTTCTGAGAGAGCTTTCTTTTTACAGCTGTGAAGAGAGGAATCAGCACACCAGCTATAACTTCATATGACTAATGGTAACCATGGCAACCACTAAATATTCCTTCTAGACCTTGCATCTGCACAGCTCACTGGAGCAGAGGAAATAAACGTCGCTGCTTTGAAAAATGATGAAAATAATCTGAACCAGCTAAAGGCTGGAACGGGAAGGAGAGTTCTCACACCTGAAGGTCAAGTCATTTCATCTCATCTTCTCAGGGCTTTGTTTAACCTTAGAAGGAGTAGGGTACCAATTGAATGAATAGATCACAGACCTGAAGGATTTAGCATTTGTTTCCTGAATCACTTCACTAAGTTTTAAAGAAGCTTCTGGGGGTTGTGACGAGTTTTCTAAGTCGGAGTAATGACTGCTATGTTGAAATAGTGAAACTGAACATCACCAAAAGAGGATACCCTGGGGCATCTGGCAGTTCTTGATGTGCGGTCATATTCTTGGTTAAGGGCAGAGTGACTAGAAAATTGGCCAAGTTCAGACAGGGGCCTCCAGAAACCAGGCAGAGACTAGCAGTATGGAGTTTTGCACTCATAGGAAAGAAGGGGAGGGAAAGATGTGGTGAGATGGACCAGGGATCTGAAATCACACTGAGAGAGCAGGAACAAGGCAAGGGCACAGGGCCACATGAAGCCTGCGAATTAGACAGAGAGAATTGACAACAGGTAGACAATTTGGGTAAAACATGGGGCAGCAGCCAGGACACCTGAAACCAGTAGTACAACCCAGGAGAGCGGTGCAAAATGTAAATGAGGGGAAACGGATGTGGCTCAAGAGGTTCGGTGTCCGTCTACCATATGGAGAGACCGGGGTTCGATTCCCGGTACCTCCCGGTAAATTAAAAAAAAAAAAAAAATGTAAATGAGTGAACAGGGCTGATGGTGGGGATAGTGAGGATGTGGGGAGCACTTGGCATGTCTAAAGAGGACAGCCTATTGCTGCCATGGGAGATTGCAGATCCAGAGCTGCCTACTTTCGTTTTTCAAGAGAAGCTAAGAGCTGGATTTTTTTTTAAATGTGAAATTTCTTTGTTTAATATTGTCATGGTGTGGGCTGCCATTTTTGTCCTCCAAAATTATGGCTACCCCCCACCCCCAAGATGGCTCCCTTGTCTGTCTGTTTGTTGTCTGCTCATCTTCTTTAGGAGGAACTGAGAATGAAATATGGGACCTCCCATGTGGGAGGCGAGTACCCAACTTCTTGAGCCACTTCTGCTCCCTGCTGGTTGCAGCCTCTGCTGGTTGCAGTGTTTTGCTGGTTGTGGTGTCTGCTCGATGTGGCATCTGTTCATTATGGCATCTGCTTGTTGCGGTGTCTGCTTGTCTTCCTTAGGAAGTACTGGGAACCGAATCCGGGACCTCCCGTGTGGGAGGCGGGTGGCCAACTGCTCGAGCCATATCCACTCCCCCATGGTTACCTTTTGATCATGAAAATAAGAAATGCCAGAGAAGTGAGATCCTGTATAATGAACACTCCAAATTCAGTTGCTTTGACCTGGGTCTATAACTTTGGGGAGGCATGATTGGGTATCACAGGTCTCTGAAGAAGCTCACATCTAAATAATGCCATTGTACTTGGTTTGGAGACAGAATATGCCAACAGAAAGAAGATGATGTGCATGGCGGGTTTAAAAGTGGGGTCCAGAGAGACACCCACTGGCAGTCTGTCTTCAGTATCAGAGCCTGTGAGCACCTTTCCAAGTCGCTAGTCAGCTTTCCTAAAGCTATCTCCCAAAGACCAGCTCTGACCATTTTCAACCTAACCTGCAATAGACACTAGCACTAAAAAACCAGCACTGAGCCACTCCCATATTTTATGATAGTCTATGGTCTTCAGATAAGCAATAACACCTGACTAGGACAGGAAGTGAAGGGACAGAGAGCAGTAAGGCAAGAAGCCAACTTGTTACCCTCAAGGAACTAGTCTGGGTGTTGCCTAATAAAACTGAGGGCCAGGCTTCTGGGACAGTGGATCATTTTATCCTTTTGAAAAGCACAATTACTTTCTAGGTTACAGACTTTTTATAGGGAAATCTGAAAACTGAGTAAAAGAAGAGTAACTTTTAATCATAAGATGAAATAGAGATAGAGAGGCACTTCACAGAAAAAAACAGACCAGTCAGTAAAATGTTGTCTTGTGGGAAATGACTTTGATGCAATGGGAGCCTCCAAGTACCATACCGTGCAAGTTATCACAGAGGCCATGGAACAGAAAGCCTCACAGATCGAATTAAGATTCTCGAATTACCCAGTTCATTGAATCAATTTAAAACCAAGAGTGAGAAACAAGGGGGAGGAGAACACAATGCACTCAGGGCAGGGTCCACACAGGTGGAAAGTCCACAGTAATAGAATCCTGTGCTTCCAGTTTTCATATGTTCTGTCTCTGCCACGTCAGTCTGTCCTCCTGAGGATGTGGATATGAGGCCTGGAGCTAAAGGAGAGCAAGGGGGCTTAGTAGACGGAAGGTGCTTGGAGTTGGTGCATCCTTCCTCTTTGGGAGAGATGCAGGGCAGGTATGCCAGAGCACATCTGCAGCTCACTGTTTAACCTGATCAGCAGTTGTGTATTTTATCTGCATTTCCTGGGCTGGGGATCTATAGGGCCAAAACAGGGCCATAATTGGTATCACCAATGGGTGGATGATTCAGGGATGACAGCTGTGAACCTGGAAGTGACATGATTTGTGCCTTAAGATTCACTTGTGCAGCTTTCATGACCCTGATGTGGTTGTGGTGGGCCTCCTGTCCAAATTTTGGGAACCCCTAGCCCTTTACCAGGAAGGACTTCAGTTGGAAGGCAGGGAATGACAGCCAGAATTAGATTCATTGCTGCCTTTGTGTAAGAGAATGTGGTGCTTCCCCCACAAAACCTGGAATGGGTCCATGTAATAAAGTGGCAGAAGGTCTAGTGTGGGTTCCCCTGTAAGGACCAAACCAGCACTTTTTTCACAGTGGCCTTTATGCCAATGAATGCCCGGAACCTACAAAGAGGAGGATAAATGTACGGATAAGATGAGCTCATGATAGCGGTCCAAAATTCAAAGAGAGAACACCAACATTTAAAGGGCAGACAGAGAAAAGGGAACCCATGAAGGGGACGGAGCAAGCTTAGTCAGAGAACTTGAAGAACCAGGAGAGGAAGCTTATCACCGAGACCTGGGTGCTCCATAAATTCTCGTAAATTCTTGCCGAAATAAAAGGTGCAGTTCATGTGCTAAGGGTAAGAATATCTGAGTATACCCATGTAAAGGGAGAGTGAGGGGGACAAAGCTAGGGTGGCTCCTGCATTCAGGAAGGAAGGTGGGAGGAAGGAGGGGAAAGAGAGAGAGAGAGAGAGAGAGAGAGAGAGAGAGAGAGAGAGAGAGAGAGAGAGAGAGAGAGAGAGACTGCCTAATCCCAAGCCTTTCTTACTGAACACTGGGAAGAGTGGCAGGGTCATTAGGAGGAACACAAGTGCCAGTTTTGGAATCTACTAGAGATCATATCATTTTGGAGTGGGGTTTTGAGCATTCTGCTACCTGCCCCCTTTTTCATTCTGCACTTCTAAGGGGTTTGCCTATGTGCACATTCTTTTTCAGATGACTAATTCTGACTCAGAAAATTGCTGGTTTCAACTCTTTTGCCAGATGGCTGAGGAAAGAGCAATTGACTGTTAGTGTTAAATGCCTGTGTCAGAGACCAAAGCAGCCGATTCCAATTAACATAAAAAGCAGAACAGAGCTCCTACGGGCAAGCGTAAAAGGATGGAATAATGAAACCTTATCTTGGCTGAAAAACACACTGCATCCTTTCTCCTCTCAGAAACTGGCCTCTACTTGGGTTGCTAAAGTCTACCAAGGAATGAGAGGGAAATGTAAATCAGTACCTACAGGATTTCAATCCTCAGAACACCACCTGTGCCCTGGGTTCCTTTCTGCTTAGTGGGAAGGGAGTGTCTTCAAAGTCACATGACAGAAATCTTCTTTTGATTATTTGTTTGGGTGGGTGGAACAGATCATTGTTTTTTCAAATGAGAATTTTTTTCATAGAAGAAAGTGAGGCTGATCTTTAAGTGGATGATGTGAATAAAGAACTTTTACATTTTTTATTTTTATTTTTAAATTTATATTGTCATAGGTGATACATTTATAGAGATCAAAATAAAAATGAAATTTTAAAAAGTCTAGATTGAGATATTTTGCTCCCATCCCTGTCCCCCTTCATTCTGTTTCCTTCTGCCCTTAATAAGTAATCATTTTAATTTGTCTCTTGTTCATTAGTCTGGTTTTTCTTTATGCATACACAAGAATATATATATTCTTATTTCCCTTTCTTTTTTTGCCATAGAAGATAGCATATTATATATGCTATTTTGTACCTTGCTTTTTGTTACTGAATAATATATTTTGGAGACCTTTACATATCAATACAGTGAGCTGCTCCATTCTTTTAAACTTCTGCATAGTATTCCATTGTACTGATGTATTCATAGTTCATTTGACCAGTCCCCTATTTTTGGACACTTGGGTTGTTTCCAGTTGTGTGCTATAACAAATAGATCTCCAGTGGATATCCTTGTATATATATCCTGTGGTATGTGTGTAAGAGTAACTGCAGGATAGATTCTTAGAAGTAATATTGGGGGTCAAAGGCATCTGTGATTTTGGTAGATATTGCTAGACACCCTTCTAAGGGGATTGACCATTTTGCACTCCCTCTGGGACAGCATAAGAGTTTTATTTCCCTGCAGCTTTACTAAACTTCTGCTTTAAAAAAAATTTTTTTTATCAGATTGTTAAGAAACATAGCTCAGGGTAGTTTTATTTTTATTTTAATTTTTATTCAGGGCAGTTTTAATTTATATTTCTCTTATCATTTTAGGGGGACTAATATTATTTCCTTATTTTTCTTTGTTTCATGACCTCTCGGAGAAGGATCATGTCATGATGATGGCCAGGCAAAAAAAGTCCTTTCTAGGTGCCCTTCTCTTAGGCTGTAAGGAAATAATAAGATTCTGGGTCCTTTGCTTGTCTTTGTGTATTGGTTTTATCACTCCAAGTTTCCCTGTAGTGATTAGTAATCATAATAATAAGCAACATTTATTGAGTGCTTACCATGTTCCAGGTATTGTCCTGAGAACTCTATATATTAATTCATTTACTCTTCAAAAAAACTTTATGAAGGAAGGATGCTGTAATTTTCATATTCAGATGCAGAAACAGGCACAGAAAGGTCATTAACTTCCCCATGGTCACAAAGGTACAAACTAGGCAGTCTAACCTAGAGTGACCAATCATTCCATTTTTCCTGAAATTGTCCCAGGTTTAGCACTGAAAGACCCATGTCGCTTGATACCTCTTAGTCCTGGTCAAACTGAGACAGTTGGTCACTGAAGTCTGGCCCCAGGGTCCTTGTACATCACTATTAGAATCCCCTTAAGACCAAAAGGGTCTATGTGCTTGTAATCAGAGGAATGGGAGAGATGGTGTTGCTATAGTAACATGTATGAAACTTTTAATTTGTTAAACTTTTACATTTTTTATTTCTAGGAGCAGAATAAAAAGAGAGTGGGACCATTCCTCAAGTCAGCTAGCAGCAGAAATGGCCATAATGAGAGGGCATCTAGTGCATCTAAGGTCATGAGAGACCCAGGTTGAGGCCTAGTAAAAAAATAATTATTGTCTTGTCACTATGGTAAGTGAGCAATTTATATGCATGATCTCAATTGCTCCTCAGAATAGCCCTATGAGGTATGCATTAATATCACCCCCTACAGATAAGGAGATGTTAAGGAAATTGCCCAAAGCCATATTGACTGAACCTTAAGCTGTGTGTCTGCAAACCTCATGCTTTTAAGCATATTGTATTTTATCTAAATATAAATTCATATTTGACTTTTAGCTGGGCTCTTAATGGCTACCAGAAGGAAAGAAAAGCCGTCCAAATCTTTGGGTTTGCTACAAGAGTTGCTGTTTGTGCTTGAGTAGAGTAGCTCAGCGGCTAAGCAATTAGAAATGCCTGTAAGGATTCCAACGGCTTTGGAAACAACTTGAGAACAGTGCTTTCTGGGGAATATCTTCATGCTATAAGGAGCAGCAGAAGAGGGTCTGTTCTTTTTCTGCCATCAGGAATCATGTGGCCTTGAGCCAAGTCACTTAACTTTTCTGGACTTAGACAATTTAAGTATAAAATAGGAATAATTGTATTTTACTTGCTTGAAAGATAATCTTTTGAAGAACTTTCTAGTTCTAAGATTCATGACTATCCATATAACTCTGATTTCCTAACATACATTATCCTTGGGGAAAATCAAGGCTTCAGTATAGAAAATTTTATACTAAGTACGCAGTATATATAAATTGACAGAACGCAAGAATAAGTGTTTGTTGGAGTCCTTTGGTATGCACAATTTCTAAAAAGGCCACCCAAAGATGTTCTGTGCTAATCCCCAGAACCTGTGAATTTGATGAGATATAACTGATTATGTTATGTAATATGGCATGGTTGCCTTAAATTAAGAGGTTAACCTGGATTATTCAGTGGGCACTTGTAATCACATGAGCTCTTAAAAGCAGAGAGCTTTCTCTGGCTGATGGCAGAAGGGGCTGAAGGAAGAGAAGTGGTAGACAGAGAGTTTTGGAACACAAGGGGTTTTGACACAGCTTAGCTAGATTTGAAGATGGAGAGAGCTATGTGCCAAGGTGGGTGGTAGCTTTTCGGAGCTGACAGCAGCCCCAGCTGACAGCCAACAAGGGAATGGGGTCCTACTCCTATAACCACAATGAATAAGTTTGGAAGCAGATTTTTCCCCCAGGACCTTTAAATAACCCAGCTTGGCCAACACTTTGATTTTGACCTTATGAGAACTTAAGCAGAGAACCTAGTCAAGCCAATTTAAGCTTGTGACATACAGAACTGTGAGATAATAAATGGACTTAAACCTAGTTTAAAGCCACTAGGTTTGTGGTAGTTTGTTAAGTAGCAATAGAAATTAATAGAAGTACCCATCCGGATTTCCTAGAATTTTGATTTTCCATCTCTTTCCCCTTTTGGCTTTTTTGCTTCCTCCTAGGTTGAGGGAATGGTCTCAGCATCTCTTTCTAACTTCTTCGATTCAAGCAGTTGTACAACACTGGGAGTCTCCTATTGCACTGTCCTCTTTAATCAAACTCCTGGCTGGCTGCTGCTGCTTGTCTTTGCTTGTCACCATCTCTGTCCCTCACCTGACCACTGCAGCAGTTTCTGGAGTTGTTTACCAATCAGGTCTTTGTTACTTCACCTCTCCTACTCTCTGACACTGCCCATCAAGTCAACTTCTCTTTGGCTCCTTCTCACTTAAGTTAAAGGAAACTTTTTCTCCCACCTTAAAGCATACTTTAAGATTTGTTCTGATGGCCCAATCTAGTTATCTTGATTTTTCCCTGTGCAGATATATAAATTAGAATCCAGTATTGATCTAGGCATACTTATGGGGTGTCCCAGCTATGTGCTTTCATAACACTTGCCCATATCACACTGTATTATCTTTGGCTATTTATTATTTACCTCTCTTTTATGGTTATAAAACCATTAAGACAAGGGACTGTGTCTTGGTCATTGTATCTTCAGTGCATATCTCAAGGCCTGATTTATGGTAGATATTCAACCAATACATAAATGAAAATGTAATATTAACCTATTCCCAAGAAGGCAGTGATGTAACAGTTTCTATGGAAGGATCTACTTCTTTTGCTATATGAATAATCTCAGAGACACTTAACGACTTTTCTAAAAAATCTCATAATCAGAAACACTGCTATTAAGAAAGACCATTGTCTGAAATGTATAAAAGGAAATATGAGTTCTCCTGCCTTGTTATCAAGCAGAGTATTTAGGGTATTTTGATAAATTAGTATTTTCTTCAAAGTGCTATGGCTTCAGGAAGCACAAGAGCAGCACCCATTATACATTAAAAACCATCACACACTAATAGCTTAGCCATATAGGCTTTCAGGGGCAGCCATGTTCATCAGTTTTCTTTGTCTGCAATAGAATGAATTCAGTCATTATATTTTATGTTTTCTAGTAACCAAAATGTGTTGTGACTCCACTTCTAACATTTCTAAAAAAGGGTTTTAGAGTGTCTAATAGATGAAAGGATAATATAAGACTTAGGAAAAACCCAGATTCTTTTTGTTGCCTGAGCGCTGGTAAGAAGGCATTGTGGGGACAGTGTTAGGGTAATAGAGGTAGAGTTGAAAGTGACGTGAGACTGTGGTTAGAACCAGAACCATTGTTGCGTGGAGTCGAAATTGTACCAGGTTGTAATCCTACAACTTCTGTGATTTAAAAAAAAAAAAAAAAAATATATATATATATATATATATATATATATATATATATATATATTTTACCAGGTGTTAGAGTTCAAAGGGTAAAGTAGGAACAGGAAAAGTGATACCAAGGTCAATCCTGAGAATAGGGCAGGATGAGGTAGGCAGTTAGGACTAAAGCTGTGAATGCCAAATTAGTGCTTGGTATGTATTATACGGAGTGAGTGTGCCAGCTGTCAGGACATAAAGTATAAGCCCTAAGTATGTACCGGCTAGTAGTCTGTGTGTGTGTATATGAGAGTGGAGAGTGAGAGACAGGCCATTGAAGGAAAGACATTCACAAAAGATGGAGCAGAGTGGGAAGTTATTTTGAATGAGAAAATAAATCAGGTATGGAAAAATGTTGATCCCCTTGTCTTTTAATGAGTTTTACTCTTTTTCTCTAAACAAGTTACTTTTTACAAATTTGGCAGCTGGAGGGAGAAATCTTTTTGATATGAAATGCTGTTTTAACTGTGAAAAGGACAAAAGGTCTTTGGTAAAACTAGCTATGTCACCCACGGGCCCAATTCATGAAAATGTGTGTGTTAGCAACATAGCTCTTTCAGCTGTTAAGCTGTCTCCAGTGCCTGCTCTCTCAGTGTTTCAGAGTATTCCATTTCCCCAGTAGTATTCTGCAGACTTTTCAGAGCTGATGTTAGAAAGTTTTTGAGGCTAACTCTGTAAATAATAAAGTCCATATCTCATAGGCTTCACCTCGACATATGTTATGTCTCGTTGGAAAATTTACTGATACTATGTAACTTTCTTCATTTCCTTTGGGTTTCTTCCAACACTAATTTTGGCCCACTTTTTTCTTAAAGCAGAAGTGTGGAAGGAGTTGATTTTAGTTTTCACTGCTAAAAATGGTGCCTTGATTGGTAAATTTCACCAATATTATTAATCAGATGACATTGTTTCATAGACCTTGAAATATTTTAAGTTGCACTGGGAGCCTGTGGCTTGAAAGTTTTAGCTGAACTTTTGAAATCTCATAGGAATAGGCTTAGATAGCACAATACTGGTCTTTTGCTTTGTGGGTTCAGGGCTCATTTTCTTTGTTTTGGCAAAAAGTTGTTCTTTAGTATTTTAAATTCACGCTATGGTGCTTTGGTTATGGGAAGCGCTTCATTGCCGTTAATTATTGATGGAGGTGATGATGGTGATGTAACCGCATGAGACCATGTGGTCTTAATAGGCTTAAACCTTGGTTCCTCGTTACTACTCAACCAGCACGACTTTCTCCTGGTATTTTCCAAGTTATCAAGGAGTTGGTTCATCTGAAGAAAATCCCAAATTTAAAAAAAAATAAAGCTCATCAGAAATTCTATGATATCTTAATTCAGGAAGTAACCATTTGTGTGAACCTAGGTCACCATACTTTATCTGATCAGACACTTTTATTGGAAACAATCTTATTGAATACAGTTAATATTTTCACAGTTAGTAAACCTAAGAATTGCTAAAGAAACAAGTGAATTTAACACCTTACTTTTGAGTTAATATCCACTGCAACATGTAAAATTTAAGCACGTCAATGCTTGATCTACTAAAAGAATGAAGATTCAAGGAGTATCATTCATTTTCTCTCTTTAATTTATTTATTTAGTCAATAAATATTTATTGGGAGGGGGCTGATGTGGCTCAAATGGTTGGGCATCCGTCTCCCATATGGAGGGACTTGGTTTCCATCCCCGGGACCTCCCGATAAAATGAAAAAAATGAAAAAATAAAAAATATTTATTGGGAGCATGTACAATATTCTAGATGTGTTAGGTGCTGGAAATATGTCAGTAAAAACACACATACAAACTCTCAGGATGTATAAAGATGTCATTGTTAAGAAAATGATCTTTCAGCTGAGGGCTGACTCAGATCGAACTGTATAACTGTCTAGGGAAAGAACTTTCCAAGTGGAGGGAAAGGTTTATGAAAAGGCCCTGAATGGGGAGATGGATGGAAAGGAGGTCAGTGAGCTGGGAGCAGAGTCAGGGAGCAAAAGGAATTCAGAGAAGTGGGCTGGAGCCAGATCCTGCCTTACTTAGTAGAAAGACCACAGTGAGGAGTTTGCGTTTTTCAGAAAATTACCAAGCACCTTGTTCAAGCAGGGGGTGATATGATTGCTTTACACTTTAAAATGATTAGTATGGCTACAGCGTGGGGGGAATGGACTGTAAAGTGCAGAACCAGAAGCAGGTAAGCATTGCTGTATTCCAGACAAGAGATGACAGTGGCTTGGGTAGAACGTTGGTGCCAGGGAAAGAGAAAGAGATAATTTGAGGATATGTTATAGAGGCAGAGATTTTAGGACTTGCTGATGGATTGGATTTGGGGTTGGGGAACCATTTTTTTCTATGCTTTGTCTGTTTTAAGGTTTATTTTTCAATCTGTAATATCAACTGATATTTACACAAGGCTAAGAGGCCAGGACTCAGAAGTCTTTTTTTTTTTTTTTTTTTTACTATTGAAGAGCATGAGACAGAGTTACAGTGACGTGTTCAGAATTAGACAATAAATTAGTGCAGGACCAGAATGCAGCTACTGACTCCCTACTCCTTGCCTAAAGTTCTTTCTACCTTATTATATCTACTCTCTTGACAATATCTTTTTAACAATATCCTTTATAATAAAAATTGGTTATTCAAAAAAATAATGAAGGGGAAATTTTTGGTCTAATTTTAAACTCAAGCCAACCAAAAAATATTAATACAGTTAGCAAAGTCTAAAAATGAGAATTTTTAAGAAGGTGAGCAAAGAATATATACATAATAACCATAATAAAATAAGGGACAGCAATCCATTTTAAAGCTGCTGGCCACTGGATACCCTGTATTTACTATAATGATGTTCTTCTCCCTTTAGCTTTTGGATTTTCTTTTTCGTTCTTTAGACTCATTATTATATAGGATATCAAGGGAAAAAAAAAGACAGAGTTGCAGAACTTTTGATCTAATAGTTGTCTCAGAGATGATCCAATCTAATTCCCTTCACTTTGTGGGTACTGAAATTGAGGCTCAGAGAAACTATGTGGCTTGCTCTGGGTTTCATAGCTAGTTATAAGTAGCTGGTACTCAGCTCTGTGGATTACCAGTGCCTGGTGCATCTATTGGCGTTTAATTTATAAAACCCAAAATCTGGACTTTCATTCTTCTCATATGTGATTAACACCAAAATATCCCAAGTTCTTCAGGCTCCAGGGTTTACCTTCTTTTTAATACTGATCAACTTCCAAGCCCCCTCCCTACTCCTCAATCAGCAAGAGGCCTGGTGTTTTAATGGGTTCCCACTTGCCTCCTCTCTGTCTGGCTTAGTGCTCTAGGCTGCCCCATGGGTATTCTCTAGCAGTTTTACAGTTGCTTCACCTGACTGCTTGGAGATTTCCTCACATTGCTTAAATCTTAGCATGTCCACAGGTCCCTCTAGTAATTTCCCAAGCACTGCTAAGACCAGGATATATAGTTAACAAAACTTTACCAAAGGTTTGAGGATAACAGAAGAGAGTTACACTGTAGACGGTAAAAAAGTTACCTGGATATTAGCTATCAGTAGAGTTTGTTGGCCAAACCTGTCAATAAGAGGTCCCCATTGTCATCTCTCTCTTTCAACCTTCCTCTGAGCCCAATCTTGCCACCATATTGCAGGGACCACCATGGCTTTGACTACGTCCCTCCTATGTGGAACCCAGGCCCTTAAGTCCCTGTTGGCTCTAGAGAGTCAAGAAAACCCCTTTTTCTCCCAGAAAGACACATCTCAGTCCAAATTGATGACAACCTTTGACAACAGTATACAGAGAAGTTTGCTCTTCACAGCTTCACACTTTCTATTTTCATATTTGAATTTGGGCTTTAATTTGACACAATCAAAATGCTGTAGGGGGTGGGGAAGGAAGATGGCGGCACCCAGCAGCCAGTGAAGAGAGAAGATATGGGGCTCCCAGGGAGCAGCCAGACTTGTGCATTTATGGCTGCATCCCCCCACATTCTCTCCTCACGCCTCCTGACTGTTGGGTAGGAGGATATGTCTGGTATCTAGAAAGAAGAGTTGTGCAGGAATCCCCTCACAAGTTTATGCCTTTTTTCAGGAACTTCAATTAGCAGTGGATAATATTTCAGCACTTTAACTTCCTTAGGTGCATGTAACTTTGGGTCAAGCCAAAGCAGAAATATATGAGATGAGACCTCTTTCATCTCTTGCCTTATCTTTGTACAGAAAGCCAAATGAAAAGGAATTGCTAGAACTAGAATCTGCTTCAATAATCGAAGGCCCCATAGAAGTGGGAAAAGAGAAAAAAGATGAAAAGCAATGGAAAGAGATGAAGCTACAGGCAGACGGTTTGCCAGGAATTTTAGCTCAACTATCTAAAATCAAGTTCATAGGTAGCTTTTGTTTTTTAGTATAGAAACACAAAGTTGATTTTACTGCTCCAAAAGGAATATTTTGAAACTGCTGATCCTCTGTTAGTATTTTTCCTCTCTTCAATTTAATTTGAAGGTGAAATTAAATTGTCTGAATTCTATTTACACAGAATTGTAAATGGTATTACCCTATAAGTATTGTACTCTATATAGACTCTTATTTGCAATTAAAATAGAATATTAATCCTGATTTTAAAAATGCTGTATTTTCTAAGACAATAGAGTATCCCTTCACTCCCCCCACAATGAATGATTAAAAAAACAATTAATTAAAAAAACAACAAAAATCCCCCCAAACACCAAAACTGTTGGCAGCTTTGAAATAGCTGTCTCTTATACCAAATAGCCAGCTATTAAAACTTCATTTTTACTGGGTTAAGTTTCAGCACACCACCTACATAACTATCTGTAGAATTTCCCCCATTTCTTCACTGCTAGTGGTCTTCCATTACCACCTTCAAAACTTGTTTCCAACCCAACATTTCCTGGAAGCCTAGTTTGCTTCATGTCCTTCTAATCAGCACTTTATTCTTTGCACCAATGTATTTAGTCTGCATGATGCGGTTTTGCCATATTTCATCATTTGAATGTGTGTGTTTTAATTAGAACACAAACAGTTTAAAGGCAATTGCTTTGTTTTATGGCCCCCTCACTCTCTGTTCTCCACGCTCCATGTTCTCTATTTCCTATTTAGTACTCAACAAATATAAAATATTTCTTGGCAGACTAAAATTTATTGCTTGCCCCCCAAACATTGCCAAAGGCCGTATACTTACTGCACTGTCATTTCTATTTTGACATGTGCTTTATTTCCTCTTCCTATTGAATGTGTCCCAAATCTAGTACCCACTACTTGTCATATGCATTTGGGCAGGACATCCAGATGAAATTGCCATTCAAGAGCATTGTTTAGATTTCATTTCATGTGAGAAAATTTAATCTTTAAATGTCATGCTGTGATTTTCTGTTGTTTAACGCAGTGGGAAAATAGTATGCTGAGAAGCTGGAGACTGAATTGAAGCCAGGGTGTCACAGTGGGGACTGTATGGCCTCGTGTGGACTGGCAGGGGAATGCTGGATCTTAAGAGGGCAGTGGAAACTGTAGTCAGAAGCTGACAAGTAAGTGGAAGGGAGTGCCTAGGCAAGGGAGTCTGACCTACCAGGTCTCATTGAGAACAGAAAGATAAACTAAAGAAGAAAAGTTGAAAAGGATGGGGTCACTACATCCTCAGACCCAACCTTGGCCTGAAAACATGCAATATGAGAGGAGGAGGTAGAGAGAGGGGATCAAAAGGTGAGTAGTTTGCATGTCCACATTGAGGAGTATCAGTAGCTGAATTCACAGTGTCTGTGTTATTGAAATTTGTTTTACGTCCATAAAATAAAATGGTTACATGTCTGATAAATGTCTTCATTACCCACCTCTGTGTCTAGCCTCACCCCATCCTCCTTCTAATATTTAATATCATGTGAAAATTTAGGAAACTTTCCTTTTCTAGAGTTTAAATTCATGAATATGCTCAAAAGAACTAGTTGATCCAGTTTTTGGTTATTTTGCAATGTAATTTAATTTATTTTAGAAAGATGAAAATGATCCCTGATTAGTAATAAACAAAAGTAATTCATGGTAAAAATCTAAAACCTATACATCTACAATGGTTTTAATATTAAGCAAAAATGGGAAGCAGATGTGGCTCAAGTGATTAAGCTCCTGCCTACCACATGGGAGATGCTGGGTTTAGTTCCTGGTCCTCCTGGAGAAGACAAGCAAGACAGCAAGCTGGCGTGATGGGCAGGCACAGCAAGCTGAAGCAACAAGATGATGCAATAAGGAGACACAAAGAGGAAAGACAACGAGACACACGACAAAGCAGCGAGCTGAGGTGGCTCAGGCAATTGAGCACTTCTCTCCCACATGGGAGGTCCCAGGTTCGGTTCCAGTGCCTCCTAAAGATAAGATGAGCACACAGTGAATGAACACAGACAGCAGACAGCAAGCGCAAAACAACAAGGGGGGTGGGGAATAAATAAAAAAAAAAAAAAATCTTTAAAAAAATATCAAGCAAAACTACTTCTCTGGGTGTGCAAAGCATGTTAAAACCTCTATGCATTTGAAGGAGTTGACATACAGCATACAGCTAACAAAATACAGAGTGGGTACATTTGGAGCTAAATAGCTGGGGTTCCAACCTCACCTTTATTCTTAATTAACTGTGTGATCTGGGCAAGTTACTTAACCTCCTTGGGTCTCAGTTTCCCCATCTGTTAAACGAGGCTGGTAATAATAGTATTTATTATATAAGGTGTCGAGAGCTTTAAATGAGTTAATATGTGTAAAGTGTATAGGAAAATACCTGAAACAGTGTAAATAAGTATTAGCTGTTATTATAACTATACAACTGTCGTCTGCTTCTGCAGTGAGATCATGTTTAAAGTGCTCGCGGGTGAAGATTTTATTGTTAATCACTTTGGCAAATATTGAAAGTTGGATTTTCTTCTTTTCTACTCTTGAAGAATGTGAATGAGTGTGTGTGTGTGTGCAAGCATATATATGTGTGTGTGTGTATGGTGATTTTTTAAATTGTGTGTTTATTTATTTCTATATTACTCAATACTGGAGTGAATTCTGCTTTTCAGTAATGCTGAAAATATTCTACTCATGGGCAGGTTCTTTTTCATCTTAACCACCAGGGATAGAATATAATCCAAATGGTGGAGCAATATCAGTGAAGGTGTGAGCCCACAGAGTTCTCTTTATATCAGGGGCCAAAGGAACATTTTAATTTTCTCTGTTATGTTCCAAACACATCTCAAGCTGTACTGGGAATATCACTATAAAATAAAGGGGCTCTTGCAATTCAGCATCTCCTACACCCAGCTAATTAATTAGAATGAGAGGCAAGGAGCAGACAAGAATCAAGCTCATAAATATTACATATTTTTATTAATAACATGCAAATGATCTCAATTAAACCTTCATTTTCCATGAGTAACAATCCCACACTGCAGGTTTATTCCCTTGTCAAGGAGCTTCAGAGGGGATGGAAATTTTAATACAAGGAGACTCCCTCTTGGCTTAACAGACTAGCTCTATTCTCTCTTCATTTTGCAGCCTTTCACTGTAGCATTTTACCAGTTTTGGGGACCCAAGTGACTAAATGAAAGGCCCATGTTTTCTCTGAGCTTTAGATGAGACACTGATCTTACAAAAAGTCTTTAAATGTCATTTTTTAAAAGATTTCAAATTAAAACACACATAATTTAGACACAAAGAAGTGCCCCTTCCATGCAATTATTCAATTTTGTGATTATGTAATTTTTCTGATTGTTTTTTTTTTTTTTTAATTTATGCCCCCCTTGCTGCTTATGCTCGCTGTGTCCATTTGCTGTGTGTTTTTCTGTGTCTGCTTGTCTCCCTTTGTTGCATCACCTTGCTGTGCCAGCTCGCTGCACCGCACAGGCCAGCTTGCCTTCACCAGGAGGTCGCAGGAATCGAACCCGGGGCCTCCCATATGGTAAATGGGAGCCCAACCACTTGAGCCACATCCGCTTCCCATATGATTGTTTTTTAAAAGCTTGTCTCCCCTTCTAGATACAAGCTCCTAAGATCAGGGGTCATATCTATCTTATTTACACTCCATTTCCAGTTCTAAGTATATCCCTAGCATATGGTAGGTTCTTTGTGATTTGGTGTGTGTTTATGTAGAGGCTGAAGCAAGGGCCTCATATAGCTTCTTCTTTCTTAATTTGAAAAATAATTTTCATACAAATAAAATCTGCACTAAGTGTATATTTTTGTGTGTTTTGACAAATGTTTAGAGCCATGTAACTTTTACCACAATCAAGATATAAGACAGTTACTTCAATCACCAAAGTTCTCTCATGCCTCTTTGCAGTCAATGTCCCACTTTCGTTGCTGGTCCTTAGCAACTACCAATCTTGTCTGTTCCTATGGTGTCGCCTTTTCTAGAATGTCATATACATAACATCATACAATGGGTAGTCTTTTGTGTCTGGCATATTTCACTTAGCATAATGCTTTGGAAATTCATCCATGTTGCTTTGTGTACCCATAGTTTTGTTCATTTTATTTACTGAGAAGTAATAGAGAAAATGTGAGTTTGAAGGTTTTTGTGGATCCCAGAAAAGATCATATTGTTGAAGCTGATCCATTCCTGTGGGTGTGTGGCCCTTTGATTGGGTTGGATTCAGTTGGGGGAACTTTGATTGGAGTACTTCAGTGAGAGGTGGCCCAGGGTGGGTCTTGTTCTTCTTGCTGGAGTTCTTTATAAAAAGAGGACTGAAAGCCGAGACACAAAGGGAAAAAATGGCAGAGACTGAGAAACCCTGAGAGGCTGAGAGTGAGGTTCTCGAGGCCAGAGGCTAGAGATCAGCAGAGCACTGAGGCACAGAAAGAGGCTCCTAAGAAGCTGAAAGAGAGAAGGATTGGAGGAGAGGGGAGAGTTGAGCCATATGCCTGATTGCCCACAGCTGAGCACCCAGAGAGAGCATCGCTTGATGCCTTGATTTGGGCAGGGCCGCCATATGTCCTGCCATGTACCTGACTCCCACAGCTGAGCTATGAGAGAAAGCATCTTTAGATGATGATGCCTCTGTGTGCCTGATAGCCCATAGCTGTGAGATAGTATCTGTTCAGTGAGACAGGGAGACAGTGAGACAGCATCTCTGATGATGCCTTGATTTGAACTTTTTTTTACAGCCTCAGAATGGTAAGTTTTTAACCTAATAAATTTCCATTATAAAAGCCAACCCATTTCTGATAAATTGCTTGTAGCAGCTTTTAGCAAACTGGGACAGATTTTTAGTATTTTTGATGAATATATATAGAAGAATACAGACCTGAAAGCAGACCAACAAATGATTAATTGAGGAAATATAAACATCTTAATCTACAAATGCTTGCTGAGTGTCTGGACAAAATCTTAATTATTCTCTAATAGTAATCATTGTAGATTAATATTAAAGACCAAGTTCGTATTTTTCTTTAGATTTTTTTTTTTTGATGGAATAGTAGTTTTCTGAGATAATTGGAATATGTAAGCATATTGCTAGTGGAAATGAAATTATTATTTTTTATTTCCATAATACCTCTGAGTTAGCATCTTGGTATTATCCCAGAAAATCTTCAATAGAGAGCCTTACACACAAGTTTGAGGGAGATTGATGGTTTCAACATAGATTATCCCTGTGAGTACAGAAGGCACTGCATTTTTCAAGTTAAAACGTAGCGTTTCAGGAGGCAGATGTGGCTCAAGTGATTGAGCTCCCGTCTACCATATGGGAGGTCCAGGGTACAAGTCCTGGGGCCTCCTGGTGAAAAGCAAGCTGGCCCTCATGGAGTGCTGGCTTGCACAGGAGTGCTGGCCCATGCAGAGAGCTGGTGCAGCAAGATGACAAAAAAAGACACAGAAGAGAAACAATAAGAGACAGGGACCTGAGGTGGTGCAAGAGATTGAGTGCCTCTCTCTACTTCGGAAGGTCCCAGGATTGGTTACGGGTGCCTCCTAAAGAGAAGACAAGCAGACACAGAAGAACACACAGAGAGCAGATAGCAAGCATGAAACAACGGCAGGGACGGGGTGCGTGGGGGTGGGAGGGATAAATAAGTAAATACATCTTAAAAAAAAAAACCTAGTCTTTCAGCTAAACTGTTCTGAACATTATCTTATTTAGATGATAAAAGAACTTAAAGCATATTGCTTGCTCACTGCTAGCCTTAGAAAAATGAAAATCATTATTGGACACATTAAAACTTTTATCTTGGATTCTTGATGAGAATTTTCTGCAGTGCTTATTAGGACAATGAAAAGCAAGACTTTGCTACTTTGAGACTGCTAAAGTTAAGTGATTGAGATGAAAGGGAAATCAGGTCTGTCCCTTCTATCATGACACCATAAGATCAAGGAGAGAGAAAACATGTAAGGAAGAGAACTGGAAACAGTGAAATGTGGATTCCACTTATTAGTCAAGTGATTTCACCTCTTGTGACAGTTGGTTTTCCCTTTGGTGAAAAATGGGATATATAATTAAGTCCTGCCTGTGTCACAGGGTTGCCATTCTGTATTTTGAAATGCCACTACAAAGCTAGCAATAATATTCTCTTTGGATCAAAGACATTCCTGTGTGATATTTGGTGATGATGTTACCTTCTCCCCTAACTCAGAAATGGAAATCACTGCTCGGAAAGTTCATTCATCATTCACTCCTTTGCAATAAAGGTCTCCATGGTCACAGAGGAATATTATTTATATATATATATAAAAAAAACTTAGATTTTAAATCAAAAAGGATATATGACAAATTCAATTTACTTTGTAAAATTCTCCACATGTTTTAGAAAATGTCTTAGTACAAAGCAGTTTCCCAAGATCTTGCTTATATATTTACTATAGACCAGGCACTGTTCTAAGAGTTTGACACGTATTACCTCATTGAAACTTCAAAACACTCCTCTTAGGTAGCCATATTTTATAGATGAGGAAAGCTGGGTCTTAAAGAAGTTAAAGGACTTGTTTAAGAGCACACAGTGATAAATAGTAGAAATGGGATTTGAATCCACCTCTGTCTGATATCAAAGCCAGACTCTTAACCAGTGGTGTGCTGGTCAACTGGCTTTTCAGGAAAACACACACACATACAAAACAAAACCCCCTGATTTATAGCATGTGCCAATTTCCGTGGTGTAAAGGTGTAAGTACTTCCACTTTGGCAGATTTCAGGTTACCAACTGTTTGACAGTTGCCTTACAAAATTCCTAAGTATTTAACAATCGACTGACTAGCCAGTATGAATGTGCTCTAACATACTGCAGCTGGGCTTAATCAATCTATCTTATTGCTTCTGTTCATTTTTTTAGTCTCCTGGGCTTGAGTATTTGGAGATCGGTATTCCACAATTGGAGAATGAATGCTCATCCCTACGATACCTGAACATTTATGCAATCAAAAACCATTTGTCCATGAAACCCCCGCCCCGCCTCTCAATTTTGATTTCTGAACATATCCCTGTTGAACTGAAGTTTATTTCACCTATGTTATGAGATAGTCTATAGAATTTACTCAAGATTTTGATGGTTAAATAATTTGACTCTAATGCTTTTTGTTTTTGTTTTTCTTTGCTTTAATGCTTTTTAAAAGGTTGTGAAATGTTTTGAGGAATGTATAGAGTAACTCAGATACTTTAATGAGATATTAAAGGTACAACTTCAAGGTCTACATATTGAATACATTTATATAGTGATTTCTGGAGGTGATAGATATTTCTGATTTAAAAACGGAATTAACATACCATAAAATTTACCCTTTTAAATTATACAATCCAGTGGTTTTTTAGTTGTATTCACAAAGTTGTACAATCATTACTGCTAATTCCAAAACATTTTCATCATTCCCCAAAGAAACCTTGTATCCATCAGCAGTCACTTTCCATTTCCCCCTTCCCTAACCTGTCACAACCACTAATCTAAGTTCTATCTTTATGAATTTCCATTTCCATATAAATGGAATCTTACAATATGTGACCTTTTGTGTCTAGTGTCTGTCCCTAGGCATATTATTTTCAAGGTTTATCCATGTGGTAGCATACATCAATATGTCATTCGTTTTTATGGCTGAATAATATCCCACAGTATGGTTATACCACAATTTGTTCATTTTTCAATTGATGAACAATTATAATTTTTGCCTATTTTGAGTAATACTGCCATGAACATTCAGGCACAAGTGTCTGTGTGGACACATGTTTTTATTTCTCTTAGATATATACCTAGACATGGAATCATTGGGTCATATAGTAACTCTATGTTAAACTTTTTTGAGGAACTACTACACTTTTTCAAAGCAGCTGCAATATTTGACATTCCTACCAGAAATATATGAGAGTTCACATTTCTCCATATCCTTGTCACCCCTTCTTCCTCCCTCCTTTCCTTCCTCCCTCCCTTCCTTCCTTCTTCCTTCCCTCCCTCCCTCTTTCTCTCTCTCCCTCTATCTCTCTCTCCCTCTCTCCCTTTCTCCCTTTCTCTCTTTTATTATAGATATCCTAGTGGATATCTCATTTTGGTTTTAATTTGCATTTCCCTAATGATTTGCTTACTGGAAATCTGTACATCTTTGGAGAAATGTGTGCTTAAATCTTTTACCCATTTTAAAATTTGGTTATTTGTCTTTTTATAGTTGACTTGTATGAGTTCTTTATTTAATTTTGATACTAGACCTTATCATATATACGTTTTGCGGATAGTTTCTCCCAGTGTGTAGACTGTCTTTTCTTTTTCTTGATAATGTCCTTTGATGCACAAATGCTTTTAATTTGATGAAGTTTAATTTTTTTCTTTGTGCTTTTGGTATAATAACTAAGAAACCATTGCCTAATCCAAGGTTCTGGAGAATTATACCTATGTTTTCTTCTAATATTTTTATAATTTTGGCTCATATATTTAGGTCTTTGAGACATTTTGATTTAATTTTTGTATATAGAATGAGTTAGGAGTCCAACTTAATTTTTTTGCAATCTAATTCAGGCTAAAACATTTCAATAGTATGCAAAAACTTTTCTCCTATATAGTTCCATTTCATCCTCCTTCCTTTGTGCTATTATTGTTATATAAATCACATCTTTATACACTATAAGCCCATTAACACAATTTTACAATAATTTCTTTATGTAATGTTCTTTTCACTCAGATAGGAGAAAACTGAGTTACAAACAAAAATTAAATTTATATTGTCTTTGTATTTACCTGTGTAGTTTCCTTTATTAGTGCTCTTTATTTCTTCGTGTGGATTTGAATTACTCTCTTGTGTCCTTTCATTTCAGTCTGAAGGATTTTCTTTAGTATTTCTTATAGTATTTCTGCTATGGGTGATTTATCTCAATTCTCATTTATCCAAATTTGTCTTAATTTTTCCTTCATTTTTGAAGATAGTTTTGTTGGATACAGAATTTTTGGTTGACAGATTTTTTTTTTTTTTCATTTAGTACTTTGAATGCATCATCCACACTACCTTCTGTCCTCTATGTTTCTGATGAGAAATCAACGGAATATCTTATTCAGGACCACTTGTATAGAATAGTTACTTCTCCCTTGCTGCTTTCAATATTCTTTATCTTTTGACAATTTGAATATGTTCTCTTTGTGTAGATCTCTTTGAGCTTCTTGGATGTGTAGATTAATTTTTTTTAATCAAATTAGGACATTTTGACCATTATTTCTTCAAATATTCTTTCTGACTCTTCCTCTCTTGTCTCTGGGACTTCCATTATGCATATGTTGGTGTACCTGAGGTTGCCCCACAGGTTTCTGAGGCTATGTTAATTTTTCTTCATTCTTTTTTCTTTCTCTTCCTTAGACTGGATCATCTCAATTGACTTCTTTTCAATTTTGATGATTCTTTCTAATCTGTGCTCAAATCTGCTGTTGAATCCCTCTAGTGATTTCACTTCAGTTATTCTATTTTGTAATTGCAGAATTTCTATTTGGTTTCTTTTTATAATTTCTATCTCTTAATTGATATTCTCTCCTTGGTGAGAGATCATTCCTATATTTTCCTTTAGTTCTTTAGACTTAATTTCTTTTAGTTTTTTGAACATATTTAAAAGACCTTATTTGCAGTTTATGGCTTTCTTAGGGGCAGTTTCTATTGACTGCTACTTTTTCTGTGTATAGGCTATACTTTGTTTTTTCTTTTAATGTCTTTTAATTTTTTGTTGAAAACTAGACATTTTAAATAATATAATGTGATGACTTAGAAAATCAGATCCACACTTACCCAGAGTTTATTGTTGATGCTGCTGGTTTAGTGAATTTATTGAAGTAATTCTGTAAAGGCTGAATTTTTGTTGTGAGTTATCACTGAAGTCTCTGCTTGGTTAGCTTAGTGGTCAACCAATTAATTATTGGACAGAGGATTACTTAAATGCCTCAAGCCTATGCCAAGGGCCTCTGTGTCAGTGTTGAGGAACATGATTAATATTCTGGCAGGAAGTTTATAACTCTGCCTGAGCCTTGACTTCCTGTTTGCTCATTATCAGCTACAGATGAGAAATTAGGGCCTTTTTAGGTCTTTCCTGGGAATATGCACATTCTGTACCAGTACATGGCCTTCTAGAGTCTCAGGAATATGGTGGAGCTTTTCAGAGTTCCTTGTGGATATCTCAAAGATATGAATATTCTCAGAAGTATGAATTATTATTCCTATTTTAAAGGTGAAGAATCTGCCCAGGCCACATGACTAACAAATGGAAGAACTGGGATTTAAAAGAGGTACTCATGACCCTAAAGCCTGTTCATTTTCTATTTTGCCTTCCTGGTTCTCTCAAGTTACATCTTTATTAGCTATTATCACTCAAAGATAGTGGGCATTTTGCCAATAGATTCAAATTGCTATTCATTTCAATTTCTTTAAAAAAAAAAAAAAAAAAAACTCCAGGACATCAGATGTCTTTCTTATATCTTTGTAATGAAATCTAACATCTATTTGCCTGAAAGTTATAGCATAAGCAGCAAATAAAATTACTTCTACGACACAGGCATGAAATGTGGTGTGCATGAGCAAGGGTTTAAAAGGAATTAGAACTTCTGTGTGGGCTGAGAGCTAAATTTCGCAGTGACTCTAAAATGAAGGTGAAAGAAAGAATTGAGGCCCTTAAGCAAACCAAATTAAATTAGTTCAAAGAAAAGGAAATGACTTTTCAGATTAATAGAGATGAGCTGGCAAGCACATTTTAAACACCCTCATATTTTCAAATGACTATATGTTACTTTCTCGAGGCTGTAGGCAATGGGTGTATATTTTAAAAGCTAATTTCAAAAGAAACAAGTTTTCTCAATGAGCTGGCCAGCATTTCCTGATGCTAAGGTGCTATTTCTTAAAATTCTGGGGTTGGTACATCACTTGTCAAAAAGAGAGAACATGGCATAGAGAGGTGCCTCCTAGTTCCACATATGACCTAGAAAATTGGACGTCCTGCTTCAGAGACTTTTAGAGCTGTCAGCTTATGATTTTGATCTCATTCTTTCTATATCTGTGCAAAATTCCCCCATGTCAATTATATCGCATAGAGGATTCAATATTGCTGTGCAGAACTAAGTTTGGGTTCTGAGTTTAATCTGTTTGGTTCATATATGGGTATATATTCTTAGCAGATGTCATTTTTTTAGATAACCAGACTCAGAGCTCTTTGAAAACAGGGGCTGTCTCCTTCAGCCTTATACTCTCAAAATCTAACATGGTGCTTGGCACATAGTAGGCACTCAAGCTGTTTGAGGTATGAATGAAGAGCTAATGTCTACCAATAAGATGCAATAGTAGGTTATGCTTGCCTTTAATCATCTGTTCTCAACATTCTTCTTTATTGAGAATTGATTTTTTATTAAATATTGATAATCATTCCATAAGTATAAGGTATAAAGGGTAAACATAAAACAAAAATCCGTGGGAAGCGGCTGTGGCTCAATCAGTAGGGTTCTCGTTTACCATATGGGAGGCCCCGGGTTCGGTTCCCGGGGCCTCCTGGTGAAGGCAAGCCCACCCGCATGGCGTGGTTAGCTGACCCAGCGAGCACGAGCAGCAAGGGGGGGATATATGAATAAATAAATAAAATCTTAAAAAAAAAAAAAAAAAAAAAAAAGTCCGTGTACCCACCTCATTTAAGAAAAAGAATAATTAACCTTGAAGTTCCCTGGAAATCTAAACCTTTTTTTCTCCATTGCACACCCCAAGGTGAGATAACTACTATCTTGAACTTTGAGATTATCATTCAATCCAGTCACTTTAAATTTGAAATAACTTGTGCCTGCTGTCATTATTAAATATTGCTCTTATTGTAAAGGTGGTAAGATTAATTTCTATTTAAAGCAAGAATAATCCTTAATAATGGGCTTAAAGCCTTTAAGGGGTGTGATGTAAGGATCAATACAGGCTCATTTTCTCAAAATATAGTCAACTATTTAGAATATATTTGTTCTAAAAATCTGTTCTTAGCATCTCTAAATATTCCCACTTGACCTCACATTCTGTTTTTGTTAATGAGACTTCAGTGGCTGGGGATATGATATCTTTAAGAAGCATGGAATTGTGACATGGAGAAGCATGGCCACAATTCCTGTTTTTAAATAATTACTCCTTTGGATTCAATGATTATGACAACCAGCTTTACCACCCTCTCTGTAGATTTGGAAGGCATGAACCAAGTTAAAAGTCAGGCTTGATAAATCAAAGCTGTTTTCCCACAGAAGAAGATGAAAGAAGTAATTTACAGTTTACTCTAAAGAGAAGAGCTTTTTGAGATCATTTGACTGAAAGGCCTCTTTCTGAGAACCTGATCGACTTCTTTGGGGACTTTCCAGAAGAAGGAAGCTTTGCTCTTGTTTTTCTTTCATATGAGAGTGGATTTTCCACTTTTTTCTCTGAGTTGGCTGAGTTTTTTTTAGTTTTTTCTTTGCTCACCAAAGAATCTTTTGACTACCCTCAGGAGCTGGCTTGGTCAGTGTTGCTTGCCGTTGATTGACTATAATTCAATTCTCAAATGTCTTGGTATTGGGAAAGGGGTGCGGGTATTCTGGTTACTATATAGACAGCATTTGTCTTACTCATGAAGCAAATATTCATTGGGTATCTAATACATGCTAGATGCTAGAAATACAGTTTATCAGATGGATATCATCTTTGCCTCTTAGAAGCTTATAGTCTATCAAGAGAGGCAAACATTAATTTCAACTGCAATAAGTGTCATGAAGGAAAAGTATACTTCATTTTGTTATATGTTTGGGAGGCGAACCTCCTTTCCACTTGTTTCGTGTTTCCTTGTAAAGGGACATTAATTAATGCAGCACTCCTGGTTTCTCTGAATGGGCTTGCCTAGCTTAGCCCTTTCCTCCGCCCTGCTTTTGGGATTGGCCTGTCTGTTCTGAGCCTCTGACTCTGAGTGTTGGGTGTGGTAGAGTAGGGCCCTCTGCAGGTTTCCAGTGATTTCTGTGCCTGCATAGGTCTTTCTAATTCTGAGGTTCAAATTAGGAAATTCACTGATGCCATGCACCTAAGCTACAATTCCCCCAACCTAACCTTTTTTAGTATTATGTTGATACTTGAACCTCATCTGCTTGACTCCACTGTCTCTCTTAATTAGTTCAGAATTTGGGTAGGAGACTGGGTGCTATTATTGGGTCCCTCAAATTTCAACACTAAGCACCAACTCGAAGCTTATACTATAGGTACTGGTAAAGTCTAATTTCTGGACCAGTAGTTTTCAAATTCTGCTTATTAAAGGATGGAGGGTTGAGGTGAGCTGGCTGGGCTGAATCCTACTTCCTTCACAGTGCCCTCCCTCTTCACTAAGAGTAGTTTTGCTTTTGTCTATTTTTATATATTAAGTTTCCACATGAAAATTCTGAGGCTAAAAGGAGTTTAAAAACCAATGCCTCAAACCTATAGCTTTTCAACATTTTAGAACACAATCCACAATAATAATTATATTTTATATTATACTTACACATAAGTATTATATACATGTGTTTGCTGACCTTACTATCTGCAACACATTCCATTCCTCCCCTCCCCCTCCCCCTCCTTCTCCCTCCTCTCCTCTCCTTCTCTTTCCTCTCTTTTACATTCCACTCCAGTTTATACCACTAGAAACAAGTTTGATTAAAACCCACTAAATTGTTTCCCCAACATTCATGACATGAAGTTTGAAAAATTATGCCCCAGACCATGTTGGGATGCTACTTTGACAGGCTTCTTGGCTGTCAGTCACCTAACCTTTTCCTGTAGTGTCCCTTTTGTTTTTTTTTTTTTTTAACAATCATAAATAAACCAGTTTAATTTTTCTGGACAATGCC
>JAKSZT010036119.1:7567202-7809542 GCA_026826555.1 Tolypeutes matacus | reverse complement strand
GGAGAGGGCCTGCATCTGCAGGCAGGATCATCCCACCCACCATATCCATGGGATATAAGCCCTCTCTCACTTGGAGTTGGAGTGGACATCACCATCCCAGTCGCCTCTGGATTGGGGGAAGAACTATGGACTAGAGTGGACTTGATGGTATTCTCTTGCTCACATATGGTGATTCTTGCAATGCAAGAAATTATAACAATGAGGTGGAGCCAGTGGCCACTTGAAAGTTTTTGGGTAGGGAGGGGATGAGCAGTTGAAATACAGGGGCTTCTTTGGGAGTTGGAGGTTGTCCTGAGTACTGTTGTGGCAATGGATGTAGGCCATTTTAAATCAACACACACCACTCAGAACTGAGTGGGAGAGAGTGTGGTCTACAGTGTGAACTGTGGTCTATGGTTGGTGGCAAGGCTCCAGGATGTGTAAGTTCATTGAGGTTGGTGGGCTACACTGTGGGAGATGTTTGTGTGGGATGTGGTGGGAGGTGTGGGAGGTGGGCAACATGGGAATCCCAGTGGGTTCCGTGTAATATTTTAGGTAATCTAAGCACCTCTTAAAATATATGTGTATATATATATATAAATAACATTTTTGTAAGCAAATACACATATATGCATATATATTTATATATCATTTTACAAATGTTTGTATGTATTGTGAGAATTTTGATTTTTACCCATAATAAAAAAAATAATAATAATAATAAAAAAAAAAAAAAAAAAAAAAAAGCCAACAGGTTCTAGTCCTTAGCATCAGCACCCCTTTGGCTAATACATGTGCCTTATTCTATCTGATACTTAACATATTATTTGACTTCTGAATGCAAATAAATTAGGTTCAATACATTATGAAATTATGGACCCTTCTGGGAAAGTAGTTTTTCATCACTGTAGCTATTGCAGTGACTTTCAACAATGCCAACACAATGTGCTACATTCCAAACATGGTAAACATTACTAAATATCTCCCTTGAGGCTCATTTTAAACAATATTATCATTACTGGCCTTTTTTGGTTTGTTCAATGTGTTAATTTTCTATCATATCACAGTGGGAAACAAAGCTGGAAAAAATCACAGTGTTTGTAGAGTTTATGCTCTACTGGAGTGTTTCTTTTACATACAAATATTCCAAAAACTTATCATATTTTAGAATGGATTACTTATATGAGCCTACTCACCACCACCACTCCATTGTGACAGAATGCTGTCCAGGAAATGGCAGTTTTAATGGAGCAGGGAGGGCAGTATCTTTCTTGTGCTTGAGATATGGCCTGGGCAATTCAGGCCTGGGTGGAGTGCCGAGAAAGGGAGCTCGGCAGCACAGCTATACTGTGCCCCAAAGGTCAGGTGTCCAGAGGGCTGTGAAATGTGCTGAATGGGAAGTAAGAAGGCATCAAAGCAGAGGCCTTCTTCCTGATGTAACTTTGAACAAGCCCTGTTCCATAATCGGCCCCAACCTCCCACTATATGAAGCTGATTTCAAAGCAATAAAAACTGCGGAGTCAACCTGTTACTTAGCTTTTGTCTCCAAAATTGGGAATCTTCTACTTAAGAGAGCTTCTGACAAAGGGGCAAGTGGTTCATCCCCAGTGAGAGGATGCGGAATGCTCAGACTCAGGAGAACTTGGCCTCACTAGCTGCCAGGTTCAGAGAGTCCTCTCTCAAGTCCCTGCCTGTTTGCTTTACATGGGTGGTGGAAATGGACAAATGCAGGTGCTGTCTGCATTGTCAGTGGGGCCGCTCCTCCAGATTCAGGCTCTCACTGGATGGCATTGGCTGGCAACCAAAAGAATGAAGATCTAATCGGGTGGATGCTGGTGCCTTGCCCACCACTAACTGGTTTTATTCAGCTTCTCATTGTTGATAATCAAACAAAAAGTAAGCCTTCAGCTTCTTGCTTTCTCTCCCCCAAACTAGCATTGGCTGCATGCTCTCTGCCTTGTCACTTTGTGGTGTCATGGTAAGGACATTTACCTTAATCAGAAGACCTGGTTTCTGCTCTAAGTTTTGCCTCCAATAAAGGAAAAACTTTGTGCAAGTCACTTAACCTTCCTGGGTTTCATTTCAGAGATCCTAACCCCTAAGGTTGGCCAAACTTTGTGATTGTTTTTCTTTCAGGGATTTATTTAGTAGGATTGAAGACAGAAAAAGCTTGAATGAAATTTTAGGCTCTGTCCTAAAATCCTAAATGGTTAAACCGTGTCCTGAGAGAGTGGAGAGTAGGAGAGAGCTTCTGAGGTTCAGTTTTTGGCAGTAGAGATTTCTGGTTTCTGGGTGGGAAAGAGAGTGACCCAGGTGGCAAGGTCTCAGGGGGCAGGGTTGAAAGCTGTGAGGGTGCCTCTAGGAGGTGTGGGCTAGACACACTCATCTTCCTCACCTCCCCTGAGATTTCCTTCTTGGCAACAAAGCAGCTGAGCCTGGGACAATGGGTGTCTCCGCAATAGCCAGGGTGGCCCCGTGTCTGACAACCTGAGTGGATTCCCCACTTTGCAGCTATGTACAACCCCAGGGCCTTCACATCTTGGCAGGAGGGAGCTCCAAGAAGGCCTAATAGGAATTGGGCTTAGAGTCAGAATTAAGGTGATTCAAAGAAAAAAAAAAAATAGGTAATGCCAAATTTGTTACACACCTGAGTGAGTGTGAAGCTCACGCTTTATAAATGTGTCACTGAGTGAAATCTTGCAGAAAGCCCTGTACTTCCTTTCTGCACACATGGAGCTTCTCTACCAGTATTTCCTGAGGACATGCAGGTATCTTTCTAGGTAAGGCTGGCCTTGGTGCAGAGTGTGGGCAAGGCCTGGAGCAAAGGGGAAGATGAGCAAATGGAAGCTTGGAGGCCTGCCTAAAGGTAGGTGAGTGGCCCTGGCAGGCTTGGGGAGGGGTCAAAAGCCTGTCACTGAGGAATCACCCATTCAGATGCAGGATCGGGGTAATAGCAACACCTCTTTAGAATTAGCAGGTCTCCTTGCTTCACCAGTTAAAGCTGTTTGGGACAGATGGGTTCTCAGTGTGTCTACAGACCCAAGTTCATGCCCCCTTTCCTGCTTAAGGCTGATAGACTTTCCTGCCATTAACAGAGACAGGAACCCAGAAGACTGTTGGGCCAAAGCTTCTCTCCAACTAAAATGGTTTCCTGAAGATGGAGACTTTGCCTTGGCTCCTAGACCCAGGTCTCCTTCTATACCTCATGGTTCCCAGCCAGTCATGGAAACAGGAATGTGTCTAAAAATAACCAGCAGCTGGACCCATGAGGTTCAGCAGGGTCTGTCCATCCACTGCTGATGAAGAAAGTTTGAAGTCTGCCTCTGTGGTTCTGGAACCTCAGCTGTGGTGTGCTTGCCAATGTCAGAAGGGGTCCTCATGTCATATTGTTCTTAGCATCTCTCAGGGCAAGCTCTCCCTGTCTCTAAGTTATTGAGTTCACCCAAGGATGGCAGCTTTAGGGGACCTAAGATGAAGAAAATGTATTTTTAGTACATTTTCTCCTGATTTTTTTGTTTTGTTTTTGTTGTTGCCCCTCTCTTTTCTTGCATCCTTCCTCAGTTTCCCTGGCAGCCCTGCACCAGTCCCACATTTGTCAAGTAGCATCTGTGCCTTTGTGCCCTCCCTGGAGGTCCAGAAACCTCCATGGTGCTCTGAGCAGACCTTTTCAAACATCCCCTTGTCCTGGATCTTGCCTTCTCTTCTTTACCAAAATTGATACATTTGTTATTTAGAGAATCAAGCTAATCTGATAAATGAATTCATAGTAAAGTATAAATGAGAATAATTTAATGCTACCTGTTATACAGAGTTTGGCTGCATTTTAAAAGAAAACTTTAATGCTTCAACTCAAAGGAGTGACAATGATATTGATTTCAGGCTCTGGCACAGGCCACTGGGAGAGAGATATTTTCAATTAGCAGATTCTTGTGGCTTCCTTCAAATCACATGCTACAGGCCTCAGTGGAGTCAGTATATATCACCTGGGTGACAATCAGCTGAGTCACCTGCCCCTGAGATCTAGATAAGATTGACTTCTCCATACCCCATTCTAGAATTGAAGAAAATCACATACAGGACAAGGGATTATGCAAATTTCTATAAAGTTTATTTCTCTGGCTTTTAGGTCTTGATTATGTTATATGTTATTTTACTATCTTGAATATACGGATCTTGTTTTGTTCCACATGAATGCAGACACCGAACTAAGACTCTTTCTTTGGTTTTCACTGATAGTCACTCACAGCCTTTGTATATGTGGCTGATTTTACTGAAGTTTCACGGAGGGATTTACATCCACAAATGCAAGCAATTTATTTTTTTAATTTTTTTATAAATCTATGTTTTTTTTTTTATTTATTTATTTTTATTCATTTATCCCCCCCTTGCTGCTTGTGCTCGCTGGGTCAGCTAACCGCGCCGTGCGGGCGGGCTTGCCTTCACCAGGAGGCCCCGGGAACCGAACCCGGGGCCTCCCATATGGTAAACGGGAGCCCTACTGATTGAGCCACAGCCGCTTCCCTGCAAGCAATTTAAAATGGAGTAATATTAGCACTCACATTTCCAAAGTTCTTTTGGGTCCTTCCTTGAAGCATTTATTTTTCCTGCTATCTGGCCACTCTATATGGTCCAAGTCAGCATTTGCTCTTTTCCCTTTTACCTTTTCACCTCAGCCCTCTTGAAAGCCCAATTAGCCAGGGTGCTCTGCTGTACCAGCTAGAACCAGGTGGGACTGATGGGTTCTAAGGCCCAGGTTAGGGCCTGTTGCCTTCTCCAGGGCCCACAGACTTCCTTCCTATTGAGAGTCAGGAACTCAGAAGACTGGTGGGCCAAAGTTTCTCTCCATCTATGACAGTTTCCTAAAACTGTCAAGATTTCGCCTTGGTTTCTAGATTCATTTCTCCATCTATACTTCACAGTTCCCAAGGATGCCAAATTCTCCTCCCTCGTCATACATAACAAGTCAACTCCCTCCAAATTCCACTATAAGCCCTCTTTTGCAAGCCTCAGCATTTTCATGTAAATGAAATACTCATTACCCATGTCAAGCTCAAAAGACCAGTAGAGACTCTGAGTTTCAGTAGTCTACCCACTTTCCTTGAGAAGATAATGGCTTGAAATCGTACTAGTTTTTCTTCTGACACCCAAGAAACCTTTGTGATTTAATTTTTTTAATGGCATGTCATAAACTATTTTTAAAATATATTTATATATATATATATATATATCATTTATTTATCCCCACTTTGCTGCTTGTGCTCGCTGTGTCCATTTGCTGTGTGTTTTTTTTTCTGTGTCTGCTTGTCTCCCTTTGTTGCATCATCTTGCTGCGCCAGCTCACCACGCCATGCGGGCTGTCAGCCAGCTTGCCTTCACTAGGAGGCCCTGGGAATCGAACCCGGAGCCTCCCATATGGTAAACGGGAGCCCAACCACTTGAGCCACATCCATTTTCCTGTGATTTAATTTTGAAGACAGCTAGTGTAACTGGTGCATTTAGGAAGGTTTCTTAGAGCAGTTGTACCTTGAAGAAAGATAGGATTCTGACATGTGTTTTCTTTCCTTTTTCCCTTGCAGCTAAAAACAAGGCTAGCTGTGGGCACCATTAGAAGTGTTTCCTAAAGCTAAACACTCTGTTCACTGTGGTGCTTCAAGGAATCTCTGCACTACCCATGGAAACTAGGCCTCCAGAGTCCCCTTGATGTTGGCTTTCTAACTTGGGCAGCTGCTGTGCGTCTTATTCCCACACTGTGGTGGCTGTTTGCGGCAGAGGTTAACAGGGTACTGAGATTCTGTAGCTCTCAGCTATAGTAATACTCTCCTTTATGTGGCTGAAGCCTCTGTTCTCTCCCTCCAGGCAGGCGTCCTAGCAGGGAGTCTGAACTGAACACCAGAAGGTTGTCATAAGAGTCACATTTGATTGCTTCTTCTTACTATATATGGTAACCTGGAAATGGTATCATGAAACAAATTTTATACTCCTTTTCTTCCTAATAGAAGAACGGTGGAATTTTGTGGTTAGAGAAATGTGTACAGCTGAGCTCTGAGCTTTACACGCAGCATGGTAGTCATCGGCCCTGAGATGATGATGAGGACCTCATCAGAAGGCAAGTAGGGGTTGAAAAGGAGCCAGGCAGCAGGGGTAACTGCAAGCTGGGCATCATGGCCTGAGGCGGAAGAAAGGTAAAAGGAATCATTATGTAGCCAAATGTGTGAGCAGAGGGGAAAAATGGCATAAGTTCACAGAAGTTATCTTGCTAACAATCCTGCCAATGTCAAAAGAGATTGCAAATAGGGTAGCAATGGGAACAAAGTCTACTCCCTCTGTAGTAAAAGATTTCTTATAGTCTCTGGAGTTCATCGTGCTCCCTCTACCCTGGTGGCTCTGTACATCTTCTTTACTTTATCTGAAATATCTTCTCTACTGGATCTCTCCCACTCCCCCTTACTCCATATCCCCCTGGATTAGCTCTACTGATCTTTCAGATTTCAGCATAGATGTCATTGCTTCCTAGACCCTAGAAACTGGGTGAGGTACCCCACACAGGTCATAGTTCTCATCAATGAGAATAGCAATTGGATCTGTCCTTTAGCTTTTCTATCATCTCAAGGCTAGAGACTCTCTTTTTCATCATTGTATCCACAAGGCCTAGCATAGTGCTTGGCATATAGGAGGCAGCCAATAGATACTGGTTGAAGGAATGGATGCTTAATTAAATGGGCAAGTTGAAAATAGCTATTTTAAAGCTTCCTCATACTAAAACCAAATCCTTTATTGAATATTTTGAATGTGGCAAGATCTTGTTTAGGGTTTCTTAAAAGGCTTAATTGAGGCTATAGAAAATGCTTTATTAAGGGTTGAATCTTTGGACAGTCAAACAAATAAAGCTTATACGATCTCTAGAATACAGTAATTAGAGAATTTTTTTCCAAAGGCCAAAGTTATTCAGCTTTGAATCTTAATTTATTTTATATCTTTCATCATTGAGTTGTAGAATATATGCTTATCATCAAAACTAAAGAGGAAGGAAACTTTGCTATGAAGTAATTGGGCCCTGTGAGCATCTTATTTAGTGCTCAACATGATACATCGGTGACATACAGGTACCAGTGTGTGTCTACATAAGCATTTATAGATTAGAGATGCAGGTTTTGAACTCACAGACCTCATTATTTTGTTGCCACATAATGTTTGCAAGACCTGGGAATATAGAATCACTTTGGGTTGCTCTTTTTAAATTAAAAAAAAAAATTGAGTGGATGTTTATTTATTTATTTATTTTTTTTAAAGATTTTATTTATTTATTCATTTATCCCCCCCTTGCTGCTTGTGCTCGCTGGGTCAGCTAACCGCGCCGTGCGGGCGGGCTTGCCTTCACCAGGAGGCCCCGGGAACCGAACCCGGGGCCTCCCATATGGTAAACGGGAGCCCTACTGATTGAGCCACAGCCGCTTCCCTGAGTGGATGTTTAGAAATGAAGCCTGCATATTACTCATTCCATTACTAGTCCCACATTTTTTAAAATTTAATTAAAAAAATTTTTTTATTAGAGAAGTTGTGAACTTATAAAACAAGCATCCATAATGTGCAGAATTACCATACAACACCCCTCCACCAGCACCTTACATTGTTGTGGAACATTTGTTACAGGTTAAGAAAGAACAAACATCATCAGACTGTTATCAGTAACTGTGGTCCATAGCTTACATTTGGTATATTTTTTCCATACACCCCTATTATCAACACCATGTATTACTGTTGTCCATTTGATATAGTTCATGAGAGAACACTCTATTTGTGCTGTTAACCACAGTCCATCTTCCACCACATGGTTCGTAGTCCCATGCCTTGTACAGTTTATCCAAAGCGTACATTCAGTGGCTCTCACTTTCATCACAGAGTTGTGCAGTTATTGCCTCTATAAATTTTTGAACGTTTTCCTTAGTCCAAAATACCCTCACTATTATTGACCCTTAGTGTTGATATAGTACCTTCTTTGACATTGATGCAAGAATATTACAATATTGCTGTGAATAATAGTCCATGAGTTACAAAAATTATATTTTTTTCTATGCATCGCTATATTCTTACCACCTTGTAATAGTGATGTACATTTGTTCTAGTTCATAGAACATTCTTGCATTTGTATTATTCACCACAATCCTCATCCACCTCCAGGTTCACTATGTTATTCAGTCCCTAGATTCTCTAGCTTTCTTTCAATTAACATTTACATCCCTAGACTACCCCTTTGAGCAACAATCCCATTTATAAACCAGCCATGTTAGTTATACTCACTATGATGTGTTACCATCAACTCTATCCATTTCCACATTTTTACATTCAAGCTAATTAAAAATTCTACACACATTAAGCATTAGTACCCCTTCTCAGCCCTCATCTGATATACTAACCTATACTCTAGGTCTTAAATCTTTGTGTTTTTTTCTTCGTATTTAGTTCATATTAGCGAGACCATACGATATTTGTTCTTTTGTGTCTGGCTTATTTTACTTTGCATAATGTCCTCAAGCTTCATTCATGTTATCATATGTGTCCCAATTTTACTTCTTACTGCAGCATCGTATTCCCTCGTATGTATATACCACATTTTATTTATCCTTATTCTGTTGATGGTCACTTGGGTTGTTTCCATCTTTTGGCAATTGTGAACAATACTACTTTGAATCAGTGGGCAAATGTCTGTTTGCGTCACTGTTTTTAGTTCTTCTGGATATATTCCTAGTAGAGAAATTGCCAGATCATACGGCAGCTCTATATTTAGCTTCCTGAGGAGCTACCAAATAATCTTCCATAGAGGTTGCACCATTCTACATTCCCACCAACAGTGAAGGAGTGTTCCTATTTCTCCATATCCTCTTCAGCATTTATTGTTTTCTGTTTTTTAAATAATGGCCTTTCTCTGAGGTGTGAGATGATATTTCATTGTCATTTTGATTTTCATTTCCCTAGTAGCTAGTGATATTGAATATTTTTATGTGCTTTTTCATCATTTGTATTTCGTCTTGTATGAAATGCCTCCTTAAGTCTTTTGCCAAATTTTAAATTGGATTCCTTGCTCTTTTATTGTTGAATTGTATGATCTCTTTATATAGCATTGACCTCAAACTCTTAAAGGATGTGTGGTTTCCAAATATTTTCTCCCATTGAGTGGGTTGCCTTTTCACCTCCTTGACAAAGTCTTCTGAAGCATAAAAGTGTTTAAGCTTGAGGAGGTCCCATTTAGCCATTTTTTCTTTCATTGCTCATGCTTTTGGTATAAGGTTTGAGAAACCACCACTTACCACCAGGTGTTCAAGATATTTCCCTGCATTTTCTTCTAGGAGTTTTATGATTCTAGCTTTTATTCTTAGGTCTTTGATCCATTTTGAGTTATTTTTTGTATAAGGTGTGAGGTTATTTGTTTGTTTTGGATATGAATATCCAGTTCTTCCAGCACCATTTGTTGAATACACTGTTTTGCCCAACTGTTTGGGTTTGACAGCTTTGTCAAGAATCACTTGACAGTTCCATTGGTCTATATGTCTATCTTTATGCCACCACTATGCTGTTTTTACCACTGTAGCTAGGTAATATGATTTAATATCCAGAAGTGAGAGTCCTCCAACTTCATTTTTTCCTTCTTAAGATGTTTCTGGCTATTAGGGGCCCCTTACCCTTCCAAATAAATTTGATAATTGAGTTTTCATTTCTTTAAAATAGGCTGTTGGAATTTTTATTGTTGATTCCATGAACACAGAATGTTCTTACATTTATTTAGGTCTTCTTTATTTCTTTTAGCAATGCATTCTAGTCTTCTGATTTCAGGTCATTTATGTCCTTGGAAAGTTTATTCCTAAATATTTGTTTCTTTTAGTCACATTTGTAAATGGATTTTTTTTTTCCTGGCTTCCTCCTCAGATTGCTCATTACTAGTGTATAGAAACACTACTGATTTTTGCATATTAATCTTTTATCCTGCTACTCTGTCGATTTCATTTCTTAGCTCTAGTAGCTTTGTTGTATATTTTTGGGACTTTCTACATATAGGACCATATCAACTGTGAATAGCGAACGTTTTACTTCTTCCTTTCCAAGATGGATGCATTTTATTTCTTTTTCTTACCTGATTGCTCTAGCTAGAACCTCTAACACTATACTGAACAACAGTGGCCATTCTTGTCTTGTTCCTGATCTCAATGGGAAAGCTTTCAGTCTTTCACCATTGAGTACAAGTTAGTTGTGGGTTTTTCATATATGCCTTTATCATGTTGAGAAAGTTTCTTTTGATTTTTATCTTTTGAAGTTTTTTTTTTTTTTAATCAAGAAAGGATGCTGGAATTTGTCAAATTCCTTTTCTGCATCAATTGATAGGATCATATGATTTTTCTTCTTTGATTTACTAATGTGGTGTATTATGCTGATTGATTTTTTTTTTTTTTTATGTTGAATCACCCTTGCATCCTGGGATAAAACCCACTTGATCACAATGAATAATTCTTACAATGCGTTTTTGGATTCGATTCTGGAGTATTTTGTTGAGGATTTTTGCAGATGCAAAAATTCATTCATTAGGGAAATGGGTCTGTAATTTTCTTTTTTTGTAATATCTTTATCTGGCTTTGGTATTAGGGTGATATTAGCTTCATACAATGAGTTTGGTAGCATTCCTTGTTGTTCAATTTTTTAGAAGGGTTTGAGTAAGATTGGTATTAAATCTTCGAATGCTTGGTAGAATTCACCTGTGAAGCCATCTGATTCTGGGCTTTTCATTTTGGGGAGTTGTTTGATTACCGTTTCAATTTCTTTGCTTATGATTTCTTGTTGAGGTCTTATTTCTTCTAGGGTCACTGTAGGTTGTTCGTTTGTTCCTAGGAATTTTCCCATTTCGTCTACATTGTATAGTTTGTTGGTGTACAGTTAGTGTCCTCTTATGATCTCTTTTATTCCTGTGGGGTCAGTAATAATGTTTCATTTTCATTACTGATTTTATTTATTTGTATCTTCTCTTGTTTTTTCTTTGTCAAATCTAGCTAAGGATTTGTCAATTTTATTGATCTCCTCGAAGAATCAACTTTTGGTTTTGTTAATTCTATTGTTTTTTTCTTCTCAATTTCATTTATTTCTGCTTTGATCTTTGTTATTTCATTCCTGCAGCTTGCTTTCAGCATAATTTGCTGTTCTTTTTCTAGTGCCTGTTGGTGATTTCCACCTATGTAGTTAGTTCGTTGCATTTAGCTCTTTCTTCTTTTTTTAATGTAAGCATTGAGGGCTATAAATTTCTCTCTCAGAATGGCTTTTGCTGCATGCCATAGGTTCTATTAATAATATGTTGTGGGTTTGCTTTCATTCATCTTGAGATATTGATTTCTCTTGCAATTTTTTTTAATATATATTTTTTATGTTTAAAGAAGCTTTAGATTACATAAATGCTACATGAAAAATATAGGGGATTCCCATATGCCCCACTCCCTCCCCTTCCCACATGTTCCCACATTAACAACATCTTTCATTAGTGTGGTACATTTGCTACAATTGATGAACACATATTGAAGCATTGCTACTAAACGTGGACTATAGTTTACATTATAATTTACACTCTGTCCTGCACAATTTTGTAGGATATGACAAAATATATAATGGCATGTATCTATCATTGCACTGTCACGCAGGACAATTCCAATGTCCTCAAAATCCTCCCATATTATATGTATTCTTCCTTCTTCCTGCCCTCAGAACCTCTGGTGGCCACTGCCTTTATATCAATGATAAAAGTTCCTCCATTACTAGAATAATAATGTCTATAATAGAATAATAATAAGTCTACTTTAGTCCATTGTTCATTCCCCAATCTTGAGGATTTGGGGATGGAGATGACCACTCTGTTTCTAATTAAGAGGAGGCTTAGATCCCATGGGGCAGATGGTTGGAATTATCTTGCTTTCAGTTGCAGACACTCTCAGTTCCTTGGGATGGGTGTTGTCCATCATCATCTCCTTGTTAGTTGCCCTGAGTGAGTCCAATGAACTGGAGCGTAGGTGTTGCAACTCTGCTGAGATTCAGTGCTCAACTGGCACGTGGATAGACAAAAGATTTAAGTCTCTGGGACATATATTTAACAATCTTTTTTGACCCACTGGTTATATTAATAGTGTTGTTTAATCTACACATATTTGTGAATTTTCCCTTTTTCTGCCTGTTGTTGATTTCCAGATTTATTCCATTATAATCAAAGATACTGCTTTGTATAATTTTTAGCTTTTTAAATTTATTGAGATCTGTTTTGTGACCCAACATATAGTCTATCCTGGAGAACGATTCATGAGCACTTGAGAAGAATGTATATCTTGCTCGTTTGGGGTACAATGTTATGTGTATGTCTATTAGATTTAGTTTGTTTGTCATATAAGTCAAACTTTTGGTTTCTTTATTGATCCTCTGCCCAGATGATCTCTCCAAAGATGAGAGTGGTGTATTGAAGTCATCAACTATTATAGTAGAAACGTCAATTTCTCTCTTCAGTTCTGTCATTGTTTGCCTCATATAATTCGGGGCATCCTGATTAGGTGCATACACATTTATGATTGTTTTTTCCTCTGGGATTTTTGCTCCATTTATTAGTATATAAACATTCCTTGTTTCTAATAGCAGCTTTGCTTTTTTTAAAAAAACAAATCAACTTTGTTGATACATATTAATAAAGCATACAATCCATCCATAGTGTAGAATCAATGTTTGGTATAATCGCATAGTTGTGCATTCATCACTTCAATCATTATTAGAATATTTTCATTATTCCAATAATAATAATAATAAAAACAAAAAACTGACAAACAACAACAACAAAAAACCCTCAACACTTCTCAATCTCTCTATGCTTTCCCTGCTGTAAGAGCTGCTATTCTGTTTGCATCTTTCTAGTTTATTTGCATTTATATTTTGTAAAACCAGTCTGATATATGCAATATTATCCATATTCATATTTTACATGAGGTTTTACTATGTTATACAATCCCATTTTACATTTCTTAGCTTTCCTTCTAGAAATATACATGTCCTTAGACTTTCCGTTTCAACCACCGTCATACCCATATAATAGCATTTCTAATTACAAACACTATGACATGCTTTTGCCATTTCTATTCATTTCCAAAGATTTACAAACAACCTTTTTTACCAGTTCTGCACAGATTAACCCTCAGCTTTCCATTCTCTAACCTCATTCTATTTTCTGGTGACCTATATTGTTGTTATTAAATCTATAGTTTATAGAATATAATTAGTTTATAATAGCACAATCATACAATATTTGTCCTTTTGTGTCTGGCTTGCTCCATTCAACATAATATCCTCCAGGCTCATCCAAGTTATCATATGCTTCATGACTTCATATTTTCTTATAACTGCATAATATTCCATTGTGTGTATACACCACAATTTGTTTATCCATTCATTGGATGATGGACACCTGGGTTGTTTCCATCTTTTGGCAATTGTGCATAATGCCACTATGAACATTGGTATGCAGATGTCTGTTCATGTCACTGCTCTCAGTTCTTCTGGCTACATACCTAGTAGTGGTATTGCTGGGTCACATGGCAAGTCTATATTCAACTTCCTTAGGAACTGCCAAATAGTCCTCTACAGTGAATGTACCATTCTACATTCCCACCAATAATGAATAAGCATTCCTCTCTCTTCATATCTTCTCCAACACTTGTAGTTTTTTGACTTTTTAATAGTGGCCATCCTAATAGGTGAAATGATATCTCATTGTAGTTTTTTTTTTAAAAAATAAAAATAATTCTTTATTTTTTAAAGATGCTTTAGATTACAAAAATGTGACATCGAAAATAGAGGGGATTCCTCACCCTCTCACATTTTCCCCTATTAATAACATCTTTCATTAGTGTGGTACATTTGTTACAACTGATGAACAAATATTGAAGCATTGCTACTAACCATGGTCTATAGATTACATTATGGTTTACACTTTGCACCACACAATTTTATAGGTTTTGACAAAATGTATAATGGCCTGTATCCATCATTGTAATATCATGCAGAACAATTCCAATGTCCCCCAAAATGCCCCATATTACACCTATTCTTCCCTCTCCCTCTCCTCAGTACCTCTGATGACCACTGTCTTTATATCAATGTCACAAGTTCTTCCATTACAAGAATCATAAGTCTACTTTAGTTCATAGTTGTGTTCTGCCCTTGTGATTGTTCATTCCAGTATCTTGAGGATTTTAGGATGGTGGTGCCCACTCTGCTTCCAATTGAGAGGGGAAGATGGATGGAACTGTCTTTCTTGCAGTTGTAAATACTCTCTTTTTTGGGATGGACATTGTCCACCATCATCTTTTTGTTAGCTATCCTGGGTGAGTCTGATGAATTAGAGAGTAGGTGTGGGCTGCAACTCTATTGAGATTCACGGCTCAACTGGCATATGAGCAGCCAGAAAATTTAAGTCTCTGGGACATATATTTATGGGTATAGTGCTAATGATAGGCTAAAATAAAAGGGGCAAAAGAACCGTGTATAGGAAAATTATAAATGAGTCAAACTCTGAGATATTGGGGAGATAAGTTATCATATATTCCAAGGTAAGGCCCACCTATAGGGTGCCCAATTTCTGAGGTTGTCTGTACTGCATAAAGTGTCTAGATGTCTCTAGAGCCCTCAGGAGCACCCCCCTGCTTGAGGCACTATTTACTGTGGCAGTCAGTGAGATCCTCCTAGGACGTGCATAAGCATAACCTCTGGAATGACCTCCCGACTCACTTTGAAATCTCTTAGTCATAAAATCTTATTTGTATTTAATATGTCCCCATTTTGCCTAGGACTCATTGTAGTTTTAATTGGAATTTCATGTGACTTTTTGCCATTTGCACTTCTTCTTTGGACAAATATCTATTCAAGTCTTTTGCCTGTTTTTTTAATTGGGTAGTTAGTCTTTTTATTGTTGAGTTGTAATATCTCCTTACATATCATAGATATTAAACCCTTATTGGATATGTGATTTCCACATATTGTAGAGACATCTATTTCTCCATTGTGTTGGCTGCCTTTTCACCCTTTTGACAAAGTCCTTTCAGGAGAAAAAGTGTTTAATTTTGAGGAGGTCCCGTTTATCCATTTTTTTCTTTTGTTGTTCGTGCTTTGGGTATAAGGTTTAAGAAACTACCCCCAATACAAGATCTTGAAGATGTTTTCCTACATTTTCTTCTAGGAGTTTTATGGTTGTAGCTTTTATATTTAGGTCTTTGATCCGTTTTGAGTTAATTTTTATATAAAGTGTGAGGCAGGGGTCCTCTTTGTTTTGGGTATGGAGGTCCAGTTCTGTCAGCACCATTTGTTGAATGATTACTCTGTCCCAGCTGGGTGGGTTTGACAACGTTGTTAAAAATCACTTGACTATACATGTGAGGGTCTATTTCTCAGTTCTCGATTCAGTTCCATTAGTCAATATGTCTACTTACTATATAGTTTTTACTCCTGTAGCTAAGTAATATGCTTTAAAGTCAGGAAGTGAGAGTTCTCCAACTTCGTTCTTTTTTTTAAAAGACGTTTTTGGCTATTCAGGGCCCATTACCCTTCCAAATAAATTTGATAATTGGCTTTTCCATTTCTTCAAAAAAAGCCTTTTGGGATATTTTGGGGGATTGCATTGAATTTGTAAATCAGTTCAGGTAGAATTGACATCTTAATGATATTTAGTCTTCTAGTCCATGAACATGGAATTTCCATACATTTATTTAAGTCTTTTTCAGTTTATTTTAGCAATGTTTTGTAGTTTTCTGAATACATGTCCTTGGTTAAGTTTATTCCCAAATATTTGATTATTTTAGTCACTGTTATAAATGGATTTTTTTTTTTTTTTCTGATTTCCTCCTCAGGTTGCTCATCAGTATTGTATAGAAACGTTAGATTTTTGCATATTAATCTTGTATCTCACCACTTTGCTGAACTCAGCTATTAGATCTAGTAGCTTGTTTTGTGGATTTTTCAGGATTTTGTAGGTATAAGATCATATCATCAGTGAACAGTGCAAGTTTTACTTCTTGCTTTCCCTTTTGGGTGCCTTTTATTTCTTTATCTAGCCTAATTACTCTAACTAGAACTTCTAGCACAATATTGAATATACTGGTGACAGTGGGCATCCCTGTCTTGTTCCTGATCTCAGTGGGAAAGTTTTCAGTCTTTCACTATTGAGTACAATGCTAACTGTAGTTTTTTCATATATGCACTTTACCATATTGAGTAGGCTTCCTTCTATTCCTATATTTCAGATTGTTTATTAAGAAAGGATGCTGTATTTTGTCAAATACCTTTCTGCATCACTCAAGAGGATCATGTGATTTTCTTCTTCAATTTATTAATGTGGTTTATTACACTAATTGATTTTCTTGTGTTGAACCACCCTTGCATACCTGGGATAAAACCCACTTGATCATGGTGTATAAATGTGCTTTTGGATTTGGTTTGCAAGTATTTTGTTGTGGTTATTCGTGTCTATATTCATTGGAGATATTGGTCTGTAATTTTCTTTCTTTTTTTTCTCCACCCCCCCCCAAAGATGGCTCCCTTGTCTGTCTGCTCACTGTCTGCTCGTTGTCTCTGCTTGTTTTCTTTAGGAGGCACCAGGAATCAAACCCGGGATCTGCCATGTGGGAAGCAGGTGCCTAACTGCTTGAGCCACATCTGCTCCCAGCTCATTGTGTTAGCTCATTGTGTCTGCTTGTTGTGTCAGCTTGTCTTCTTTAGGAGGCACTGGGAACCAAACCCAGGACCTCCTATGTGGGAGGTGGGCACCCAACTGCCTGAGCCACATTAGCTCCCTGTAATTTTCTTTTTTCATAGTATCTTTATCTGGTTTTGGTATTAGGGTGATGTTGGCTTCAGAGAATGAGTTTGGTAGCATTCTTTCCTGTTGAATTTTTTGGAAGAGTTTGAGTAATATTGGTATTAGATTGGCTTTGAGTGATTGGTAGAATTTACCCGTGAAGCCATCTGTTCCTGGGCTTCTCATCTTGTGGAAGTTTTTGAAGACTTTTTCAATCTTTTCACTTGTGATTGGTTTGTTGAGGTCTTCTATTTCTTCTAGAGTCAGCATAAGTTGTTTGTGTGTTTCTAGGAATTTGTCCATCTCATCTACATTGTCTAGTTTTTTGGTGTAGAGTTGTTCATAGTATCCTCTCATGATCTCTTTTATTTTTGCAGGAACAATGGTAATGCATCCCCCCCACCCCCATTACTGGTTTTATTTATTTGCATCTTTTCTCTCTTTTTTCTTTGTCAGTCTAGCTAAGGGTTTGTCAATTTTGTTGATGTTCTCAAAGAACCAATTTTTGGTTTTGTTGATTCTATTTTTTGCTGTTGTTGTTCTCAATTTCATTTATTTCTGCTCTGACTATACTATTTCTTTCCTTTGATTTGGTTTGGGGTTAGTTTGCTGTTTTTTTTTTCTAGTTCATCCAGGTATGTGATTAGATCTTCAATTTTAACTCTTTCTTCTTTTTAAATGTAATCATTGAGGGCTATAAATTTTCCTCTCAGCCCTGCCTTTGTGGTGTCCCATAGATTTTGATATGTTGTGTTTTCATTTTCATTTGTCTCAAGATATTTACTGAATTTTCTTGCAATTTCTTGTTTGACCCACTGATTATTTAAGAGTGTGTTATTTAATCTCCATATATTTATGAATTTTCCCTTTTTCTGTCCGTTATTGATTTTCAGCTTCATTCCATTATGATAAGAGAAAGTGTTCTATATAATTTCAACCTTTTAAAATTTATTGATACTTGTCTTGTGACCAAATATATGGTCTATCCAGGAGAAGGATCCATGAGCACTTGAAAAGAATGCATATCCTGCTGTTTTGGGGTGTAATGCTCTAGAAATATCTACTTCATTTATCATATTATTCAAGCTCTCTGTTTCTTTATTAATCCTCTGTCCAGATGTTCTATCCATTGGTAAGAGAGGTGTATTGAAGTCTCCAACTATTATTCTATGGACATCTATTTCTCCCTTTAGTTTTGCCAGAGTTTGCCTCATGTATCTTGGGGCACCCAGGTTAGGTGCATAGATATTTATTATAGTTATTTCTTCTTGGATAGTTGCCCCTTTTATTAATACATAATGACCTTCTTCATCCCTTATAACAGTTATGCATTTAAAATCTATTTTGTCTGATATTATTAATAGCATCTCTACTCCAACTCTTTTTTGATTACTATTTGTGTGGAATATCTGTTTCCAACCTTTCACTTTCCACTTGTTTGTGTCCTTACATCTGAGGTGAGGTTCTTGGAGATAGCATATAGATGGATCATAATTTTTCAACCCTTTTGACTGTCTATGTTTTTTGATTGGGGAGTTCAAGCCTTTAACATCCAATGTTATTACTGTAAAGGCATTACTTATTTCATCTCTTTTATCCTTTAGTTTTTTCATATCTTACTACATTGTCTTTTTTACCCTTTAATTTACCCTTCCTTATAATCTTCATTTCTACACTCTTCTCCAAGACTCTTGCCCTTGATTTTTCTTTTCAGGCTGCAGGAGTCCCTTTCGTATCTCTTGCAATTCTTGCAGGTCTTTCAGTAACATACTCTCTGTTTTTGTTTGTCTGTGAAGACTTTGAACTCACCCTCATTTTTGAGGAATATTTTTGAAGAAACAGTATTCTTGGCTGGCAGTTTTTCTCTTTTGGTACCTTAAATGCATCATACCACTTTCTTCCTACCACCATGGTTTCTGATAAGAAATTAGTACTTAGTCTTTTTGAGGTTGCCTTGTATATGATTAGTTGTTTTTGTCTTGCTGCTTTCAGAATTCTCTCTTTATCTCTGATATTTGTCATTCTGAATAATAGATGTCTCAGAATATGTCTATTCAGATTTATTCAGTTGGGAGTACGTTGTACTTCTTCAACACAGATATCTATGTCCTTCAGTAGGGTTGGGAAATTTTCTACCATTATTTCCTTAAATATTCCTTCTGCCCCTTTTCACTTCTCTTCTTGAACACCCATGATACATATGTTTGCATGTCTCTTGTCATCATTTAGTTCCCTGAGACCCTACTCAATTTTTTCCATTATTTTCTTTATGTGTTTTTGTATGTTCTCTTTCAGAGGCCTTGTCTTCAAGCTCTCTGATTCTTTCTTCTACCTCTTCAAATCTGTTATATGCCTCCAGTGTGTTATAATTTCATTTATTGTGACTTTCATTCCTATAAGATCTGCTATTTTTCTATGTATGCTTCCAAATTCTTCTTTGTATTCACCCAGTGTTTTCTTAATGTCCTTAATCTCTTTAACTATCTCATTGAATTTATGAAGGAGATTTGTTTGAACAACTATAATTAGTTGTCTCAACTCCTTTATTTCATCTGGGGGCTTAATTTATTCTTTTGACTGGGCCATATTTTCCTGTTTTTTGGTATGGATTGTAATTTTTTGTTAGTGTCTTGCCAACTGATTTATTAGATGTATTTATTCTTGGCTCCTTTTCTCTCTTTAGTTTAAGCCTTTCTATATGATTGGCTTTGTGCTAAAGCCCCTCTTTGCTACTTGGTTCAACTTAATTTGGAACTTTATACTGGCTTGTATTTAGCCCATCTGAATTTTTCAGCTCTTTTTCATCTTGCCCTTTCTCCTTGCTGGTTGCAGAATAGGAGCCAAGGACATGGTTGGTACTGTGAGTTGTAGAGGCTGAAGCTGCCCCTGTTGCCCCAGGAATCAATGAAGCTTCTACTACCTTTCTCTTCTGTCCAAAATAGGGACAGAGCTGCAACCATGTGCAGTAATCCAAGCCATGCAGGCCAAGACCATCTGTAGTTGCCTGGAGAGACTGATGAAGCTTCATGTCCTTCCTCCCTTGCCTGGGGCAGGGATGGAGTTGCAGGTGTAGGCAGCAAACTAAGCCATGTGAGTCAAAATTGACTGCAGTTGCCCAGGTAGACTGATGAACACCAGCCCCCCTCTTCCCCTGCCAAGGGCAGGATTGACACCTCTGGTGTACCCAGCAATCTAGTCCATGAAGACTGAAAGTGACTGCAGTTGCCTGGACATGATAAGGAAGCACTGTCCTTCCTGCTCTGTCAGTGGTGGGAATGGAGTCAGAGATGTGTCCAACAGTCTAGTCCATGTAAGCTGAAAGTGGCTGCAGTTGCTCAGAGAGGCTGAGGGAGCACTGACACTTCTGCCCTGTCAGAGGTGGGAATGGTACCTATTGGGGATGGAGATGTATCCACAGGTTTGCCCATCAATCTAGTCCATGTGGGCTGAAAGCACCTGAAGTTGCCTGAAAAGGCTGGGGAAACCCCACCTCCCTCCTATCCTATTGGGGATGGGGATGGAGCCACAAGTATTTGACAATCTGGTCTGTGCAGGATAAAATCTTCTGCAGTTTCCCAGAAAGGCTGGTTCAGTTTCCCACAGCTTCCTCCCTGCTGGAGGTGGGGCTGGAGCTTAGGCTAGGGCTACAATCCAACCTGGGTGGAAGGAAGCTGGTCCTTACCTTCACTGTAATTTTCAATCAGCTCCACTTCCCCTCATGATGGAGATGGAGCCAAAATGAAGGCTACCAGCCTCTTTTAGACTCAGACAAGTTCAAACTTTAGCTGTACTGAGGATTGGAATTTAGCCAACCAAATTTACTAATCAGTAGGAGAAATTGGTGCCTGACCATCTCTTCTTTCCCTGTTTTTGGGAAATGGATCTTCCAACTCCATCAGGAAATAGCTCCTGAAGTGGCTTGTGCTATCAGTGGGGGATGGGCTCCAGCCTCGGTGGCATGGATTGCTCTATTCACGAATCTTCACTGCAGATGGTCAGTCTCCTTCCATTCTTCCAGTGAGGTTGCAGGATGCTCTTCTGGTCCCCTAGGCCCTCCAAACAAGTATGTTATATAGGTCTGGGTGATTACTAACTGCACTATAGGACTAGCTGACACTTGGAGCTCCTTACTCTGCTGCCATCTTGCCCATTCATCTCATGTAGTTCTGATATGCATTGCTCTAATAGCTAGTGATAATGAACATTTTTTTCATGTCCTTTTTTGCTGTTTGTATTTCCTCTTTAGAGAAATGTCTAAGTCCTTTGCCCATTTTTCAATTGGATTGCTTGCCCGTTTATCACTGCATTGTATGATGTCTTTATATAACATGAAAATCAAACCCTTAGCTGATATGTGGTTTTCAAATATTTTCTCCCATTGAATAGGTTGCCTTTTCATCTTCTTGACAAAGTCCTTTGAAACACAAAAATGTTTAAGTTTGAGAAGGTCTTTGTCCATTTTTTCTTCTTTTTTTACTCATGCTTTCAGTGTAAGGTTTAAGAAATCACCACCTACCACCAGATCTTGAAGATTTTCCCTACATTTTCTTCTAGGCTTTTATGGTTCTAGCTTTTATATTTAGTTCTTTGATCCATTTTGAGTTAATTTTTGGATAAGGTGTAGGGTAGGGGTCCTCTTTCCTTCTTTTGGGTATGGATATCCAGTTCTCCCAACACCATTTGTTGAATAGACTGTTCTACCCCAGCTGGATGGCTTTGACAGCTGTGTCAAGAATCACTTGACCATGGATGTGAGGGTCTGTTTCTGAACCATCAATTTGGTTCATTATTCTATATGTCTATCTTTATGCCAGAACCATGCTGTTTTTGCTGTAGCTAAGTAATATGATTTAAAGTCCAGAAGTGAGAGTCCTCCAACTTCATTTTTCCTTTAATATGTTTCTGGCTATTAGGGGCTCCTTACCCTTCCAAATAAATTTGATAGTTGGGTTTTCCATTACTTTAAAATAGGTTTTGGAATTTTTGTAAGATTGCTTTGAATCAGTATATCAATTTGGGTAGAATTAACATCTTAATGATATTTAGTCTTCCTGTTCATGAACACGGAATGTTCTTACATTTATTTAGGTCTACTTTATTTCTGTTAGTAATGCATTGTAGTTTTCTGATTACAGGTCATTTACGTTCTTGGTTAAATTTATTCGTAAATATTTGATTCTTTTAGTCAATTGTAAATGGAATTTTTTTCCCGACTTTTCCTCAGAGTACTCACTAGAAATGTATAGAAACACTACTGATTGTTATGTATTAATCTTGTATCCTACCACCCTGCTGAACTTGTTTATTAGCTCTAGTGGCTTTGTTGTAGATTTTTTGGGACTTTTGAGGTATAAGATCACATCATCTGCAAATAGCAAAATTTTACCTTTTTCTTTGCAATTTGGATGCCTTTTATTTCTTTTTCTTTCCTGATTGCTCTCGCTAATAGTTCCACAATTTTTAAATGCTCATATAAAGTGGTTAATTTTGGCCTTTATTTAGACCCTGAAGCTTTTTTCCTTTTATTACTCCTAAATGGAAATAACAGAAGATAATTAATAATAATAAAAACAAACCTTTGAATTTTGAGCCATCATTTGATCTTTTTTATTGATAAATTTTATTTTTTACTTTTATGAAATATTTCAACTGTATGGACAAAATAACATTTTATTTGAACTTAAGTAAAACACCATATTAGCTTGATATTCCCTCATCTAGAACCCTTTTTGTCCTTTTCAATGTTTGCCAAAATTATCTGCAAGCATTTTTATTTCATCTGACAAAAGCATGGATTCTGAGATCACAACCAAGTGTTTAATCTTTTCTGTGAAGAGTTTCAAAATGAGATTGCAGTTAAATATAGTCTCTCCAAATATATTTCCTGATTATATGAACCAATATTAGAAAATGAAAACTCCCATACACTCCAGAATTATCAATGCAAAGCCACAGTGAATACTTTATTTTTAAAATTACTCCACCATATAAATGCATTTATTTTTAATATGATGGTAGAAGGTAATTTTGACACATCAAAAATTCATGTGACCACTAAATTCTCAATTGTTTTGAAAAAAAAACTCAGAATATGGGCTTTTGAGTGAGTTCTACGTTTGTAAACCCTAGCTTCCTTTTCTTATTGATACCTGGATTATAAAAGTGATACTAAATTTTATTCTTCACTTCCATATTCAGTCAGTATTTATTGACCACCCACTATATGCCAGGACCTGTGATAGGTGCTGATGGAAGTCAGTGGGTTTGCCATGGGCCTGCCCTGTTCTGCTCACATCTCATGTGACTCCCTGTGATTCACATCCTCTTGGTGAAGCAGTGCATTGAACTGAGTAGAATTATTCCTCATCTGTAAAGTGAAGTAAATAGTAACTACCTTATAGGCTTGTTGTGAAGTTTAAGTGTGATAATACATGTAAAGTGCTTAGGATAGTGCATGGCACATAACACCTCAATAAATTTTAGTTATAAGATAATTTTTAATTATCATAGAACTATGTAGTTTCAGGAGACCTTACAATTTATGTAACCATCCAACCTCCTTACATCATGGTTGAGAAGTCTGATTCTCAAAGAGGTTAAGGAGCCTCCTCAAAGTTACAACTCATTTTGTCATTAGCAGGACAAATAAGGGAACTCAACTCTCTTTATTTAAACCTGAGTGAAATTTGCACTAAAGTAGTTACCAGAGAAGTCACAAGTTAGGGAAGAACAAGCAACATGGTTACTGAGGCATGGCAGATAGTCAATAAATGCTTTTTTGCATCAATATTGAAAAAAAACATTACCTCAAGCAAAAAATTCTAACTGTAAAAGCTTTCCACAGCTCAATGACGTGCAAATGATGTTTTTATTTCAGTTGAGCATAGTCTGATTTCTTAAAAATGTCACACTGGCTGGTGGTTTATGTTTGGTGTGATTTGCTTGGGTTGAGTCCATGGAAAACATAGTACGTGGAAACAATTCTACCACTGTTTATTGATCAGGTGAAATGCTTACTCTGGCAGCCATTTCCAAGATTGCCAAAGACATCCTCTTGGTTATGGAGATTTCAACCTATTTAATCCCAGAAAATATCAAGAAGCTATGAAACAGTAACAAGTTCTCAATGCAGACCTGCAAACAACATCCAGGGATGGCCTGAGCCACACCATGTAAAGCACATAAACCTTTGGATCATATAAACCTCACTTGTTAACCCACTCATTATAGGCAACAATAGCTTACTGTGGGCTAAAGAGGAGAATAGCTTTCCTCTGAAAATAATAAAGTTCTGTTGGAACTTGCCTCTCTTCATACCTTCAAGTTCACAAAAGGATTTTTGGGTGCCCAGTGGTATTTATTTTGAGATCAGCCTCAGTCACTCCATAAGAAGTTAAACACCTTTAAATGCCTCAGTAACAGACTTGAAGGAAAGAACAAAGTCACTAGCTGAGCAGGCAATGGGCCTTAGATGAGTAATTTTCCAACTTGGGAAGAGGAAAGATAATTAATGAGGAAAATACAGTAGAATTAGCATCGATGTTAATTATATTTGGACAAGGATTCATTTGATTAATGATGATATTAATCCTTGAATTTCGGGTACATGCCTCTTAACTTTTCCTCACAACTGTAAATATATTTATCCTTTGCCGTTTTAATGTAGTAACAGTATAGTGTAGGGTAATGATTATCAATAGGGGAGTTATTTTGATCCCAGGGATATTTGGCAGTGTCTGGAGACAGTTTTAATTGTCATGTCTGGAAAGGTATGACTGGCATTCAGTGGGTAGTGGTCAAGATTGTTGCTAAATAATCCTACCATGCCCAGAACGATCCCCCCACCCCCCCACACACAACAAAGAACTATCTGGCCCAAAATGTCAATAGTCCCAAGGCTGAGAAGCCCTGGTATAAGACTGAAGAGCTTAGTATCTGTAGTCAGGCTGATTAGGTTTCATGTCATGACTGGTGACATTTTGCAAATTACTTAACTTCTTTGCCTCAATTCCTTATCTATAAAATGAGGAAAATAACCAGCCTTTCCATAGAGAAATGTTAGGGGGATTAAATGAGTTAACCCATGTAAAGTTCATAGAACAGTGCCTGACATATGGTCAATAGCAGGTAAATATTAGTTATTTTATGCAAAACAGAAAAGGGTACATATAAAAACCACCAGAACAATGAAAACTGCTAAAGTGTGTTTTTGAGGGGAACTTGACTAAAAACTACCTTGAGAAGTAATTATCATTATAGACTAATTGGATGCAATCCATAAGATATAAGAATACACATGATATGAGCTCTGTGTCACTGTCATTGCTCTTTGCTAATTTATTACTGTGGATTTTGTGCTATGGTGTTGAAATGGAAGGAGTGTCAGGACACAGTCCTAGTACAACATATGTACTTGGGTGGTGTTTTAGATTAGTTAGTAATCATGTTTTCAAGATTCTTAAGTGATCAAAGACGTGAATTCCCTAAGTCAATGTTGAGCTGTGTGATGGGAGAAAAGGAAAGGCTAATAGACATAGAATTAGGAATTAATTACTCACTTTACAGGGTTGTTGGTGTTGGAATGAAATAGAAGTACCTGACCTTTGAGGTAAAAAAGATAAAACTCCAGAAGTCCAGAGTCTGAGGCAAGACCTTGAAAACGGAGGGTGGTGATATTTGTGGACAGAGCCAACAAATTATCATAGGATTTCTTCTCCCATTAATTGTAGAGTTGAAGATGCTAAAAAGGGAACACTTACGTACACATGACAAATTATAGGTCTTCAGCAGGGAAAAGAGGTCTGAATTGTCTGTACTGACCTGTCTGAATATTATGCCCAGAATTATATTTCATCTAGTGGTTTTGATTTGCATGAGAGTCTGAAAATATCTCTACTAAGCTTGGTTAAATAGTCCTTGACCGTGAGGCTCTTATTTTTGTACTCTAGATAATTTCAGCAGCCAAGGGACCCACTCTGGCTTTTCATCATCCTAGTTTCTTTCTCTTAGAATGAAAGTCAGTGAAAGTTTTAATTAGGAAGATGTTCAACATTAGGGCCTGTGCCACTCAGGAAGGCAATTTCACAAGTTCTCAGGAGTCTAACTTTAAAGTCATAGTTTCGGCCAGCCTGTGATAAGTGCCCATCTACTCTAAATATTTGTGAGCATAGCAGAAGATACTTACAATAGTATCAAGATCCTCAAAGTTCCATCGAATGTGTCTTTGCATTATACATCCACTTCTAAGCTCAAAGGGCTGAAGTTCACCTGGTTCTGGTACAGTCTCTTATCAGGAAAGTGAAAGAGGTTGTGGAGAACAAGCTAGGAATACTCACTGCCCTTTTTGAATATCCAGTATAAGCACAATGAGGCACTGTGCTAGGTACTTTAGACATTTAATAAAATATTCACAAAAATTCTGCGCAGACAACAAAACCAAGGTTCAAAGAATGCAGGTAACTAGCTCCAGATCACACAGCTGATAAGTGGTGGTGCCAAGATTTGCACCCAGGTCTGCCTCTTCCTAAAATAAAACCCTTTCTGCTTTACCAAGCTAACTCTTTAGCAATCAGGACATGAAAGGTAGCTCTCAAGCTCTACCAAATGCACAGCTTTCTTCACAGAATAATATTCTTTTGTTTCAATAAACAAACATTTTTAAACTTAATTAAAAATCTTGAGGTTGAAATATACTTAATACTAAAGAAAACTATCACATTATCCCTCACACACCCCTCCCCATTTGAAACATAAGTGTGTGTTTTGGCGAGTGCTACTTTAAGCTGAATTCTAGGGGCAGTCAGTAGCACTTATCAGGAATTCACAGTCCAAGTGTTGTCAGTGCACATTTGATCGAAAGGTCACATTCCAGAGGCAGCATCTGCAGAGGTTTCAGCTCCCTTTATCTCTGATCAACACCAGACATTTTGTCATTTAGCCTAATGAACAATAAATGTGCTTTTTATTCTGAAATAGTAGCTTTTTAGCATAACACATGGTAGAAATATTCTCTCAATCATAGAATTAGTGGTATTCAAAATATGTGGTCTCCACCCTTCAATGAAGATCATAAATCTTGCTAGCCCTTTATCTCTAAATGCTTTTGGGTCCACATGTTAGTTTGAAGGATTCTGGATACCTGATATAGACTAAAAGGGTAGTGGAGTCCTGCCTCTAGTCTACAGATTCTATTGCTGAATCTGACTCACGTGAATTTTTTTTATATTCAGAAAAGTGTAGATTCTCATGCAGCTGTAAGAAATAATACTGAGAGAGCCTCATACCCTTTACCCAATTTCACTTGATAGTAACATCTTACAAAATCATAGCCAGAATATTGAAAGTGATATAATCCACCAATCTTCACGTGAATCTTTTATACAAGTTGTAGTAGGGTCATGTAAAAGGTTAGAAGTGGGACTTTATCATTGAGTCAGGTAGTATAGCCCTTTTATGCCCACTTGCTAATAAATATTTGTTTGCATGACAGAATTTGGTTTGAGTCTTACCTTCATAATAACCTGGCTTTTCCCTATCCTAGTTCTTTTTTTCTGCATGAGGTGATGAGGTGATAGGTAAGTAGCTGGCAGCTGATATTATCTACCTGATGGGTACTTCTAAACTAGTTTGGCTTAAGCAAGTTGGAAACATCTTTCCATGTAATTTTGCTGTTAGATCAAGATTGCATAATGAAAAGAGACTTTTTTTGGCACCTGTCTTGGTCTGCCAGGCTGCTATTACAAATACCACACAATGGGTTGGTTTAAACACCAGCAATTTATTGTCTCATGGTTTTGGAGGCTAGAAGTCCAAAATCAAGGCATCGACAAAACATTCACTCTTTCTGAAGTCTGTAGCATTCTGGTGCTGGCTTGCTATTAGCCTTGGGGGTCCTTGGACTGCAGTGATGCCTCCTGTCTCATGGCTCTCTCTCTCTCCTTGTGTCTGCTTTCCTGGTTTCTGCTGATATCCAGCTTCTGGCTCCTCTCCCTGTGCCTTTCTCTCTATAAGGCCTCCAGTAATATGGATTAAGACATACTCTGATTTAGTTGGGCCATACCTAAATAGGATCTCAGAATACCCTACCTACAAATGGGTGTACCCCTGAGTCACCTTAACATATTCAAAGATACTTTTTACAAACGGTTTCATACCAATTGGAACACGGATTAAGAATGAGAATATGTCCTTGCTGAGGTACATAATTTAGTCCACTAGTCTGTTCTTTGGATATGTTCTTCCCACATTCACCCTATCCCAATATCCTCAAAACCTTAAATCATTTCAGTAAAAACTCTAAGTCCAAAGTCTCATCAAAATCAATTATGGGTGTGGTCCATCCTGGAGCAAAATTCCTATCTATCTGTGGAATGGTAAAACCTAGAAAGCAGGTTATTTGCTTCTGAAATACAATGTAGGCCAGGCATAGGATAGACATGCCCATTCCAGAGGGAAAAATTATAAGGAAAATAGGGGGCACAGGTCCCAAACAAGTCTGAAACCCAGGAGGGCAAACTCCATTAGATTTCATGGTCTGAGAGTCATCTGTGGATTGATGCTTTGTCCTCCTGGCCTGCTGAAGTAGCAACCCCCATCCTTTCCAAGTGCTGGGGCAGCAACTAGAATCTTAAAGAACACTTGGACATAGGCCTCACCCTCTCTGAGAACCAGGGTGGCAACCAGGGTTTCCTGGATGCCAGGTCACAGGCCCCACTTTATCCAAGCATTGGAGTGGCAGCCTCACTCTTCCCCGAGCATGAACATGAGGGTGGAAGTCCCACCTCCTCCAAGTGCTGGAGCAGAAAGCCTGCCCACTCCAAGCACTGGAGGTGGGCCTGCCATTTCCACATGCATGGGTGGGCCCTCTCTCTTGGCCGAAGGACAGCTCTACGGTCCAGACCCCTGCTTCCACAGTTCTGCACTTGAAGCCATTCTTCCTCCTATTCATCCCTCGCTGTCCCTTGCAGAACAATCTGGCAGTGCTTCTGCATAAGCCTAATTTCCTTAGCAAAGGGTGGTTCAACGACACCCTCATGCAGAGCTCCATTTTCTGGGGGTTCACCTCCTGGGAACTCAGGGAGGGCTCTGATAGAGTCACTTCTGGACTAATCTCAGAACTTGCTATCTGGATAGGCTGAGAATTTTTCCAAATTATCAATTGCTTGTTCCTTTGTGTGCAAGAGTTCACTTCTCAGTTTATCTCCTTCCTTTTGCCTTTCACTATAAGCTGCAAGGGGATCCAGACTTCCCCTTCCACATTTAGCTTGGAAATCTCCTCAGCTAAATATCCAAGTTAATCACATACAAATTCTGCCTTCCATTGACATCAGATAATTTCACTAAGTCCTCTGCCACTTTTTAACAGATCACTTTTCCTCCAGTTTCCAGTAACACCTGTAATGTCCATATTTCTATTGACAGTCTTTTCAAAACAATCTAGGCTTTTTCTATCAAGCACCTCAAACTTCTTTCAGCCTCTACTCATTACCCAATTCCAAAGCCACGTCCACATTTATATATATTTGTATTAGCAGCATCCCACTCCTGTACCAAAAACTGTTGTAGTTTGCCCGACTGCTACGATAAACATCACACAGTGGGTTAGCTTAAACAATGGGAATTTATAGTCCCACAGTTTTGGAGCCTAGAAGTCCAAAATCAAGGCATTGGCAAGACCATGCTTTCTCCCTGAAGACTGTCGAGTTCTGGTGCTGGCTTGCCACAGTCCTTGGCATTTCTGCCTCCTGCTACATGGCCATTTCTGTCTCCTTGTGTCTGCTCTTCTGGTTTCCACTGACTTCCGGCTTCTTGCTCCTCACTCCTCCCTGTGGCCTTCTCTTTATAAGACTTCCAGTGATATGGATTAAAACCCCAAATTGTTGCTATCAGGGATTCCTTTAAAAAGAAAGTTTCTCTGTAGACCCCATGTTTTGATAACTTTTACTCTGCTAAGCAAATGCTATTTACTACACAGTAACTTGTTCTTCCTCTTTTATTAATCAAAGGCCTGTATCTGAATGTTAGAACTTCTGATTCACATGAGTTAAGACAGCTCTCCTCCATACTGACTTGATAATTTCAGCTGAAAGCAGAGAAAATTGGAACTTTAATTAGGGATATTTTAATTAGCTTTATAAATTAGTTCTCTCAGAATCACCTAAGGTTTATAAAGAAATACAGATTTCCAGATCCCACACAAAACATTCTGAAATATAATCTCTTAGGGTGGGCACTGTCCTCATTCCCCAGACAATTCAGATCTCGTCCCTTGAACCTTACTTTGAGAAGCACTTCACTAGACATTTTGAAAGGTGGAAAATAACTTCCAGACCTCCCTCTGAACTTATTTCACAGATCAATTGCCTTCAGATTGGGAACCTCTGGAAGGATGGATAGTTACAAACTCAATTCAGCTCCTCAGCCTTGGGCACTACTTCAGTTGAAGCTCAAAAACTATGACTAAGTTGACCTTTTGTCATATCTCTTTTCCTCCCTGTTTATTTAAATTACCATCTTAACTGGCTCCTGAAGTCAAAAGTGCTTTTGTTCTCTGCATGAATGGTTTGATTCACATCACACCAATATAGCTTCAAAGGGAGAAAATCTCTTACCTTTGGATAATCTCTTCCTCCCTCTGGAAATGCCACAATCCAGCTAAAGGATTGTGAAGGGTTTCTGTTTTAAATACTTCGGTCTTTTCAGATCACTTCTTTTTTTCCTTCTTGGAAATAGAAATAAGGCCAAAAGAAATAACACCCACTTACAGTACTTTTAACGAAAGTGATTTCCTCCACATGATGTTGTATTTGAGGCAGTGATGCACAAATTGAGAGTTTGGAAAGCACAGATTATGGGGACCACCTCCAGAGAGTCTGATTCAGGAGGTGTGGGAGGGCGCCTGGGAAATTGTATTTTGATTCGAATGATTAGCCGGGTCTGTGAATCAACATTTTAGTGAATGAACACAAACAGAATCACTTTTCCAAGGTCAATGACCAAGAAGTGACAAATTCTGACTAGGAGGCCTGTGTTCTTTCAACTATCTCATGCTGTGTGATGATGGAAATAAAAAGGAAAGGAAGGAAGCAAAGGCAGCCTGAGCTACTTGCCATTTGCTGAACTTCACATTCCCTCATTCACCTTTCACTCTACCCCCTCCACTCACTCTATGTTTTGGCTCTACTGAATTTCTTACAGTACCTGAGCACACATGATTGCTGTTTGTCTTCCTGTTTTTGTACCTGCCAATCTATCAGGTTAGAATTCCCTGTGGCCAACCCCTTTCCCTTCTCCCTGGTGAATTGCAAGACCCCCATTCAAATATCACTTCCTTTGTAAGGCCTTCCTCACATCCCAGGCTGAGTAAATATTTCCCTTCTCTGTACCCAAGGAGATTTTTGTACATGTTAGTGTTATGGTGATGAGAAGCCTATATATGTGCTATTGTCTATAATTGATTTATAATACTTTCTTATAGACAGTGTGTTATGTAAATAAGCAATTTAGTAATGAGCTCTACATCTTTGGTTCAGTTAGATGAAGTACCCTAATGAAGAGATGCTGAGCTGGCATTTCAAAGGTTCTCTAATGTAACCTACACTCTAGAAGGGCTATTACAACTTAATCACTTAGAAATTGCTATCTAAATTGAGATCAAGAGATAGTAAAAATATTTCTTCATGGATAAAATGAGTGGTTTTGAGATAAGCAGATTCTCTAGAAAGATGGTACAAACATCTCTGCCCTTCCACAAACCAGGTGTGAGAATCTGGCAAGGCCAGTAGCCTAACACCCTTAGGAATGTGCTGCTGTGCCCAGGCTCCCTTTGGGCCTGTGCTTCCCATACTTCACAGCAGGAATCTATACCAGAAAGTTAGTGGAAACCTGCTGCTGGCACATAATCATCTCTGCCACCAGAGAACCTTCATGCAAAGTTCCGAGTGCCTAAAGGACAGAAAATTGGGATTTCACCGAGCCGACAGGGACAGGTTGTATGACAATGTGTTTGATTGCTTTGTCTCCATGCTAATAAATATATGCTTGGCAGAATTTGATCTGAGACTTGCTTTTTTTATTACCTGCAAACAGTAGTGAGGTTAGTCAGGATAGGACCAGTTGCTCTCACTTATCACTGTCTAAAGATTTGGGGAGAGGTGACCTAAGGCTACTGCAGGGAATCTGACAGCTGTGAATGGCAAGACTGGTTTGGGTCAGCTATCTTATTCACTTCTGTATCTTTGGTGATAGGCATAGAGCCTGATGGAGTAAATAATCAATGCTTTTTTGTCTTTAATACATTGAAATTATAAAACTGGGAAGCAGCTGTGGCTCAAGCAATTGAGCTCCCGTTTACCACACAGAGGACCCGGTTTGATCCTGGGACCTCCTGGTCAAAAAAGGAAAAAAGGTGTCCCAGACCTGCGCGGTGGCCCGGCGCAGAGAAGCTACACACCAAAAAGATGATGATGCAACCAGAAAGGAAAAAAAAAAAAAAAGAAATTATAAAGCCAAATGTTTTATAGAGTTATAATCTGCACGAAGGTTTGTATTTAAGCAGAGCGGCAATAATCAGGTTTTCAAAAATAGATACTTTCATTTATAGAGCCTGCTCATTTGGGGGAACTTTGAGCAAAATATACTAGCTTTTGATGAAGCCTCTGCTTCAGGTGAAGTGCATTTTAAATTAAAATATAATTATGTTTAAGTATAATGCTGATACACATGCTTTATGGAGTTTGTATGACCCCTTTGGAAAATAAATACTATGGAATTGATTTGAAAATATAAATACTATGCAATTGATTTATCATCATAATCCATTCAGCCTGAACAAAGGCAGCTTTAAGAATAGCTGGGGGCAATGCATGATACAGACGTCTGCAAACAGTGGTGTTCATTTTTCAACACTGTCAAGAAAATTCATCTAAAGAAATTATAAGTCTAAAGGCTTCCTACATTGCCTATTTGTCGTTAGAAGCATTCCACACAATGAATAGGCATTACAGGTTGTTAAGCCTCTCCAAGAACATTGCTCATTGAAATTGGAAAGATGATTGAATGTTATTTAAGTGGAACATTACATGCAATAAATAGTACATTTGCAGACTGCTGAGAAGATTGATGAAAAGGATAATATTCCATTTTAGACTCTAAACAAAAGGCAATCAATTAGTAGGACCAGTTTGAATAACGTGAAAGAAACAGTGCCTAGAAACTCTCCTGCTGAAAGACTGGACTTCAGATGGAAATAACTGCTTTTGCATTAAAAAGATCTATGGCTTGGCATAAACACAGCACAAAAGAGAATTAGCAGAAATCCATTTCTGGACCCACATCACTCCCCAGAGCTTGATTTCTTGTGAGCCCACCTTCTTTTCACTGCTTTATCTTTATTATGGGCTGCATTTCAACTTCCTACTGGGTTTATAGCCACACTCTGGCCAACCTTGAAGGTATCCTCCCCAGCAAAGATTTTAAGTCATCTAAAGAGAGATCATTAATAAGAAGCTTAGAGTGTTACTGATTTTTGAAATTAGCCTTATTATGCAATGCTATAGTGTGGAGTTATTGGTAGGATCCTGCATTTGGCTGGTGTGGAGGGTGAGTAAACTTTGATGATGATTCCTCTACATCAGGGGTTAGAAAACTTTTTCCGTTAAGATCCAGATAGTAAATATTTTAGGTTCTGTGGATCATATAATCTCTGTTGCAACAACACAACTTTGCCATAAATAGCCCTAAAGCCGCCATAGACAGTATGTAAACAAATGAGCAATGAGTGTGGTTGTGTTCCAATAAAACTGTATTTACGAAAACAGGCAGCTAGCTCCTGCTCTACATCAAGAGACCAATACCATGACGGAACAAGTCCAATGCCAAACAATCTTAGACAATGGATACACACTTTAAAATTGCCAGTGTCCCACAGATGATTCCTAATTTCATATTATCTGCATATTATCTATGCATCATAAATTTTATAGACAATAGTGACACTCAAAGCTTCCTTATTTTTCCTTTTGTGCCATCCTCTCTAGCCTCCTTATTTTCTGTCAATGCATCCTAACATCCAATATTGGGTCAGATTGGATTGGCCCATCCTAGGGAATGGATGGTTTGGAAGGTGCCGGTGAACTATTGTATAATTGTTGCACCAGCGCCGAAGCCAGCAGGGTATACACATTTAATTTCTAGCTACCTTAATGTGTATCAGGTATTGGTACCAGTGAGATAGTCTGCTCTTCTCCTATTGCCATAAGCCCCATAATTTTTATACAGGGGAAATCAGAGTCTTAGATGTCATTTAAAAAACAAAACAAAGCAAAAGAAAAGACACCCCAAAACACATTTAAACTGAGAGAAGTCAGGTAGAAAAGTGACATCCACTGATTACATACGTTAGTAGTTCTCTTAACTGACTTCAACTAGCAGATTCACTTACTGGATTAACCAACATTCTCCATTCCTTCTGTAAATCAAACTACCTGATTCTCATACCACAGGAACTGTTTGGGCTTAGCAGGCTACTTTCTAGTACATTACAATCATCTATCAAGCTTTTAAAAATCCTTATTCCAAGGCTCCAATCCAGACCAATTAAATCAGAATTTCTCAGGAGTGGGACCCGAAATCCATATTCAAGCTCCTCCAGGTGATTCTAATGTGCAGCCAAAGGGGAGAACCTCTATTTTGGTGCCTTGCTACTCAAAGTGTGAGAGCTTGTTAGAAAAAGTGATTTAGCCACAGCCTAGACCTAGCAAATCAGAATCTGCATTTTAACCAAGTCTGCAGGTAATTCATATACATGTTAAAGTTTGAGAAGCCCTGCTCTGTTGAATCCATATATTTCTGCTATCACCTGTTGAAATTACATGTATGCCAAGGGTCAGTTGTGTTTATTCTCAAATCTGCTTTTCCATTTGTACGTGCAATTGTAATTATGTAAATATTACATAACTGATGATTTACAAATGCACAAAGACTTGTTTACATGAAAACAAAATTGAATGTTTTGAAAGACAATAAAGGTGAGCCATTTAAAATTGCCTGTCAGATGAGATGTGAGATCAACTGTAAAAATTGGGGAAAAATCATAAAATTCTAGCTTGATTCTGCAGTCATCTTGCTTCACAAGTGTTTTTAAATTGTTATGCCCCTTTAAAAATTCAAAAGGGTAAATGTTGCATCCTGAGTTCTGGGTGTGGTTTGTGCAAGAAGAATTACTTGGAATTCCATTCCATGGACCCACAAAGAAGAGACCTTCCACCATCAATTGATAGGTAATAAATGTTTTAAGTTAAAATATAAATGATTTAAAATTTATATCTTTTTATGATGTCCCACCACAACTTTCTTCTTTAAAAAATTAATTCACTAACTACTGGTCTGGATCACATTGGATAAGGAGGCTTCTACTGTGTGTACTCAACCAGCTTGCCTACTTCCTCTCTTCATGGGCTCCCTGAGTTTGCTCCATGATACTGGCTCCTGAATTTATGGATTTCACTGACAAGGAAAACTTCAGAAGTATTTTGGGGAACTCAGAATTGTCTACTGTTTATTAGACCAATTAAGGGGTGGGGGGAAGCCACCTATCACGTATTATGATTTCAGAAAAGAAAGGACATAAAAATGTTAGAAGAATGCAATCTCAGGGTGAAGGAGAAGTCTTCGAAGGAAATAAAATTAGCTCTATGGAAGCTAATTTTTCTTTATTTATCTCATTTTGCTATGAAATGACAAAACTTTCAAGGACCACCAAAGTTCTGCTTGCGATCATTTGGGAAATACTCTTCTAGATGGTGCTAGAGAATGATAGATGCATAGGCTTGCAAGTTTACTCTTCATCAGGACTCTAACCTGATGCCCTCTCCTGACGTAGTTAAGCATGTTCTCCTTTGTGCTTTGGGCACCTCTTTTAGCACCGACTGCACTCTAGTGTAGCTATTAGTTATCTGTCTCATTTCACCCTTGGATTGTGAGCTGGATTGTCCTTATGATGTATCCCTTATCCATAACGCAGTACTTGATAAGCAGTGGTCAGGCAATACCAGTCTGTTGAATAAATGAATATGGTAGGTCTGTTCACATGCATTTATGTCAAAGGGAAATGGAACTCATTGTGAAAAATAAACTATTCTGACCCTCTAAGATCCTGGCTGAATATTTTTGCTGAGTTGTCAATACTGTGATAATATATGGCAATAATAAAGCATTGGAGAATTGGTCATAGTTGTTTGCATTTTTAAAATTAATTCTCCATTATGCAACCATTTACTGTGGTATATTTAATTAGTATTGATTTTGAGATTGAGAGAATTTCAGGATAATGAAAGCATATTAAGTATATTAGCTGCTTTTATTGCATTGTAATTTCATTAAATGGTAAGTTCCCTAGCAAAGCTCTTTTATTTTAAGTATTTTTTATTCTTATTGAATATATGCACAACATTTTAAGATTTGTTCTAGGAAACTGTTATAGGTAAATTCGCAAGCTAGAAGAACAGAGGCTATTTTTACTTTGTGAAAGGAATATATTCTTTTTTTTTTTTTTAGGAGGTAACCAGGGATTGAACCCATTACCTCGTACATGGGAAGCAGGAGCTCAACTACTGAGCTACATCTGCTCCCCAATGAAAGTTGGTTTTCTCATTTGTTTGTTTTTAGGAAATACTGGGGGTCGAACCCGGGACCTTGAATATGGGAAGCAGGCGCTCAACCACTTGAGCTACATTTGCTCCCCTATGTCTCTTTTTATTAATATGACAAAAGGAAGTATTACATTGGTTCCAATCAACCCAAAAGAAAAAAAAAATTGAAAGGGTACCATAAGAGTTTCCTCTTGTAGCACTAAATATCAAGAAATGGAAGTTCATTTTTATTTTGAAAGTGAAATATTAAAAGGATAATTAACATCTCAAGTGGGTTCTTAGAAAAATTTCCTTCCTGTATTTGAAATTATGTAGCTATCTTTCATCTTTCCATTAAACACCAATAACTAATTGCCAATAATGCATGTTTATTATAATTAATTGTAATGCCCTTATACTGATGTTCTACTTAAAAATTTGAATTTCTGACACCACATCTGTGGGATTTGCTTAGAAATAGAATAGCCCACTCAGGCCTGATACTTCCATTACCCCTATGTTCATCTTCTTGTGGTTCAGTCAGAACAAAATTCAGATCATTTATTAATACTTTTATCTTGCTGATAATATATTTGTCAGCTAACATGCTGTTCATCATATGTGAAAATGACCCTCTGGTTCATTGAGAATCAAATGTGAGAACTAAAGTGCATTTCTTCTGCTGTGTGCAGACCACCCATATTCTCTCACTTAATCCCCTTAGTAAGAGTGACTGCCCGGTGAGTGGTGCAGCTGTAGCCAAGAAGAGGCACAATTGACAATTGGTGCTTGGATGATGGAGCCCAGGCATGGGCCTTCCACTAGGGTGACTTACTTATTTGAATAACAGGGATTTTCCCACATCATAGCTGCTGCTGGAAGTGTACTTCTTGGCATCTGAATACTTTCGGTTTTATTTGGAACTTGGGAGCATATTCACTTAACACTTTGGTTTTAATTCAGAGTCACAGTTCTTTAGATTAAGAGAATAATTCTCAAAAGACCAGGCCAAATATATTGTTCTCTCTCTTTATCAACCTTTAAGAACCATGTCTTCCCATGGAGGAAAACTAGTGTTCTTGGCACAAAGTGTATGTGAGACAGATGGGGCTATCCTTTTTGCCATAGACAAAGCTTTCCTTAAGGAAACATGAGTTGGTGATTCAAGCTGCCTGATGTGGAGAGTGAGTCTAGGGCAAAAGCTAAGTCAAGAACAGGCTGGTTTGTCAGCATTTGTGAGGACGGACACAGCCCCCTCGTAAACCAGTCTGACTGGACTGTGCTATCAGGGTGGGGCTGCTTGAGTGGGTCAGGGATCCCAGCCTGGGGGAGGACAGCATTGAGGCACAAGGTGCATTTACTTCAAAAAAAAAAAAAAAATTCTGCATATAGAAATTTTATAACTAATGAATTCAAACTTATTGCAACTTTACTCCACCTGAAGGGAAACTATTTTATTTGATCATTTCATTTCATTTTATTTTTTGGATAACCAGGAGTCTACAAGGGTTGAGGAGCCTCCATGTGAGAGGAGAGTGACATCATCTACTTGAATTATTTATTTATTCAACACCTATTATGTGCAGGCATTTTGCTTAATGTTCGGGTTATAAGGTAGGAGACAAGACAAGGTACCTGCCCTGTGCAACTCAAGTTCTACCTGGGTCAGGGTTTGAGTGCAGGGATCTATGAAAGACAATCAACAAATATACAAATAAAAAGAAAACATTTCTGTAATTATAGCTTCGGATTATTCCTGTGAAGGAAATCAAAGAGAAGAATTAGAGGTCTGTGTTGACATTAGGGCCAGTCTTTCTTGACATTTTGCTCCCCAGGGCAAGATCAGGATCTGGGGTACCCACAGCTGTCTCTGGGACAGTGGAAAGAAGGTGTCACCTTGTTGGTGTGGTTACAACGGCTTAGATAGGTGTCCAGAAGGCAGACTGAATGTTCAGAAGTTTCTTCCATTGTCTTCTACATAAGGAAGCAAATTTGAATTTTCTATAGCTATTCACTATCTCTTGAAGCTCTTCCCAATAATTGTTCCAAATAGCCCAAGGGTAAAGTTTCCATCAGTGTTCTTACTACAGCCATACAGTTCTCAGCTGTCCCCTTAATGACTTTATGTACTGCAAAGTTTAGTGGAAAATGTGCCACTTCGATGAAACCAAAAAAACCTGAAAATGGGATTTAGCAAATTACACTGTTACTGTGGGGATGGCATCTCTTTGGCAGTCAAAGAAAATCATTTAATAAAGTTATAAAGCCCTAGTCAATATTGGACAGCTTTATGGGAATGTAATAAACTGAAGTCATATATCAAAAAGCACTAAAACTCATTTTGCATTTATGGCATGCAGCAAACTTATAACACAGGTGAGGACAAAATGAACCATAAATGTTAAACACATAGTTAAGCATGAGATACGCCAGCCAAAGTGTTCGTGGGTATTCTGTGCAAGATGTCCAAGTTAGACGTAATTGTGAGGAGAAACACCTGCCTTTTTCTAAGGCTATTTATATTTTGGCCCTTTTTCTAGGCTGGTAAGGTAGAACAAAACCATATCCATTTGCTTGCAGATAATCAGGTAAGATATCATGAGAAAGGAGCAAGCCTATGTCCTTGAATATGAATTTCCCAAGGTAAACTCTGATAACATTGTTAGCCTGGTACTCTTACTGTTCAACCTGATACCAAATGTGATTGCATTTTGTGTTGCATGCCACGTGCTCTGGTTTGTGAGGAAACTATTGATTTTACCCACAAAACATCATTTTGTTTTGTGTTTTTTTCCAGACACAAGCTAGAAGATGTTTTGAATAATGTATCCTAGGAAATAAAAGCTTTTTAATTTGTAGGGAGTATTTTTATCCTACAAAGAAACAGGTTTCAGCCTACCAGCTGTCTGGATTTCCTGCAGAAGGAAACAAAATGGTACAAGGTCTTTCTAAGGCACAAAGTGGGAGCATTTCCAGCTCAGAAATGGAAGGTGACTGTGAATATTTTTTACCATGCAACTCAGGCAACTGCTCTGGGATAATCAGGGGAGATAAACGGCTTATTCATAAGATGTTCAAACAACCAAATAAAAGTCAATCAGTTATCCGATTCTTAAAATGCAAAATAACAGAATTGATCAATGGTTTTCATTGAGCCAGTCAATGAGCTGAAGCAAAGCCATCAAACTAGGAACTCCATGTACTCAAAACTTAGGCACTATTTTTATTTTTCATGATTCACTTTCCTACTTTTGGTCCAAGTATCTCACAAGTGGCTTTGAAGGTTTCCATGTTCCTTTTCTTTGGTCCCTATGTTTGAGTAGTTGTCAATTACTCTGGCTCCAGTTTCTCAAGAAGGCTCATCACACATGCTGTCTTTCAGCACTGGTTTCTCCTCTTTCCAGCTCTGTAGGGACATCACTCAGTGTATCTCTTCACTTTTTCAGGACCTCTTGGATCTGACACTTGCTTAAAGGAATCATTGCAGAGAAGAATTGAGAACAACCTTTCTGGAGAAGTGGAAAAATGACACTTGAACCAGCCAGGCATTCTCAGTCAGAGTTGTTGGTTTGGAGGGGGTGGGGTGGGGGGATGATTAATGATTAGTGTGAAGAACTATGATAAAATTGAATGTAAAGTCTTCTAAGTGTTTTGCCTTCTCTTAGAATATAAAATATAAGGTAGGAAATACTGGTAGATGAGGCTGCACGGGTAGATAATGATAATGAGAACATTGATGGAGGACCTTTTAAGTGTTTGATATGGGTTATCTCATTTAATTTCTACAAGCTTTAAAGTAGGTATTATTATTATCCATATTTTTCAGAAGAGGACTGAGTGATAGGATAAGCATCTTGACCAAGGTCCCATAACAACTAAGTGGTGGTACCAGGACTCAAACTCAAGTCTATTTGTATCTAAAGTCAGTGCTTTTAACTACTACACTATGCCAGGGTAAATCTGGGCTGGGTGAAACTCTGTATAGAGATCCCTTCAAATGGAAAGAAAGGGAGCTAAAATTAGCATCTAGCCTTGAATCAAAACTTATAAGGCCTTTGTCCTACTAAGTCCCAGGAATGTCATGCAGTGCACACTAGGAAACAGTTCAGGAGAGCTGATGTGAGGGCCACAACAGAGATGTCAGAATATTGATAGTTGGCCCACTTCAACATCAAGTTAGGATAGAGAATGTTGGGAAATAAAACTTTGGATCAAAGGCTGTAAAGCAGGTGTATTAGTCAGCCAAAGGGATGCTAATGTGAAATACCAAAAGTGGGTTGGTCTTTATAAAGGGTATTTATTTGGGGTAGAAGTCCACAGTTACAAGGCCAGAAAGTGTAAGTTTCTTCTCTCACCAAAGTCTATTGCCACGTGTTGGAGCAAGACAACTGCTGACGTTTGCCAGGGTTCAGGCTTCTGGGGTTCCTCTCTTCCCGGGGCTGCATTTTCTCCGGGCTTAGCTCCTGTTTCCTCCACAAGGTCAGCTGTAGACGATCAGACGAACAGCTTGCTTCTCTCCTCCTGGGGCCTTCTCTCCAACATCAAAACTGCTTCTTAAAAACTGCTTCAACCCTGTTCTTGCCATGCCTTTTATATTTTCTTCCCCCACCCACCAAGGGGTGGGGCTCAAGGACCTACTGACTTGGCCCAGTCAATGCCCTAATCATAATTTAATTGTGCCCAGATTAACAGATCAGTTTACAAGCATGATCCAATTATATTTTTGGAATTCATAATTACATCAAACTGCCCAACTGCAACAGCAGGTAAACCAAGGTAAATTAAAATAAGGCTGATGTGAATGAGAAAAGGTTGATTCAGGACTGAATATAGCAAAATCAGGATTCTTGCTGATGTGGTTTAGTCTACTCCTGTTGGACCAGACCAGAACTTTAAAGAAACTTGCCTATATAAATAAATAAATGTATATGTGTATGTGTCTATACATACGTGTGTATGTATGTATGCATGTTTTTTAAATAATTTTTTTTGATTTTTTAAAAGATACTTAGATTACATAAATGTTACATAGAATATATAGGGGATTCCCATATGCCCCACTCCCCACACCTCCCACATTTTCCCACATTGGCAACATCTTTCATGAGTGTGGTACATTCATTGCAAATGATAAACACATTTTGGAGCATTGCCACTAAGCATGGATTATAGTTTACATTGTAGTTTACGCTCTCTCCCACTCTGTAAGTTATGGCAAGATATATAATGGCCTGTATCTGTCATTGCAATGTCATTCAGGATGGTTCCCAAGTTCCCAAAATGCCCTTGTATTACACCTGTTTTTCCCTCTCCTTCCCTCATAACTTCCAGTGGCCACTGCCTCCACCTCAATGATCTTTCTTCCATTGCTAGAATCACAATAAGTTTATAGTAGGCTACTAGTAAGTCTACTTTAGTCCATAGTTTGTTCCCCAATCCTGAGGATTCTGTGATAGTGATGCCCACTCCCCCTTTAATTGAGGGGGGCCTTTGATCCTATATGGCCGATGACAGGGACTTGTATGCATGTTTTTTGTGTGTGTATGTATATTGCATGCTCATTATAAACAGTTTAAAATATTTAGGGATATTTAAAAAAAAATAAAAAGAAAACTTACCACAGCACCAACCTTTGAAAGGAAACCAGCCAGTTAACATTTTGGTGTATTTCCTTCCAGTCTTTTTACCTTCTAGATAAAAAGATTTGTATATTTTTGCATAGATGTGCCAAGCTATATATGCAATTTAGTGTCCAGCTTATTTCTTTTAATATAACATAAACATTTTCTACAAAATTACAATATTTAATGAAATTGTTTTATTATCCATGTGATAATCTATCATTTAAGTGTTCCGTTATTTACTTTTCCATTTCATTAGAACATTGCCACTAAAAATTTTTAACTGTCATTCTCTGATATTCATTGTTTTTATTCTCCAATTTAGGACTGCTTCCTCATAGATATTCCGAGTGCAATTTGCCGATTAAAGTTTAAAGATGGGGTTGACCCATGATACATAGTGCCATGTTGTTTTCACTTCCTCCAGCAGTGTTTGAGGGCATCCATTTCATTTTATTATCATCAGCATTGAGGGCTCTCATAAAAATAAAGCAGAAAACAAATAAAAATTAGGCAGAAAATTACACTTTATTGTTTGAAATATTGCATGTCTTTGATTCCTAGTAATGCTGGATATTTCCCATAAGATCATTAGTCATTTGTTCCTCTTTTTGTAGATTTTCTATGTACATCTCTTGCCCTTTTATCTTTTGAGGTCTTTCTCCCCTTCTTACTATGAAATACATTTTGTACACACAGAAAAGTGTATGAAACATATGCACAGCTAAAAGAAAAATTATACCATGAACTCCTATGCATTCGCAGCCTCCTGTGCAACTACAGCCTGAGATAAGGAACAGCATATAAAATGCTGCCCCCCTCACATCTCCCACCATGTGCCCTTCCTCGACAATCACCTTCTCCACTTATTCCCCTCTCCGCCTACCCCAAGTAAACACTCTCGACGTTTGGATAATCATTCCCCTGCTTTTCTTAATATTTTTATTACCTATGTAGGCATTCATAAACAATTAAGTTTAGTTATACCTGTTTTTGAACTTTGTACAAATGGAATCATACTCTCTACTCTTGCAACTGGTTTATTTTGCTCAATATTTTATTTGTAGGATTCATTCATGTTGAACTGTGGAGCTGTAGTGGCTTAAGTATTATTGTATCCATTTATTTCAGGGATTTCAAATATGATAGATAAATAAAACTTTCAATCATATTTGAGGCAAATGTTTTTCCAGGTTTTTAAAAAATTTCTTGTAATTTGGCTACATTTTAATGTATAGACATTTTAAACAAGTTTGCCTAGTAATAGCCATTGATCTTTTCCTTTATGATTTCTTCCCTTCCTTTGAAACTTAGGTCTTTCCCCTCCAGGGTGTTGATAAATATTTGCTCTTATTTTAGCTCTTTTATGCTTTGATTTTTTTTTTTTTTTAACTTCAACACTTTAATCCACCTGTATTTATTTTGGTTTATGGTCTCATTTGGCATCTAGATTGATTTTCCTTCTAAATAGGGAACTCTTTATTAAGTAATCCTTTCCCACACCGACTTGTGCTGCTTTCTTTGTGTAGAGTGGATGAGATAAAGCTGGATTTATGGATGAAGGGCAAGAAAGCAAGTATGTCCAGGTGTAGGGTTGGACAAAGGGGGAGTGTTTTACTGTCCAAGGGAGTTAAGGAGGGCCTCTTACAGGATGGAGAGAGGTGATAATTGGGCTTTGTTTAATAGATAAGAGTCTGCCAGGGAAACAGTGGGATAGGAGAAAGGAGGGGACAGTAGGTGAACATTTCAGGTGGACGCAACTGATAGTGCAAGATGGTTTGTGATTTTAAACTTGAGCTCTGGAATCAGAAAAATCCAGCTCTATGATGTCTGGCAACTTAATTGACCTCTTGGTGCCTTAGTTTACTTGTCTATAAAATGGGGTTACACAGATTGTACTTTGTAGTATTATTATAAGCAATAATAAGATAATACATGTAAAGTGCTTAGCGTAGTGCCTGGTAAGCACTCCATTAATGTTTGCTACTAATATTATGTAAATATTAGACAGTCTGATTTGCTCCCCACTCTAGCACTAGGTCTGAGCACTAGTGCCTAGTGCTTGGTCTCGGGGCACGTGTCAGACAAGCAACACATATTTTCCGAGTGAATGAATAAACAACAGAGACCTGAAACATTATGATACCTTCAGGGATATGCGAGTAGCTTGGTGTTGTTTGAATTAATCGTGAGGAAGTGATGAAGTGATGACCAAGTCCTGAAGGAAGGGCCATTCCAGGGAACTGGATTTGTATGTTGTAGGTAATAGGGAGACACTGGATGGTTTTCAGCAGGAGAGTGGTGTGAGCACAATGAAGAGAAAACAGTTACCTTAGGGTCATAGAGCCTGGATGGGGACTTTCAAGATCCCCAAAACTACATCCTCTGCCTCCTCCAAAAAATTGGTCAGAAGAGAGTTTTAACTTAATTTTTTTTGCAAATATTCTAGGATGGAGATACTGTGCCCTTAAATAAATGACTGTAGCCTTCAACAGACTTCATTAGATAAGGCCTTATGTAAGATCTTCTTTATTTGTAAGACAATTCCTTATGTGTTTCTGGGGAAAAGTTTGGTTGTTGTCCCCTAATATCTGTTTTCTCCTCTTCTTTGATAATACAATTTACATTTTTTAGCTGGACACTGCTTTTTCCTGACTTGCAGTGTTTTTCTTTTGCCTTCTTGAAATGTTTCAATGTTCCTACCTTAGATATTCCTCAGGATGGGGTTAATTCTGTGTAAAATAGAGGACACCTTGGTGTTCTCCTCAATGTAGATTAATCTTATTTCTTAGTTGCAGAATGGTGTTGATGTCTTTCTGGATTTTTTTTTTCTCAAATAAGCATTATATGGAGCATTATATTGTTAATAACATTTCCATGGTTCACTTCTTCATTTCTTTTATTTTTCTCTCTCCTTCAGCCATTTTTATTTACAAAAATACAAATCAATTCCATAACATGAGAAGGGACTGTGTGTCAAAGCATAACTTCACAAACACAATGTACAATGCCAAACAGGTGTATAGCATTCAGACATGAAGCAAAAGAGAGTGTTCATTCACACACACAGTAGCTTGAGAACTGTTAGATCTGGTTGTTCCCATGTAGGTTTATAAAGGTGGAAAAAAATGACTGGCTTTCAAGACTACTGGGGCCATATTAGATATTGGAACATCTAAGCACTGGTGTGTGACCATGTGAACAAAAAACTTAACAGGTGTCTATTTTTATAAAAAAGTTTCTGTGCATTGAGGCAGTTGTAAAAGAATCAAGCTGACTTTAGGCTTAGGACCAGGTTCTACCTATATAAAAATATTAACTGATAAAGAAAGTGTTCCAAATGTGGCTATTCTGATTCATAAAGTTAAAAAGGTATTTACAGAAAGAGTATAAAAGGTTTTTTTGTGTGTGAATTTAATACAGGATAGGTTCCAGTCTTTACTTCCCAAGTACTGGATTTACATTATTTTTGGTTCCTTCATGTTTGCAAGGCCTGTCGATTTTACTTTCAAAACAGATCACTTATTAAATTGTGAAAAGTATTCAACATACGCAGAAACAAAAAAGCAGTATTTTGAAATTACTTGAGATCAATACACTTCTATTCTTTGGAATCAGTTTTAGCTAAATGAATCTGGTGCTGTTTTTGGATGGGAATGTGATGGGAAATGCCTACCATTGGATTTTATCAGTGTATAAGCAAGGGTTATTCATTATGCTTGCGTTGGGGGTGGATTCCAACATCATTGCACTGGCACATGTCAATTACTATATAAAAAGTCAAATAAATGTCAAAGCCAAAGCCTCTGAGATAAGAGTTCAGTTCCCAAGAGAGGAGCAATAGCTTAACAATGTAAAACTTTTATCTAGAGTTTATCAGCATTAAATTATTATTGACGAAACAATACACAGAGGATTTACAGTAACACCTGGAGGTACCTTCCAATGTACATGTAAATAGAATCATGGAAGGTTTTATATTACCTAATCATTTCATGGCCTTATATATTTACTGTACCAAATGAAAACTGAATCTCTATTCCACTCCTGATTCTTTCTCTCTAGATAACATAAAATCTATTCAGTTTTCAAGGTAGAGTTTTAAGTGTCCATATTTCTTAAGCCACATTTAAGGAAATCATCTCTTAGTTTTGGACATTGTCTCTCTTTATCTTCTACATGAAACTCCAGAGGATTCAATATTGATATTTGTCATCTAGTCAGATCCTTCTCATGTTCTTCAAACTAGTCAAATTTGACGAACACCTGTTTTCTTCTTGCCCCACTGGACTTTAGATGCCATTTGGATTGCATTCAGAAGATGAGGAAGCATAGATGTTTCTTGGCCTGAGTCTCTCAACAGTAGAGATGTAAAGAGGGGAGCAAGACCACAAGGAGGCTGGCTGAAGACTGCAGGGCCCTGCCACCTGGGGCGGTGGCATTAGCTGGACTTGGGGGCAGCCGAAGTATTCTAGGAGAAGTTACTTGAAAGTGTTATGACAGTTGTTTGATTTTAATAAATCTGAGTGGGAAGGAGCAGTGCCAGAAGCAGCAGCCCCAGCCTGAGCCTGGCTACCATTGTTCTGCCCATGTCTGCTCTGTAGGCACACTGAGTGTCTTGCTGGATCTGGGTACATTGAGAACCACTTGCTAGAGATGGGCACAGGCAAGGACCACTTGTTCATTTCTGACCTGTCTGTATTCCAAGTCAGTACATTCTATCCTGGCCTGGAGAGTCACCCAGTACTTGATTCCTTGTTGTGCACACAGGATCCAGAGCATAATAATATTATTGGGGGGAAGAGGAGAAGGGAGAAGCCTGGAGAATAAACAGTGGATAGAGCTGCTTATTAACTCTGGATGTCTAAATCAATAAAGTGATTTTTAAAAAGTGCATGTGAATAGGTGTCTTATTGTTCAGATCAACAGATAATTATATTTTTATATCAGCAGGCATTGCAATTCAGAAATGGGATTGGGAAATAAATATTGAATATTAAATGAATAGTAGCTCAGAGAGATAACCACCCACCCATTCATTGCTTCTCCAAGAGAATCACCGTTTCTATTCAGTGAGTGGGAGTTTCTGCTTTGTTTGTGAATTTCCTATTCTTTTTCTAGTTTCTATGCCCACTAGACAGGATTTTGTTTTTAAGCACCAGAATAAATACCTGTCCACATTAATAAATAAGCAAACTGATCGTGAAGAGTAAGGTAGTGCCGTGGTAAGAACATGGACTTTGGAATCAGAAACACCTGGTTCCAAGTCCTCTCATACAACTTACAAGACACTTGACCTTGGGCAGTCTATTTGATATCCTTGAATCTTAATTTCCACATTGATTAAATGGGAAAAAGTGGTATCCATTCCCAAGTATTGTTCTGATAATTTGCCTTTCGTCAGTGTGTCTAAATTACTAAAGAGTATGATGGCTAACCCACGAAATGACTGGGCATGTAGAACCCACTGATCATATTGTGCTGGGGGCATGCTAAATGCTCGCCAACTCCTTGTTGAATAAGGGAGTAGAAAACGTGTACACATCTGTATATTTTCTATTTACTTTCCCTTTGAATCCAGTTCCCACAGAATAGATGCGGTGGGCTGCCATTGAATGCCTTCTTGGTGATGAAGGGGAAGGGGGAATAGATGGAAGGATTCAATGTAATGTAGGATGTAGTGTGTGTGTGCAAATGGAAAAATCCTCAGTCCCTCAAAGTGTTCTGGTTTGCTTTGGTGTTTCACTCATGTGAGCAAATGCAAACAGAGGGCTCTGTTTGGGTTATAACTTTTAAAAGCAATCAGACTATTTCAGGTATCAGGTGGTTTGTAGTTTTGACATTGGCCCTTCCCCACTGAGATATAAACCCTCACTGCTGCAGCATTATAGGGCTTAGATTTTTGCTCATATTCTGGGGTGGGGGGAACAACCAGAGGAACTAAATGGGGCTGACAGATTGTGTGTGAAGATGGCTTCCTTCTTAGAAATAAAAGGCAGGGAGTGCCTCTCTGCCAATGATTGGCTGATGTTTTCCCTTGCATTTGTGTGAATTGTTCCAGAATGTTACTTCACATAAACCTTGTGTGAGAGTGATTCCCTTAATTACACATCTGCTAAATTCAGCATTGTCAAACCATAAGCTTGGGTATTCAGGGTGTTTAAGCATACACATTTCACTTGGATGCACATTGATTGGAAACCCCAGTGCTCTAGCTCCACACCTACCAGTTTATCTTAAGAGACTTTGCTTATATATGCAATCTTTTCCCTCTCCTTTGCCTCCATACTGTGTTCTGCTTAACCAGAAGAAATGATGCTTTGCACATGTCAGAATAAAAACTTATTTATTTATTTATTTAAAGATATTATTTATTTATTCATTTATCCCCCCCTTGCTGCTTGTGCTCGCTGGGTCAGCTAACCACGCCGTGCGGGCGGGCTTGCCTTCACCAGGAGGCCCCGGGAACCGAACCCGGGGCCTCCCATATGGTAAACGGGAGCTCTACTGATTGAGCCACAGCCGCTTCCCCAGAATAAAAATTTAAAGAGTAATAATTTAATATTCAGCCACCTGCAACTTGGTCCCAAATACACAAAGCACTCAGCAAAAAGGTTAAGATTTAAAACTTTTTTGTTCCTTTTTAAACTTTAATTCAGTAATCAAGCTCATTGAGATCACTTGCCTCATCCTTTACGATAATCGGTTCCTTTGGATTCTCACCGCACCAAATTGGACTATCTCACTTCTGATTTTATAGGATTTCTATTTCACTGCATCTGCAGCTGAGCTTAGAACTCAAAGTTCTGGTACATGAAATTGCCATCCTACCTGAGCTGTGTTTCTACAAAGGGAAATAGTATTTGCTCTATTTCTCATGGCTGTCCCTGAATCATTTGATGATAGCTGGTTCATTTGTCCTTTTATTCACTGAAGACACATTTACTAAATCTATGGGCACTGCTGTGGGCTCTCATGGCTAAAGGTAAGGAGATGATTTTTCTTAATTTTAATTATTTCTCAGATTTAAAATGTAAAAAAGACTGAAGATGAAAAAGGTGAAATGGCAATGTATCAGTGAATCTCATGGAGTGAACACCCCAGAATGCATCTAAATGGGATGCAAACGTAAGTGTCTTGCAAACTTAGTGAGGGCCCACCCGAAACCTGTTTGTACAAACACAGACATGGCTCCAGGTTGAGAATTCTTCTGAGAACACAAATCTGTGTTCAGGGTTTGTGGGTCCATTCCGTACTTCAGTGTGGAGCCTATACAGAAGCTGTAAGATAAACCAAGTAAGCAGTTTCTCTAAAACACTGGGACACAAGCAACCCTGCTTGGGAGATGCTTCCTAACAAGATAATGCAAAGGTGGAAGACGTGTTCTTCTCGACTTCTCCAGAGACCGCTATGCACGCCTGTGGCACTTCCACTCGTGGCAGTGCCAGCTGGGACTGCAGCACCTACACCTAATGGGGAGCGGCACTTGAGGGCCATCTCCTTTCATGGAGGTAGGGAGTGGGAGAAACTTTCCGGGTCAGGGTGTGGCAGAGCCAGTGAATTTTGGGTCTTTGTTATTAATGTGATTCAGGATGATGGCACACTCAGAAATTTAAGTTACATATAAAACTGGAAATTAGAAGGGGAGGAAAAAGGAAAATAAAAAATGATGAAAGAATAGAGAATGAAACTATCTCCTCTCCAAACCTTTCATTCTGGCCCAAGTATTTTCAACCACACACAAAACTAATATTTCATAGGAACCTTGAATTCACAATGTCACAAACCAAATTCATCATTTCTCCTCTTTTCTCCCAGAAATCCCAAGTTGTTTTTGTTTTGTTACTTATTTCTGTAAATAGCAACTTTATTCTTTGAAACACCCAGAGCTGAAAATGCCAGTTTTGATACTACCCTTCTTTTTATTCCCAATATCCAATCAGTTGATAAACCTTGTAAATATTAGCTCTGAAATCTTATTTGCATTTTTCTTTCCTATTCTATCACTATAAAACTTCAGGTGGAGACTTCATTTCCACTTACTTGTAGTATTGTAATTGGTTTCTGTCTTCTGTCTCTTCCACCTACCTTGTATACCAATGCCAGTCTTTCTATCAGACAACCCTATCATGTCACTCTCCTGCTTGACATCTCTAGGGGCCCTCATTTGGTGAATTAAACACAAACCCCTTAGCCATCCAAACCCACCAAAATAGGCTTCAGGAATGTATCTCTAATCACTTTTCCTACTAACACCTCTATTCCAGTCATACCCTGAACATACCCTAAGCTCTTCTCTTTCACTGCTACTTATCATCATTTCATCCATCCTTTTAAGTTCAACCTCTAATACTGCCTTCCTCATGAAATCTTTTCTAACCCCATAGCCTTAACCAGGTATGAACCCTCGAGTCCCTACTATACTACTTTACATCAATATTATAGAAGGTGTGTCCCTTCTATAATATCACTATTATGTGCTTGCCATTGCTAATATGTTATGCCAGGTCCTATGTGTGGCACTTTGTTTACATTATCTCATTTAAGCTTTAGGGTTTCACATCAACTCTATGAACAACATTCAGTCTCCATTTTACAATTAAGGAAAGGTAGTTCAAATAACTTGTTCAGAGATAAGAGTTGGGTTCAAATCCAGATCCATTTTACACCAAAGCACATGCTTTCCTCTATTAGACTGTACTGCTTTTTTGTGGTCAAGGACTCTATTTTACTTATTTATATGCCTCAATGGTGCCTAAATCAGTGAAAATGATTTGTACATGGTAAACTTGGAAGGATGCAAGCTGGGAGCTGCTAAGAAATCTTGTACTAAATGAAATCTGATATTGAGGCCAAGATGGAGGAGCACCAAGCTAAGAAAAGGAGAGACCAGGTGTTGGTGACATTACTTGAGTGTCTGCATCACCCCAGTTCTATTCATGAATTGTTTGGGTACATGAGCCAATACAGTCTACCATGAGTTGGACTTTCTGTTTAGTAATCAAAAGTTACTAAAATGATAAAATAGGGGAATGTTGCAGGCTTCAATTTCAGCAAGTTATTTGGCAAAATTTGTTAAAATAGGCTCCTGGACAAGATGGTGAATTGTGGGTTGTTTAATATATACTCAAATTATCTTTAAAAATATATCAGTCTGGATAAAGTTCTCTATTGGTATTTCACAAGTTTTATCTGAGCCTTAGAAGAAAATACAAATAAGCATTGTTTATCTCCAAGATAATACTCATATGTTGGGTACCTAGATTCTAGAAAGACAGGAAGCATTGCATCCAGCATGATAATGGATAATGCAAAGGAAAAAAACTGGGGTTGTCCAGGACAGTGTTAGAAATCACAGAACAGGTGGCAGAGTCTATCTGAATCCAGAGAGGCAAGGTCACTGGCGGGTAGCCACGACCAATAAATACTTGCAGCCAGCATTAGCATTAAAACCACTCAGATGTAGATTTAAGTCCTACCTTTGTCAGTGAGTAACTGTGTGACTTAAGGAAAATTACTTTAATCTCTGGGCCTCAGTTTCTCCACTGTAAAAATGAAGATAATGATATCTACAATAGAGTTGTTTTGAGAAATAAATGGGATAACTTATGTGAAATCACCAGGCACATAGTAGATGCTCAATACAAATAGTATTTTTCCCAAGAGTTTTATTCATGCACCATACAACCTATTCAAAGTGTACAATCAGGGGCTTTTGGTGTGCATTCATCACCACGATCAGAGAACATATACATTGCTCCAAAACCAAAATTTCCATACCCTTTATATCCCTCTGTTATTGACACTTAGCATTGGTATGGAACCTTTGTTACAACTGATGAAAGAATATTACAATCTTACTGTTAACTATACTCCATAATTTGCATAAGTTGTTTTTCCTCCCATATACTACCCTATAGTTAACCCCTTGTCATAGTGATGCACATTTGTTCTAATTCATGGAAGAACATTCTCATATTTGTACTACTATCTATAGTCATCCTCTACAACAGGCTTCACTATATTATACAATCCCATGTTTTATCTTCTAGCTTTCCTTCCAGTGACATAGACAACCCTAAACACCTCCTTTCAAACACAATCAGACCCATAATTTAGCACTGTTAATTACTCTTACAGTAATGTGCTACCATCACCTCTATCCATTTCCAAACATTTACAATCAACCTCATTAAAAATTCTAACACATTTATCAGCAGCAGCTCCCCATTCTCTACCCCCGTTTTATCTCCTGGTAACCTAAACTCTTGATTTTTAACTCCAAGAGTTTGCTCATTATAATTAGTTCATATTAGTAAGACCATACAATATTTGTCCTTTTGTATGATCAGTTTTTAAGCATACTATTTACTAGGCATTGCCTAATAATTTACTGGGAATAGGGAGGGAAGGCCTGGGATCAGGAAGAGTGCTAGAGGAGACAAAAGTAATTCTTCCTCATCCAGGAATGATTTATCCCCCACAACATCTTAAGTGCTTTGCTTAGCACCCTAAAATAAATAAGGAACCAAGGCAATAAAATCAAACTTAAGGATAACATGTAAAGTTCCACATTTTAAAATATCATTTAATTATAGTAAATTTGGTGGTTTAGTTCAATACTAGCTTGACAGAGTCCACAGAGTGATGCAGTTCCTGAAAAGTTTGACAATCTTAGGACATTTTAAGAGAAGCAGAGGGTACATAGCATTAGAATCATAAGGTAGTATACAAATTTGGCAACTGCAATTTAGTTGAAAACAACTTAAGTCAACAGTACTTTGCTGAGATGATGAAGTAGTTGAAATTGGTATACCCTAGCCACAGATTTTCAGAACATTGATCATTTTGGCTTTCAGCCAGTTAAACTTACCCTGCCTTGAATGCTATAGAGAGAAGTTGGAACAACCTCAGTGTTAGATATTTGGATTCTTCGTGGCTTTTAAACACTTAAAATTTCTTATTATAAAGAAATGCAAGCTCATTATAGACGAATTAGAAAATACATATAAGCAAAAGAAGAACAAAAAGGACCCATGATCGTATCCATGATGTATCTGTCCAAAGCTCACCACTGATATTAGCTTGGTGTATATTATTCCAAGTCCTTCTCTCTGTGACAAAGAAAGGGCCTGTGCATAGGAAGGTAGTGAGTGCTCCATTACCAAAAATTTTCTGGCAGAAGTATGAAAATTTGTCAGAGATGTGTGACATAGAAAGGATTTTTTTATGGGAGAAAGGTCGAACCTGATAATGTCTAAGATTTTTTTTCTTCCAACTTTAGGATACTTAGAAAGGAATACAATGGATGCCATTAAAACATTCACTTGCATTTTGTTCATTTAGATTACATCTGAAGGATTCAGCTGAAAAAAACTTCTGGAAATTCCAGTTCTGATTTGTAAGCCATTCTGTTGTTTTCCAAAATATTGGTTCCAATGCCTATATTTGATTTCTGTGCTTGAGTAAACCCACCCACATGCCAGACTGAATCCCAGTGCGTTTGACATTTCCCCTTCTGAACAGCATCTAGCATAATGTAGCTTACTGGAAAAAATCTACACAGCATGACTCAGCCAGTCATGCAAGCATTTCTTGCTTTGGAATTCATTATTCTGTTCTCAAAATGAAAGTGAACACATTATTTAAGGATGAGCAAATCATAAAGTGTTTCCAGTAATATCTTTTTATGTATAAGCTGCTGTAGATTAAATAAAAATTCTTGGTCAAGATCTTGCTTCCTACCTAAATGTTTTAGTAAATACAGTCTTATTAAAATAGAACTCAATTTTCCAAATTCTCCAACTGAAAGTAGAAAATGAAGCCCCACTTCCCAAGAGGAGGAGCCACACTTTCCTTTTCTTTAAGATGTGCCTAAATTATCGAACACAATGCCATCATACAGTACACATTTAATGCTCTCTGAATGAGACTGTGTAAGGTAGAATTACTGCTTGTGAAAAGTTATATAAACTGCATGGCCTAACAAGATCTGAATTCTTCTTCCTTTACCTTCCTTCATTTTCCTATAAATTTCAGGAAAAAATCCCTCAAACAAGTATATGTATTGTCAGTACTTATAAGTTGAAATCAATTATTATTTTAAAGCCATTGTATTTTGATTATGTTTTTAGAATTACCATGGAGTTTTAGTGGCTGAACATGTACATTTGAGAAGTTCTGTAGGTAGAAGGGTTTTGTGACTAGGTAAACACTTTTAGAAGCTGTTTACTGCTCTCATAATGCTGGCATTATAAAAGGAATGAAGTATAGGACTATAAAGTTTGAAATAGAAACTTAGAAAATAGGAATGGAGAAAGAGATAAGATACAGACTATTTGGTCAGAAAATAATAATAATAGTAGCCAAAGATTTAATAGGCATAACAGTAAGCAACAGTGTAACAGTAACAGTAGCTTGTGATGTACGTGTTCAACACTAGATGTGGTGATTTATACAAACTGCCTTTAATAGCAATCCTGTAAGATAAGCATTATCAGCTCTATTTCACAAATGAATAATATGAGATTCAGAAGTGTGAAGAGTCCCAAAGCTGTTGGCAGAGCTGGGATTCTTAGTTTGCCTACAGTAGAGTTTCCTTTCTTTCCAATATATGATGTTGTCTCAGATGGGGCCTAAGTAGAACCAGGAAAAGAGAAAGAATTAAGAAGGGAAAAGAATAAAGAAATAGAAATAAAGTATATAATTCACAACAGAAACGATAAAAGAAGTGAAGAGAACAGGCAAAATGGAACTGGGTTAGGATGGTGAAAGTACTTGCTGTCTTGGTGAACAGCAGGGAGCTAGGCTCAAACACTTCATGTCTTATTTGAATGCTCTTTCTCTCTCTAACCCCTGTATCTAAGCAGCTGCTTCCTCATTCAAAATTTCTAGAATATATTTATCTCTGGCAGGGTCTCCAATGCTGTCCTGACATATGGTGACTTTATGAAAATAACATGGTATTTCAGTTGGCTGAGTAAATGATGAATTTAAAAAAGGCCCCCTTTCTTCTCCTGCTGGCCAGCAGATCACAGTCTGAATTTCAGCTCCTACTTCCCACTTGGAAAGGGGCTTCATGCAGAGCATACCCTGCACAGTCGTAGAACCGTGGCTCTGGTCCTGTTCTTAGCCACCATTACCTTCACCCTGGTTCAAGTCACCATCATTCCTCCCTGCAGCATTCTCTTCTTTCTTCTTGTCTCCACTCTTGCCCTCCTTTGGTGCTGTCTTCACACAACAGCTAGAATCTCTTTTCATGTCACCCCACCAACAACCTTGCAATATGTCCCTATTTTCTTCATTAGTGATTCAAACTCTCTGGGTATTGCAAATATGCCATTCTTTACCTGATCCTGCCAACCTTCTTCCTCTCCTCTCTTACTATTACCCTCTTGCCTTCTACTGTCTTGCAGTTCTAATGGACTATATTCCCTCATCTTTGCAATCTCTCTGTCGTGAATACCCTTTCTACCCTTACCTTCCAGCCCCTTGATCTGACTGATTTCTAATGTCTTTCAGATCACAGCTCAGACATCCTCCCTCCACCCCTGGGAAACCTTTCTGACCCCATAACCCTGAGCTTAGTGCCCCATCTGTGCTCATTGAGCACATTTACTCACCTTGAACTTGGTACTTAAAATGCTTGTGTTGTAATTGCCTGTCTCAGCATCTGTATTCCCCTCTCTGCTTCTCAATGTTAAGCAGTCTGCTTCTTCAGAGCAAGAGTGATGTTTTACTATTGTATCCCAGAGACCCACCATAGTACCTGGCACATTAAACAGCTGCAAGTGTCAGCTGGTAACTCAATTTGTTACCGGGTGGATGCAAAGTCAGCTAGGTAACTGGTGCAGAAGAAGTGAAGAGAGGTATGGGAGGAAGAAGGGTGGAAAGGCAACAATTTTCTGGAGGTAGAATATTTATCATCTCTGTTACAACTTCTCAGCAAAGTTCTTGATCTATGGACTTGCCTCTCTCTCTCATTCTGGAAGGAATTGGAATCCAGATTATTTTCTAACACTTGCAAAGTGGTGCAAAGTCACTTTAAAGGAATGTCTCAATTAAGCAAAAAACAAACCACTAGAAACACAGCTGATGTTATTCCAAAAGGTATCTGCATTTGGAAAATGAATAGTCTTACATGTTTCATAAAGCCATAAAATCAGGAAATATGGAAAGGGGAAAGACTGCAGGTGATGTAGTTATTGATATTTAAAACAAAGAATTTTAGAATTTTCAAACATTCCTTTTAGTGGAAGAATTATTGCCCAAAGTGGTAGCACTGGGCCCCCACAGTGATTCACTCAGCTCTCCAGAGCCAGAGATCCGTTAAAAAAATTTTTTTTGACTTAAGAATAAGGACCTATGAGAAACAGTGTCCATGAAAGTATTGACCCTCAAATTTCCTATGATTTCCTCCTCATCCCTGAACCCTCTAAGAGAATCCTGTTGCTTTCATCATGCTTAAAATCTACCCTCCTGTTTGTCTAATGGGAGAAACTGAACAAATGTAATTGACTTTTGTCTCCATGCTGTAAAGAATATACCAACAACATGACACATGAGATAATAGAAGGGTATTACACCTACTATGGTATCACAAGAGAGAGCATTTTTTTTCCAGGTCTTTACTTTTTCCCTTCATAACTCATATTATAACTTGTAGTTCTTTTTCTTTTTATCACATGTGTTTTCTCACTAGAATAAGGGTTGACATACTTTTTCCATAAAGGACCAGATAGTAAATATTTTAAGAACATATGGTCTCTGTTGCAGCTACTCAACTTTGTCATTGTGGTGTAAAAGCTGCCATCAACAAAATATAAATGAAGGAACATGGCTGTCTTCCAATAAAGCTGCATTTATGAACAATGAAATATGAATTTTATATAATTTTCATGTATCAGAAAATATTATTCTTCTATTGATTTTTTTCAACCATTTAAAAATGTAAAATCCATTCTTACCTTACAGACTGTACAAAAACACTTGGCAAGCCAGATTAGGCTGTAATTTGTTGGTCCCTGAAAAGAGAATGCAAACTGAGGAGTGACAGGACTGAATTTGTGCTTTAAACCAGTGCATCTCAAACATAAATGTGCACACGAATCATCTGGAGTTCTGTTAAAATGAGATTTGATTGTGAGATTCTTTTCTAACCAGCTGCCAGATGGCATCACTGCTGCTGAATTGTGGACTATACCTTGAGAGGCAAAGCTTTCAAAGATCATACTGTTGGATTCACCCATAGAAGAAAACATGGATTGGAGAGAGACTTGGTTGAGGTGGGGTGGGGAGAAGAGTGTGGCAGAAATCAGTTAGGAGGCCTTTGTAGTGGGCCAGGAATGAGCAAATGAAGGCCTAAATGAAGAAGGGGATAGTGAGGTTGGAAAGGGGCAGATGCATATGGATGACTTTTGGGAGGTCAATTCAGCATACTTGGGTTGCTGAAAGGGAGGGAGAAGTTGAGGGTGAGTCCAAGGTTTTGTTGGACAGTGGTGCCTTTAGCAGAGATCCCAGTGATCAGTAAAAAACTGGATACATAGGAGTTTCTTAATAAATATTTATTGAGTGAATGGAAAGGCAGAAGGAAGAGCAAGTTGGGATAGAAGAGGAGAACTTGTGGCAGTTCAAAATTATTTTATGAATCCCAAAAAGAGAAATATTATACTTTAAACTAATCCATTCCTGTGGGTGTGAGACCCATTTGACTGGATTATATGAGTGGGACATGATTCATGTTGAATCTCTGCCTTCTTGATGGGTCTGATATAAAGGGACAGACAGACTTACTCAGACAAACAAGGAAAAGGAAGCCAGCATATTGGATTCTGCAATGTGAGAAAGAGAGAGAGTGCTGCAGGAAAACAGAAACATCCAAGAGGCTCAGAGAGGCTGGATCCACAGCGAAGCTCAAGAGGAGACCAGCCTTGCTATATGCCTGACAGATTACAGATGAACTTGGGAAGAGAGCCAAGACTGATATAGGAGGTCTGGAAAAAAAACAAGCTCCTATGCCTGGTTGCTCACATCTGAACTACAAAAGACAGTAGATTTTGGAGGGGAAGGCAGAGACCAGGCAGCAATTGCCCACTATCTTGTTTCAGCATGTGGCAGCTGACCTGAGTGAGAAAGCGCCTCTTATGGTGCCTTGACTTGGCCTTGGAACTGTAAGCTTTTATCTCAAATAAATACCCTTTATAAAAGCCAAGACAGTTCTGGTACTTTGCGTCAGCAGCGCACTGGCAAACTAAAACAGAAATTGGTACCAGGAGTGGGGTTGTGCTGCTGCAATTACCAAAAATGCTGGAATGATTTTATAAATGGGTAAGGGGTATTTTTTTGGAGGAGTTGTGAGATGCTTAATAGAAAAGGCCTAGATTGCTTTGAAGAGACTGTTGGTAAGAATATGGACCCTAAAGTTATTTCCAGTGAGGCCTTAGAAGGAAATGATGAAACTATAATTGGAAACTGGAGGAAGGGTGATCTGTGTTTTAAAGTTGTAGAGAACTTAGCAAAATTGACTCCTGATATTATATGGAAAGCAGAACTTGAAAATGGCTAGCTTGGACATTTAGCTGGAGAGATTTCCAAAGTAAATGTGGAAAATGCAGCCTGGGTTCTCCTTGCAGCTTATAGCAAATTGCAAGAGGAAAACGATAAACTTAGAACAGAATTCCTGGGCACAAAGAAACCAGATACTGACTTCAGAAATTTCAAGCTTCCAGAAAAGAAGCCCGTGGATAGTGGCCCCTGTGAAGATTTAACTAAATTTGGAAGTTGTAAGTCAAGATTGGAAATGCAGTTATCCAGAAAGGACTTGTGGAAAGCCTTACTGCCTGATGGCTTGGACCTCTGTTTCCTGCATGCTAAACCAACAAATATTTTGTGAGATCTGTATGAACGCAATCACTATCAGCTTGGACTAAAAGGGGCAGGAAGGAGAGAGATTGAAGGGAAAATGGCTTCAAGAGGAAAACCATGGAAGCTGAGGTCTGGAATAAGACATCTCCTTGGGTCAAGAGAGGGAGCCCACCTATGTATACTGAGAGGGTGGGTTTGCTCCAGCATTTGAAGAGGGTTGATGTTCCAGTCCACTGTTCAGGGAGAGTTTGGCCACCCCAGGCTACAGAGAGGTTGGAATGTATTCCCTGGGGTTGGAGAGAGTTAGGTCACCACTCCACTTCTCTGAAAGGGGTAGGCCTGTTCTTCATAGGTTGAGAAAAGTTAGGTCACCACCCCACTGCTCTGGGGGGTTGGGCCTGTATGTCAGAGATTAGGGAGACTGTTGCCTCCACCTCACTGTACTAAGGGGGCTGAGACTGTCCACCAGAGATCGGGGAAAAGGTGGCTATCACCCCAATGTTCTTGGAGGGTGAGATCTGGAGCTTGGTTGCCACCCAGATGCTTGATGAAGGTAGAACCAGAAAATGGCCATTAGGCAAGCCTGTGGAAAGGGTGAACTTCTATGAAGCCCAAAGCAGAAGAAACCATCATTTTAAGGATGACTGTCAGACTTTGAAATCCCATGGCATATGCTCTGCAGGCTTTTGGAACTGTTGGGGACCTGTGAGATGTGTTTCCCTCCCAAATTCTCCTTATGATAATGCAAATGTTTATCCTATGTATATTGGAAGCAGATAATGTCTTTTCTAAGTTTCATAGGTCTTCAACAAGAGGAAAATTTTGATGCAAGACAAACTGTATTCCTATAACTGATTTTTATGTGATTTTGTACTTAGCATTGCTACTGAAATGATTTAAGTTTTTTTGGAATATTGTAATGTCTTTTTGGAATTCAGAGGGTGGAGTGTGGCAGATTGAAATTTTTTTATGAATCCCAAGAAGAGAAATATTATGTTTTAAACTAATCCATTCCTGTGGGTGTAAGACCCATTTGACTGGATTACATGAGTGGGGCATAATTCTTGTTTAGTCTCTGAGCTCTTGATGGGTCTGATATAAAGGAACAGACAGACTTACTCATACAAACAAAGAAAAAGGAAGCCAGCATATTAGATTCTGCAATGTGAGAAAGAGTACTGCAGGAAAACAGAAGCATCCAAGAGGCTCAGAGAGGCTGGACCCACAGAGAAGCTCAAGAGGAGACCAGCTTTGCTATTTACCTCATATCTTACAGCTGAACTTGGGAAGACAGTGGAAAAGCTGAGATTGATATAGAAGGCCTGGTAAGAGACAAGCCTTATGCCTGGTTGCTCACATCTGAGCTTCAAGAGACAGTAGATTTTGGAGGGGAAGGTAGAGGCCAGGCAGAAACCACCCACCATCTTGCTTCAACACATGGCAGTTGACTTGGGTGAGAAAGCACCTCTTATGGTGCCTTGACTTGGCCTTGGAACTGTAAGCTTTTGTCCCCAAATAAATATCTTTTATAAAAACCAATATATTTCTGGTACTTCGCATCAGCAGCCGTTTTGCAAACTAAAACAGACCTCAGTTTGGAGTAGTTTTGGTTTGATCAGCAGACACCAAGAGAAGACAGCAAAAATAATAGTAATAAGAAGGAGTTCTTGAAGGCAGAATGATATGTGACACCTGCTGGTCTTGGAGGGGGTTGTTCTCCATCAGTGGAGTGCTAGATCTGGATCAACAGCACTCCTAAACTCAGAGGAGAATAAACTGTACTGAAACCTCCTTTTCTTACTGACCAAAAATGGGCTTGGTCAAACTCAGCATATAAATGCATTATTTTCCTCCTGGCATGGGACATGACTCCAGGATAAGCCTCCCTGGCACCAAGGGATTATTACCAAGCACCAACTAGCAATGCAACTGGAAAAAGATCTTGACCAAAAGGGGGAAAGGGTAAAGACAAATGAATTTATATGGCTAAGAGACTTCAAAGTGAGTTGGGAGGTATTCCCAGAGGTTACGTTTATGCACGTCTCAGCAGGATCCCATTGACTGCTACAGTAAATATTGACTCAAATAAGGGGACTACTGAGGACTCTGGAGACATCCAGACACTATATACAGGACTGACAGCTCAGGAGTTTTGTGCCCTGCCAGTGGACCCTACTTTGGATTTTATGCTCCCCAGTGTGACAAAGTTGGACTCATTTGTGGTTCCCTATACATGGCTCTTCTGCCCCTTCTATTTGAACCTATAGTTAGTACTAGAGTTGATAAGTTTGTGTCCAAGAGACTTAAATCTTTGGGCTTTCCATGTGCCAGTTGGGTACTGAATCTCAACAGAGTTGCAACACCTACTCTCCAGTTCATTGGACTCACCTAGGACAACTAACAAGGAAATGATGATGAACCATGACCATCCCAAGGAGCAGAGAGAATCTACAACTGCAAGTAAGATAGTTCCACCCATCTGCCCCATAGGATCTAAGCCCTCTCAATTAGAGGTAGAGTGGGCATCACCATCCCTGAATCCTCAGGATTGGGAAATGAACAATGGACTAGAGTAGACTTACTGTTATTCTGCTATAGACTTACTGTGATTCTAGCAATGGAAGAACTTTTATCATTAATGTGGAGGTGGTGGGCCTCCAGAGATTCTGAGGGGAGGGAAAGGGAAAAATATGTGTAAAATGGGGGCATTTTCAGGACCTTGGAGGTGTCCTGAAAACAGATACAATGACAGATAAAGACCATTATATGTCTTGTCATAATTTACAAAATTGTTCAGGAGAGTGTAAACTATAATGTAAACTATAATCCATACTTACTGGCAATGCTCAAATATGTGTTCATCAATTGTAACAAATGAACCACACTAATGAAGGATGTTGTTAATGTGGAAGGGGTATGGACCGGGGCATAGGGGAATCCCCTACATTTTTAATGTAACATTTATGTAATCTAAGTATCTTTAAAAAAAATTTTTTTAAATAAAATAAAATAATACCAAAAAAAAAGGGCTTGGGGGCATTTACTACCTTATAAATGTTCTTATGTAAAATTTAATTTTATTCTTATTTTACAATTGGATTTTTATTTTAAAAAGTCATCCACGGGACAAAATTAGCTAGCAAACATTTTAAAGCTCTGGTCTAAGAAGAAATTTCTTGTGAAAATTATACAATAAGACCTATTTCAGGTTTTTTCCTCCCTTATGTCAAAGTAAGTTTGGGATGCTGCTGAAGACACTAAAGATACTAAGTATATTTCATATATCAAAGGGATCGAGCCTTTACATGATATCATTTAGCATTTTCTCAGATTACACAGGTTTTCCTTCCTTGTTTTTGAAGGCCCTTTTTTACCTATGCAAAAAGGATTTAGCTGAATTTGCTGGACATCTCGCATTGGCCATAAAAATACCTCAAAGATATCCAGTGATGTTTAATAAACATCCTCCTATGCCTCTTCCTGTCTCTAATCTCTCCCTCTACTAATCCATTTACACACTGACTCTCAATTCATATTTCTTAAGCATATCCCCACTCCCATTACCTCCTTGTCCAACAATCTTAAATGGCTCTCTATGGTGGACAGATGAAGTGCAAACTTCTCAGATGTTTTTCAGTGTAAACCACCAGCTGGTTTCCATATACACTTCCAAAAGATTTCCTCTTACTCACTTTCATCCACCCCACCCAATGAGCAAATCAAACCCATTGCTTCCTTGCCCTTTCTTGCCTCTGGGCCATTGCTCACGCTGGTCCATCCACCCCTCCACCCACCACTTGCCTCTGAACCTTGCAATCCTTCACAGACCAAGTCAAACTTCCCACTTCTCCAGGAAGCCTTCCCTGATTTCTAAGTTGGAAAGTGTATTTTTTCATTTTTGACTTTCCAATGCTCTTTTCAGTGCAGTACAATATAGCAGAAAGGGTATGGATCTGTAGAATGTAAGTTCCAAGGAAGACTGTCCACTTTTTTCCTTACTGTGTTCCTACTGCCTCAGTGAAAGGCTAGGACATAAGTGCCAAATAAGTTATTTATTGAATTAATGAATGAGTGAACATATGAAGCTGCATGTTTATTTAAATTCACTGGTGTGATCACACATAAGTACACAGGACATAGATTTACACATGATGGCTACTTCATACGAATTAGTTTCCTTTCCTTTTATTCTCTCTTTTATGGTATCTATATATTTCAAATATATTCATTTCTATAATGCCCAGAAGCTAATGGCAGAGGGAAGAGGAGTAAATCTATTGAGCACCTAGCAACTGTCAGGTACTGTGCTGGGTGCTTTGTATTCACATCTAACTTTAATTCTCTATAAGAAATCTATAAGGTAGGTATTATTATTTCCATTGTATTAATGGAGCAGCTAAAGCTCAGAGTACTATGTCTAAGTTCATAGATCCAGTAAGTGTTGGAGCTGAAATTTTAAAGCCAAGCCTTTCTGACCCCCTAACCCATGCCCTTTACCACCATATGCCAGTGTGGGTTATTAGCTAGTAAAAAACAAAAAAAGGATGCAAAACTATGTCTCCCTGACTTGAAAAATCCACATTCTTACCACTGTATTATGATGTCTCTTGATATGCCACTACATAGCAAGTACTTAAGGAATGTATTTTTAAGTAAACACATGAATTACAGTAAACATGAGCCACTTTTTCCTACTAGAGAATCATGAGGTTGGAATTGTGCTGATTAGCATTAAAGCACCAACGGCTTTCGCATAAGAACAGGGTCAGCTACAAAATAGAGTCAAACCAAATAGATAAATCATCCTTTTCTGCCATCATAGGAATCAAGAAGTTCTGCAACCAGCTCTGAAGCCTGCATTTTGTTAAAATGTCAGCTATCAGTTTTAGAGTCTCTTATTCTATGACTGAGACTTGGAAAAGCAGCTGCTTTTAGCTGATTGTCTTGTGCTATCATCACAGTGGATCCCAGTCGTGGTAATACCAACTCCAATGTGAAGTTCGAAGTCAAAGGCCTCTCTGAGCCATCTCTCTAGGCTATTCAGATCATAAAATTAACCACATTAGGTATGGAAAAACATTTAGACAAGAAACACCTGAGAAACTGAAGGTGATCACCAGCTACCAACATGAGTTATCTCATCATAATAGATAAACAGTGATTCTGCCATCAAACACTATCTTCTATAGTCTCAAAGTCTGGGTCCCACTAAGTAAATGTCTGACCTTGAGAAGGTTAAGATCCCTGAGCCTCAGCTGTCAAATAGGGATAACAGTGAGTGCTTTATCAGTTAGTTTGAAGGATTAAGTGAGAGAAGGCATATACAGCATTTAAGAGTTCTAATCAGTAATGCCACATTACACTGACCTCACCACTTACAGTATACACTGACCTGGAAGCTAGGCCAACTGACTTGGAATTGACCCTGATATTGAAAAGACCCCTGGGTATATTTCATTTACAACACTGTAATAGACTGCTAATATTCTGAGAGTCTCTCCCAGGTTTGTGTAGATATTTTCAGATATTTGAGGAAGACATCAATCTCTCTCAAATATTTACAACACATTGACTGCAAGTTACTAATGATTTTGAAAATGGGCCTGTATTATTGTTTTGTATAGGGATAAATCTTGATTCACATCACTAATACAATAATAATACAAACTACCTTTACCAGGCACTAGAGTAAGTACTTGGTATGTATTAGCTCATTTAATTTTCACAGCACTCTGTAGGGTAAGGATTATCCTCCTTACTGGCAGATGCACAACCTGAATTCATAATTACACAAACTAATTGTTTATATAATTTGTTGTCCAATATCATAGAAAGGGTTTTAGTTTGCCAGGGCTTCTATAAGTAGTACCACAGACTGTTTGGCTTAAACAACATAAATTTATTGTCTTACAGTTTTGGAGATTAGAAGTCTAAAATGAAAGTGTCAGCAGGCAATACTTTCTCTGAGGTCTGTAGTGTACGGGTGGTGGCTTACCAGCAATCCATCACTCAATCTCTGCCTCCATCACATGGCCATCTGTATCCTACTACTCTGCACCTCAACTTCCTCTGTTTCTAAGGACTCCAGTCATATTAGATTGAGGCCCACTGTGAATCATTCTGGCCTCATCTTCTTAGATCCTATTTACAAATGAGTACACATCCACAGGGCCAGGGGTGAGGACTTGAACATGTCTTTGAGTGGGGCATGGCTCAATCCAACGCAGACAGTAAGTAGCAGAGCTGAGATTTAAGCCTGGATCTATCTGACTCCAAAGTATTTGTTCTTCTGTTGAAACACATAGCCTTGGGACCCTTCAATACATGGTTATCGCCCAACATACTCATCTCACTAATATGTATTTTGTGGTGTACCAGTGTATATCTCTTGCTAGGGGTGGTGGTACAGGGCTGAACAATACACAGTTCTTCTGTTTCCAGAAGGAGAAACAAATGAATAAATACGACTTACACTATAACATGTAAAGGACCTGATTGATGTGTACATTGGGAGGGAATGGATTAGGAAAGATATCTTGGAGGAGGAGGAGGTGGTGATGTCTTAGCTGAGTTCTGAAGAATGAGCAGGCATTAGCCAAGTGAAGGGTGGAAGAGGGATAACCTAAGGAGAATGCACAGCTCATGGGAAAATCTGTAAGGAGAGAGGTGGAAGGCATATTTGGGGAACTGCAAATATTAAATACATTTGGACTATAGGATCAGAGGGAGAGAGTGAAAAGGATGATATTTTGGGTGCAAAGTTAAGGAACGCAGGCTTTATCATAGTGGTATGTACATTGATGCAGGGTGGGATTTAATTTAGAGAGCAAGAGAGAAACAAGGGAGACAGAGAGGTAGATATCATGGACCAGGGAGGCCAGGCTAGAAAGAAAAGGAAATAAATGTTAATAATTTGAGATGAGAGTTCAGAAGAGGTTAAACCTTACCTGGCTTCCCACTGATCTGTGTGTCACATCCTGGTCCATGGTGGGAAGCAAAACTGTAGAATTAGTAATGGAACATTGCTCAAAGGCTTATATTTATCTCTCCACCCAGTCTTAACCAACATAAGAACAGTCTCTGAACTCTGTTTATTCAGAATTTTCTCCACTCATTTCTCACAAGTTAGTCTTTGCTAGAAACTGTGAAGTTAATCCAAGGTGAATTCCTGCTGGTATGAGTGAAGTCAAAATGCCTGAGTCACCTAAGACCCAGAGGGCAGGTAGGCAGCCAGGGCACCACTGTGCTAGCCAGCCAGGGTTTCTTGACAAGGACTGACCAAGGAATAACATTTCTTCCAGGGGTGTATGGCTTTGATTTGGGAGGATGCCTCCCCACGATTCACTAGAAATTTACAGTAAGGAGAGCAATAATGTTTTGGCCATAGATGAAGGGAAATTACTTGATGCTTCCATGTTCTCCTCTAGGGCATCAAGAGACAGCTTCACAAAAGGATATCCTTTTGCAGTAAAAATCAAACAAAACAAAACTGATTAGCTAAGGGGAAAAATATAGACCAAATTTGTGGTTTTACTCCTTAAAATTATTTGTTTTAATATAATTTTTATTAGAGAGGTTGTGAACTTACAAAACAATCATGCATAATGCTCAGAATTCCCATACATCACCCCTCCACCAATACCATATGTTGTTGTGGAACATTTGTTATAGATTATGAGAGAACATCATCAGACTATTACTACTAAGTATGGCTTATAGTGTACATTTGGTATATTTTTTCCCTATCCCCCCTATTATTAACACAGTGTCTTCTTTGACACTGATGCAAGAAAAATACAATATTGCTGTATATTATAGTCCATAAGTTACATTAATTGTATTTTCTCATTCATCCCCATATTCTTACCACCTTGTAATAGTGATGTACATTTGTTCTAGTTCATAAAAAACATTCTTGTACTTTTACTATTAACCACAATCCTCATCCACCTCTGGGTTCACTAAGTTATTCAATCCGTAGATTATTCTGTGGCTTTCTTTCAATTGACATTTACACCCTTAAGCTACCCCTTTCAGCCACAATCCCATTTATAAACCAGCTGTGTTAGTTATACATACTATAATGTGTTACAATCAACATTTTTACATTCAAGCTTATTAAAAATTCTACATACATTAAGCATTAGTACCCCTTCTCAGCCCTCATCTGATCTATTAACCTATACTCTAAGTTTTAAATCTATGTGTTTTTTCTTCATATTTAGTTCATATTAGTGAGACCATACAATATTTGTCCTTTTGTGTCTGGCTTATTTCACACAGCTTAATGTCTTGAAGGTTCATCATGTTATGTGTCCCAATTTCATTTCTTCTTAAGGCAGCATAGTATTCCATTGTATGTATATACCACATTTTGTTTATCCATTAATCTGTTGATGGGCACTTAGGTTGTTTCCATCTTTTGGCAATTTGAATAATGTCACTATGAATCAGTGTGCAAATATCCGTTTGCATCACGTTTTAAGTTCTTCTGTGCATATTCCTAGTAGAGGGATTGCTATATCATTAGGCAGTTCTATATTTAGCTTCCTGAGGAACTGCCAAACTGTCTTCCACAGAGATTGCCCCTTCACTGTGCTACATTCCCACCAACAATGAAGGAGTGTTCTTATTTCTCCACATCCTCTCCAGCACTTGTTTTCTTTCTTTCTTTTTTTTAAAAATAATGGCCATTGTATGAGGTGTGAGTCATATCTCATTATAGTTTTGATTTGCATTTCCCTAATAACTGGTAATATTGAACATTTTTTTCATGTGCTTTTTCACCATTTGCAATTCCTCTCTGAAGAAATGTCTATTTAATCATGCCCATTTTTAGATTGGATTGCTTGCTGTTTTATTATTGAGTTGAATGATCTCTTTACATAGCATGGAAATCAACCCCTTATCATATATGTGGTTTCCAAATATTTTCTCCCATTGAGTGGGCTGCCTTTTTCTCATTCTTGACAAAGCCCTTTTTCGCATTCTTGAAAAAGCCCTTTGAATCACAAAAGTGCTTAAGAAATTCCAATTTTATCATTTTTTCTTTCATTGCTAGTGCTTTTGGTGTAAGGTTTAAGAATCCACCACCTATCACCAGGTCTTGAAAATGTTTCCCTGCATTTTCTTCTAGGAGTTTTATGGTTCTAGTCTTAAATTTGGTCTTTGATCCATTTTGGGTTAATTTTTGTATAAGATGTGAGATAAGGGTCCTCTTTCCTTCTTTTGGATATGGATATCTAGTTCTTCCAGCACAATTTGTTAAATAGACTGTTTTACCCCAGATGGGTGGCCATGACAGCTTTGTCAAAAATCACTTGACCATTAATGGTCTGTTTCTGAAACATCAATTCAGTTCCATTCGTCAATATGTCTATCTTTATGCCAGTACCATGCTGTTTTTACCAGTGTAGTTACATAATATGATTCAAAGCCCAGAAATGAGAGTCCTCCAACTTCACTCTTCCTTTTTAAGATGTTTGTGGCTATTTGGGGCCCCAACTCTACCATATAAATTTGATAATTGTGTTTTCCATTTCTTTAAAAAAGGCTGTTGGAATTTTTATTGAAATTGCATTGAATATGTAAATCAATTTGGGTAGAATTGACATCTTAATGATATTTAGTCTTCCAGTCCATAAACCTGGATTGTCCTTCCATTTATTTAGGTCTTCTTTGACTTTATTTTAGCAATGCGTTATAGTTTTCTGAATATAAATGCTTTACATCCTTGGTTAAGTTTATTCCTAAATATTTTATTCTTTTAGTCACTATTATAAATGGAATTTTTTTCCTGACTTCCTCCTCAGATTGCTCACTAGTAGTGTGTAGAAACACTGCTGATTTTTGCATATTAATCTAATATACTGCCACTCTGTTGTCCTTGTTTATTAGCTCTAGTAGCTTTATTGTAGATTTTTCAGGACTTTCCAAGTATAGGATCATATCATCTGCAAAAAGTGAAAACTTTGCATCTTCCTTTCCAATTTGGATGCCTTTTATTTCTTTTTCTTGACTGATTGCTCTAGCTAGATCCTCTAGCACTGTATTGAACAACAGTAGTGACAGTGGGCATCCTTGTCTTGTTTCCAGTCTCAACATAAACGCTTTCTGTCTTTAACCATTGGGTACAATGTTAGCTGTGGGTTTTTCATATATGCCCTTTACCATGTTGAGAAAGTTTCCTTTGATTCCTATCTTTTGGAATATTTTTATCAAGAAAGGTTACTGTATTTTGTCAAATGCCTTCTCTGCATTATTTGAGATGATCATATAATTTTTCTTCTTTGATTTATTAATGTGGTGTATTGTGCTGATTGATTTTCTTGTGTTCAACCACTCTTGCATGCCTGGTATAAAACTCACTTGATCGTGATGAATAATTTATTAATGTGTTGTTGGATTCTATTAGCAAGTATTTTGTTGAGGATTCTGCATCTGTATACATTACGGCAATGGGTCTATAATTTTCTTTTTTTGTAATATCTTTATCTGATTTCATATTAGGGTGATATTGGTTTCATAGAATGAGTTTGGTAGAATTCCCTCTTGTTCAATTTTTTGGAAGAATTTGAATAAGATTGATATTAAATCTTCTTTTTTTGCTTGATAGAATTCACCTGTGAAGCCATCTGGTCCTGGGCTTTTCATTTTGGGGAGTTGTTTTATGACTATTTCAATCCCTTTACTTTTGATTGGCTTGTTGAGGTCTTTTATTTCTTCTAGGGCCAGTGTAGGTTGGATGTGTGTTTCTAAGAATTTGTCCATTTCATCTACATTGTCTAGTTTGTTGGCATAGAGTTGTTCTTATTATTCTCTTACGATCTCTTTGATTTCTGTGGGGTTAGTACTCATGTCCCTATTTTCATTTTTCATTTTATTTATTTGCATCTTCTCTCTGTTTTTCTTTGTCAGTCTAGCTAAGGGTTTGCCAATTTATTAATCTTCTCTAAGAATCAACTCTTGGTATTGCTAATTCTCTTTTTTTGTTGTTGTTCTCAATTTCATTTGTTTCTGCTCTGATCTTCATAATTTCATTCCTTCTGCTTGCTTTGGGAATAGTTTGCTGTTATTTTTCTAATATCTCCCGATGTGTAGTTAGAGCATTGGTTTTAACTCTTTCTATTTTCTAATGTAAGCATTGAGGGCTGTAAATTTCCCTGTCAGTGCCTTCACTGAATCCATAGATTCTGATATGATGTGTTCTTGTTTTCATTCGTCCTGACATATTTATTGATTTCTCTTGCAATTTCTTTTTTGATCCCCTGATTAAAAGTGTGTTGTTTAATCTCCATATATTTGTAAATTTTCCCTTTTTCTGCCTGTTGTTGATTTCCAGCTTTATTCCATTATGAACAGAGGAAGTGCTGTGTATAATTTCAATCTTGTAAATTTAATGAGATCTGCTTTGTGACCCAATATATGGTCTATCCTGGAGAAAGACCCATGAGCTCTTGAGAAGAATCCTGCTTGTTTTGGGGTGCAATGTTATGTGTATGTCTATCAGGTTTAGTTCATTTATCATATTTTTCAACTTCTCTGTTTCTTTATTGATCCTCTGCCCAGATGGTCTATCCAATGATGAAAGTGGTGTATGGAAGTCTCCGACTATTAATGTAGAGACCTCTATTTCTCCCTTTATTTTTGCCAGTGTTTGCCTCTTGTAATTTGGGGTCTCCTGGTTAGTTGCATGTACATTTATAATTGTCATTTGTTCCTTATGAACTGCCCCTTTTATTAGTATATACCCTTCTTCCTTGTCTCTAATAATTTTACTTTTAAAGTCTGTTTCATCTGATAAGTATACCTACTTTTTTTGTTTTTTGTTTTTTTTGTTTACTGCATGCATGGACTATCTTTTTCCAGCCATTCACTTGAATCTATTTGTATCCTTGGGTCTAAGGTGAGTCTCTTGTAGACAGCACATAGATGGCTCATATTTTCTTATCCATTTGTCCAGTCTGTGTCTTTTGATTGGGGAGTGTAACCGTTGGGGAATTTGATGTAATTATGAATTCCAAAAATATAATTGGATCATGCTTGTAAACTGATCTGTTAATCTGGGCATGATTAGGACGTTGACTGGGCCACGTTAGTAGGGCGTTGAGCTCCACCCCTTAGTGGGTGGGGGAATCGAATATAAAAGGCAAGGCAAAGGACAGTTGAAGCAGTCTTTTGAGAAGTAGTTTTGATGTTGGAAAGAAGGCCCCAGGAGAAGAGAAGCAAGCCGTTCGCCTGATCGTCTACAACTGAACTTGTGGAGGAAACATGAGCTAAGCCCGGAGAGAAATGCAGCCCTGGGAAGAAAGGAACCCCAGAAGCCTGAACGCTGGCAAACGCCGGCAGCTGTCTTGCTCCAATACGTGGCAATGAACTTTGGTGAGAAGAAACTTAACGCTTTATGGCCTGGTATCTGTGGACTTCTACCCTAATTAAATACCCTTTATAAAGACCAACCCATTTTTGGTATTTCACATTAGCACCCCTTTGGCTGACTAATACAGGGAGTTTAATCCATTAACATTCACTGTTATTATTGTAAAGGCAGTTCTCACTTCACCCATTTTGACCTTTGGATTTTATCTGTCATATCTCATTTTCACCACTCTTTTAGTTACTTTTACTGATATAATCTTCATTTCTCTTCCAAACCTCTCTCCTGTCTTTTCCAAACCTCTCTCCTGTCTTTTCTTTTCAGGCTGTAACACTCCCTTTAGTATTTCCTAAATACTAAAGCCGGTCTCAGTTACAAACTCTCTCAGTTTCAGTTTATCTGTTAATATAAAAATATTTTTAAAAGCCGGTCTCTGTTACAAACTCTCTCAGTTTCAGCTTATCTGTGAATATTATAAACTTGCTCTTATTTTTGAAAGACAATCTTACCGGATATAGGATTATTGGCTGGCAGTTTTTCTCTTGCAGTATGTTAAATATATTATATCATTGTCGTCTTGCCTCCATGATTTTTGATGAGAAATCAGCACTTAATCTTATTGGGCATCCCTTGTATGTGATGCATCACTTTTCTCTTGCTGCTCTCAGGAATCTCTCCTTTTCTTTGGCATTTGACATTCTGATTAGTAAAAGTATCTTGGAGCAGGTCTATTTGGGTTTATTTGGATGGGAGTATATTGTGCTTCTTGGACATGGATATCTATGTCCTTCAATAGGGTTGGGAAATTTTCTACCATTATTTCTTCAGATATCCCTTCTGCCACCTTTCCCTTCTCTTCTCCTTCTGGGACACCCATGGCGCATATGCTTGTGTATCTCTTGCCATAATTTATTTCCCTGAGACCCTGTTCAATTTTTTCCATGCTTTTCTTTATCTGTTCTTTTGTATGTTCACTTTTGGGTACCATGTCTTCAAGCTCACTGAACCTTTCTTCTGCCTTCTCAAATCTGCTGTTATATGCCACCAGTGTGTTTTTAATTTCATTTTTTCTGCCTTTAATTCCCATATGATCTGTATTTTTCTATGTATGCTTTAAAATTCTTTTCTGTGCTCACCCAGTGTTTTCTTAATATCTTTAATCTCTTTAGCCATCTCATTGAATTATTTAAGGAGATTGTTTGAATATCTGTGATTATTTGTCTCAACTTTATGTCATCTGGAGGCTTATTATTTTCATTTGACTGATCCATAGCTTCCTGTTTCTTGGTATCAACTGTAATTTTTTTGGTGTCTTGGCATCTTATTTACTAGATATATTTATTCTTGGTCCTTTTTTTCTCTCTTTTATCTTTCTATTTGATTGGCTTTGTGCTACAGCCCCTCTTTGATACTTGGTTCAACTTAATTTTAAACCTTATAGTGGCTCATGTTTAACGAATCTGAAATTTTTGGGTCTTTTTCACCTGTTTATTGCCCTTTCTTTCTTACTGGTTGTATAGCAAGAGCCAAGGAAGCAGTTGGTACTGTAAGCCATTGAGATTGAAGCCTCCTGCATTGCCCTAGGAATAGATGAAGCTTCTCCCATATTTCTCCCCTGCCTGGGGTGGGGATGGAGTTGCAGATGTGGGCAGAAAATTAAGCTGTGCAGATCAAAATGGACCGTAGTTGCCCACGTAAACTGATGAAGTTCCAGCTCCCTTCCTCCTCTGCCAGAGTTGGGGATGGAGCCTTAGGAGTGCTCAACAATCTAGTCTGTGCAGGCTGAAAGCAATTGCAGTTGCCTTGAGAGGTTGGGAAAATACTGCCCTCACCTTCTGTCCCATCTGGAGTGGGGATGGAGCCACAGGGGTCCAACAATCCAGTCTGTGGAGGCCAAATGCACCTGCCCAGAAAGGCTGGGGAAACATCACTCCCCTCATATCCATCAGAGGGTCAGGGATGGAGCCAAAAGAGTCCAACAATCTAGTCTGTGTGGGCCAAAAGTGCCTGCAGTTGCCTAGAGATATTGAGGAATAATAGCCCCTCTCCTATCTTATTGGGAATGGTGGGAATGGAGTCACAGGTGTTTGACTATCCAGTCTGTGTGGGCTGAAAGCTGCTATAGTTGTCCAGAGAGGCTGGTGCAGGTTCCAACCAGTTTCCTTCCTACTGGAGGCAGGGCTGGAGCCCAGGCTAGGGGCAAACCAACCTGGATGGAAAGAAGCTGGTCCCTACTATCACTGGGATTTTCAATCAGCCCAGCTTCCCCTCAAGCTGGGGGCAGATTTAAAATGTTGGCTACTGGTCTCTTTCTGACTTGGGCAGGTTCAAACTATAGCTGTTCTTAGCATTAGACTTTAGCCAGCCAAATTTACTAATATGTAGATGAAGTTGGTGGTTGAACGTCTCTTTCTCCCTTGTTTTGGGGAAATGTAGCTTCCAACTGCAGTCAAGGAATAGCTCCTGAGGTGGTCTCTGTTGTATGGAGTGCTCTACTCATGTATCTTCATTGCATATGGGCAGTTTCCTTCTTCCGTTCTTCCAAGGACGTTGCAGGATGCTCTTCTGGTCTCCTAAGCCCCCAAATGGTCATTTAGATAGCTCTGGGTGATTACTAACTGTACTGTAGGAGGGACTGACTCTTGGAGCTCCTTACTCTGCTGCTATCCTGCCCCTCCTTCCTTAAATTTGTTTTTGATATTTTGCTCCTTTTGAGTTCCTGTACTGGTGGGATGTAGTAATTGGAACATGTGTGAGTTAGTTACATTTGTTGCCATTTTATAGAGCTTATATTGTGCTGAATACAATTCTAAGTACTTTATATAATAATTTATGTATAAATTTAACAATTCTATGAGGAAGATACTATTATTATCATTATTTCCAATTTACAGATGAAGAAATGGATGCAGAATGCTTTAGTTTCCCAGCTGCTAAAACAATTACTATGCAATAGGTTGACTTAAATAATGAGGTATTTATTGGCTAATGGTTTGAGATCAAGGTGTTAGCAAAGTTATGCTTTCTCTCTGAAGACTGTAGCATTCTGGGGCTGGCTGCAAGTGATCCTTGGTCCTCGGCTTTTCCATTACTTGGCAATGAGCATTACCGAATGTTCTCCTTTCTCTTCTGGGTTTTGTTGACTTCCAGTTTATTGCTTCTCCTCTTTCGATCAAAAAGTGACATTCTTTTATAATTCCAGTGCTGGGAGACAGACTAATATTTGTTGTGTGTTGGCTGTTTCATAATGGTCTTTTCATGCATGTAGGTATGTATTGAGAATGTGATCTGACCTATGGCATTTTCCCATCCATTCAATAATGTCTAGTGTTTCCACTGAGTTTTACTTTGCTTCTTTTAAATCTCTGCCATAATTTGTACACAATTTTGATGAAAAGACGTGTTGCCAGAGTAGTGTGATTATGGAAGTCAATGCTAAGGTGCTTAGTAGAAAGGTACTGAGTATTATATTTCTGTCTGAAATAAAATGGACACCATATTTCAAACTTACCTTTAAATAAATTTAGGTCTTCAGAAAGCACATGTTTTTAAGCTAAAGATATAATTCACATTCACTTGATAGAAATGAAATATATAATTTAATCAGAAAGTCCTTTACTAATTATAATTTAGCCCTCTAAATTGCCAGAGACTCCAGGCTGTCTTGCCCCTCACTTATGGCAGGTGCCATTTGACCTAAAATGAGCGTAACTTTCCTGGACTGACTCCCACCGCTTCCTTAATTACAATCAATTGAATAAGTGAAATGGTGTGAGATATGGTAGCATTTTCCGCAAAAATAAAAAGTAAGGAGAAATATTAGCTAGAGCCTGGAGCAATGGCATTAGCAAGCATGGGAGAGGCTTAGAATGCTTCATGCAGCAAAAGAGGCAGGAATCAGAAAGAGAGAACTTTTGAACAATAGCAAAAGTGTGGATTCCTCTCCATCTTCTGCTTTTACTCCCCAGTGGACTCACTATCCCTTGTTATAATCAATATTTCCTCAGAAGCAGCTTTTCTCTTTGTGTCTTTCTGCATGTGACTCTGTCCAGAAAGTTCTGCACTTCTGAGCCTAAATGACTGTGCAGTTTCCCCCATCTTCTAGCTGAAGCTTTGGCTGGGCAGCCTGGGTGGATCTAACCTAACTCATAATCTTTCTTACGATGATACAATAATTTTTGATTTTTGATTTGTGTTTCCCCTTCTTTAGATGGAATAAATACTTCTCAGAAAATTCAAATAACTCTAAAATGGAGTAACAGGAACCGAGTTTACCCTTCTGGATGAAACAATGAAAAAAAAAAAACAGGCAAACTATATAAAACAATGATTACTAAGACATTGGACACTAGCAATGAGGATCAGCGATATCTGAGAGATGGGAAACAAACATGATGATCTCTACCAGTGCCCCAGCTGACTACATGAATTAATTTCCCTGTTGCAGAGTTGCCAGGGGGAGTTTAGGTGTGGCCAGTGGACTCCAGGAGTTGAGGAGATGGAGATGAGAAGATAGGGAGACAAAGGAGGTGAATTCTTGCAAAGCAGAGTGCTAGAGAGGAGAGCGCTGCACAGGAGATCCAGAGATCTGCAGAGGACCCCACTCAAGTTTTTTTTTTTAGCAGAATACTGATGTGTGCATGTGGGTGAGAAAATTACTCTTAGCTGGGAAAGGATGACCCAGAAGTATTAGAGGGAAAAGTACGAGGTACTCACACAGGTCTGGGAATGGTGCCTGTTCCCACCAGTCAGACTAGAAATCTAATAATTCACAGGGTGTTGGATAGAGTACTCAGAAGGATATTGTCTCATAGTGGGGAATAATTAGCCTTAACTAAATCTGCTGCTGTCATCCTGCCTAATGAATATTAAAAGCATGACCCAAAAGGACCAAACTGTTTCCAAATAATCTAACTATGCACCCAAGACAAAACTCAAAAACATGTATAGGGCTGCAAAAATATCCAGCACCCACCAAAGCAAAATTCACAATGTCTGGCATCTATTGAAAAGTTACTAGGCATGCAAAGAAGTGGGAAGATACAACCCATAATGAGGAGCAACTGTTAATCAACACCAAATCAGAACTAGCATAGATATTAGAATTAGCAGATAAAGGCATTAAAACTATTATAACTGCATTCACTAAGTCCAAAAGCTAGAGAAAAGAGATTAAGTAGAAATCTGGAAGACATAAAGAAGGTCCAGAGCAGAAAATTATGTCTCAAATGAGAAATATACCATACAGAATTAACAGCAGATTAGCCATCACAAAAGAAAAGATTGGAGAACTGGAAGATGGTGCAATAGAGACTATCCAAAATGAAACACAGAGACAAAAAGGAATAAAAACATCAACAGGGCATCAGTGAGCTGTGGGACAAAACCAAGCAGCCTAAAACACGTTATTCACCTATTAGAATGGCTTAAATTAAAAAGACTGGATAACCAAATGTTGGCAATTTCTTTAAAAACTAATCATTTCATATCAGTGAGATCAAACAATATTTGTACTTTTGTGTCTAGCTTATTTCATTCAAGAAAATGGGGAGTTAATGCTTAAATTGTACAGAGTTTCTATTTAGAGTGATAGAAAAGTTTTGGTAATGGATGGTGGTGATGTTAGTACAACATTGTAAACATAATTAACAGCACTGAATTATGTATTCAAATGCGGTTAAAAGGGAAAATTTTAGGTTGTATATATGTTACTAGAATAAAAATTTTAAAAAACACAGGACTGTACAAAAAATTAAAGAAAACCTAGTCATATACTTACCAAATGATCCAGCCATTCCACTCCTAGGTATTTGCCCAAGAGAAATAAAATCATGCATCCACACTGAGATTTGAATTTTCATAGAGGTTTTATGTGTAATGCCTGAAACTGGAAACAATCCAAAAGTCCATCACAAGTGAATGGATGATATATCACCCATCTGCATGGTTTATCCATACAACAACACTCTCAGCAATGAAAAGGAATGAACTATTGATACATGTGACAACATGGATAAATCTCAAAAATAATTATAGTGAGTAAAAAGAAGCTAGACTGTATAGATTTTCCACTATTTAAAAATTCTAGAAAATGCAAAGTAATCTATAATGAAAGGAAGCATATCAGTGGTTACCTGGGTCCAAAGTGGGAGGGGAGGCATGGTAAGGGAGGGTGGCTGTGAGGGATTAAAATGGAACACGGGAAGCTTGGGGGTTGATGGATATATTCACTATCTTGATTGTATTGATGGTTTCACAGGTGTCAAAGTTAACAAGTTGTACACTTTAAATATGTGTCACTTATTTCATGTCAGTTATACACACAACAAGCTGTCAATAAAATAGAAATAACTTTTCCAAACTAGGAATCATATGTTTTATATAAAGGACTCTGGAATCACTTTAAAATGAGCTTTTAAAAAAGGACATGTTTTGCTTCTAAGTAATTGGCAAAAGAAGCTTTCCTTTCAAGTAAAAACCCATTGCTACCTGGATCTGGGTCCTGGGTCTTGGAAAGTTGGAGAGGGTGAAGAGGCACAGGCTCTAGGCTGTGCCAACTTAGGCTGCCCCTGGAAAAGTACCTTAGAGATAATCTCAGAGCCCCTCTCAGGAGGATAGCCACCGGGGGTTTAGAGGGAAATGTATGTTGTGCCTGCCAGAAGGGAGGAGACAAGGCATAGCCCAAGGAAGAAAGGCAAAGGGTGTGAACTTGAGAAGAATGTTAATTAGGATTCCTCATGGGAAGGGCTAGAGAATCCTGAAGGTCAGTGAGAGGAGGCCCAGGGACCTAAAAGGAGAGGCAAGTGCAGGCCCAGGCCAAATTGGGAGCCCCTGGTGGACAATGTGTCGCTCCTTTCGACGTCCTCCGGGCCAATGTTTAAAGTGTTCTGTGGATGTGAGGTAAAGCCTAGAACAACAGCAAAGTACTGAATAGTTATAAGTCATTAAATAATTGATAAAGAATATTTTTTCATGTAGGTCATAGTAACTTCTGGGTACAACTTTTGATGTGGTGCAGTGGGAAAGAAAAGGAGTCTAAAATTTGTCTGTTTAAACATCAGTGAAAGAAGGTACTTTGAAAGACTGTAACTTTTCTGTCCTACTCCAGGGCCCCATCAAGGTATTCCCGTTGGTCTGGGCTATAAAACAAGCGCTTTTGGCCTACATACTCGAGCTTGCACTTGGCAGAGGTGTGCAGTCAGGTGTGATAGAGATTTTATTAATAATGCCTTATATTTCCATAGCATTTTAGAATTTATAAAATTATTTTGCTTATATTTTATGATATTCTTGTAAAGAACCCATATTTTTATTAGAGTGATTATTATATTTATATATGAATAACTATTATTAATTATTATTAGTCTTTATTGAAGATTAAAGTAATTCATTGATAGCATGAAGTAAATTTCATGGTATGCAGAAAAACAAGAAAACTTCACTGTGGAACATTATCTAGGTTTAGAAATCATCACGACATTACTTTTCAGAAAGAACTTTAGAAATAATTAAACCTGCACTATCCAATCCAGTAGCCACTAGCCATATATTGTTATTTAAATTTAAAATTAGATTAATTAATATTAAATTAAAAATTAAAAAAATAAAAATTCAGTTCCTCAATCACACTATCCTTATTTCAAGTGCTCACTAGTACCCAGTGTGGTAATTGGCTGCAATCTTGGATAGGACAGATATAGAATATTTCTGTCTTTGCAGAACATTCTATTGGACAGCACTGATCCAGACAAATTCCCTCCCATTTTCAGTGGCTGAAAACATATTTGTTAAATTGAGTTTAATTTCAGCATTGGAGAATTTGAGGCCCAGCACTGTTAAATGATTTATACAATGCCACACAAGAAAAGCTTGGAAATGAACCCGAATCTCCTGACTTTCATGCTAGTGATGGTTTTACCACCTCATACCAACATTTTTACTTATGCATCAATTCTTGAATAAGAGAGGGCTGGATAATCCAAACTTGTCTGTAATCTATCATTTACTTTTTGATTTGCATTTTACACTTATATTTGAAGTTAAGCATTGCTGAAGTCCAGAGACTTCACTTCAAACAAAATAATGACGTCACACTATAAAAACATGATCCAGAGGAGGTTGGAAGCTTTCCAATTTCCCTACTCTGTCCTTTCACAAGTTCCCCTGCAATCCACTCCACTCCATGCTGTGAGCAGACAGTTTTTTCTTAGGCTAACAGAAAAACAGGCAGAGCCGCCCTCTCTTGAAATGTCCCTGGAGCACCAGGTGGTAAAGGGTTTGGATTTTCAAAGGTTGCTCAGCAGGGGGTTGAAAATTAAAGAGAGCCAAGATGAGATGTGAAGAAAGCATGCAGGTACATTTGAGAAGGGGCAACCTTTCAACTGGGTGAATTCTTGATGAGGCAGCAAAGTGAGTCATTAAAACAGTAGGTTGTCAATAAAGTCGAGACCCAGATTTGCCTCGAAGTAGCTGCCATGCCAATAATTTAACCATCCAAAGAAACCATGGGTAGATCCTTGGTGAACCCTCTGACCCATTTTTTATTAGAGGATTACAGCCCTTATTTTTCTGAAAATTGGTAGAGAAAGGAGTAGATATATGTTAAGAGGAGCTGATGAACATGCAAGGCTTCTTAAGAAAATCATGCAGAGCCATTTTGGGAAGTCAATGCCTTATGGCCTCTTTCCTGGCCTCGGGGAAATGCTCACATCCACATGCAAATTTTGGTAAGAGTTGTTTTTCCTGGATCACTGTTAAGTTTCATCCAGCTTTTGACAGGGATTGTCTTCCTGAACCCTGCTGGAGTGCTGGCTGACATGTTATATTTTCCATGGGCAACAACTGCTGTAACGAATTCTGAGAGAGCAGCCTATTTTTTGCTACCAGACGCTGGAGGATGCGTGACATGTCATTAACCTTCAAAACTGGCTCTGCACACGAGTATTGCCAACAGATGGTGATTCTGGTTCTCTCTCTCCTCTCCCTCCTTTCCTCCCTTATCCCCAGGATATCTCCTGACACAGAATGCTCATTGGTTTCAAAGGGAAATTTGTGTGTGAAACAGACATTGTGGATGGTGGAATGAAGACTGGAGTAAGATTTCTTATATTTATTATTGAGGATTATATAAATTAAATGGCCAGAATAAACCATCAATAGTGTACAGGTGCAAAGACAAACCTAATTGTGATGCAATAAGCATTGATGCTGAAAGGGAGACTACTGAGTGTCAGGGAAGGGTGTCTGGGCACTGGGTGGAAGAGCTCAAAGCCAGTTTTGGGTTTACAATCTGGGTCTAGCCATTTAACTTTTAAAGGTCTCTCCTTGTCTTTTGCAGTTTTACCAGTGGAAGTCATAGTAATTAAGACATTAATGATCAAACAACCCCAAAAATGTATCCTTGAAAAGAGGAAGATGATTCATTCATTCAGCAAATATTTATATATTTCTTCTGCTTAATATTTGGGAAACCTTAGTTTTAATGACATGGAAATTAGTGAAGGGGGAGTTTGGTGGAATGGGAACTAGATTGGTGACAAATTAGGGACCTATTATGAAAGATTTCAAGTTAGATTTGGTTCACTCACTAGGAACTCTTGCTGTGGACTGTACTACTTGTTCTCCCATTCATGGCTCATGCCCCTGGTTTTGCACTTTTGATTTTTCATCCATTAAAACTAAAGCACAATACTATATAAACTAAATAACACTACCAAAATTCTAGGAAACTATAATATCAGGCAAATGTTTTAAGATTCCCCATATATAAGGCAATTTAGAAGCATCATGGATCACATTGATGCTCATTGAAAAACCAATAGAGATAAAACACATATTATTTGGGAATGCTAAAATTCTGAGTTGCTTATATATTTTTTATATTTACTTCCACTCTCAGATTAAACAAGGCCTTTGCTAAATAATAATTGGAGATGTGATTATAATTATACACTGTGGTTCAAGATTTAAAAATTAAATGGCTGAGACTAAGAAGTGACAAACTAAAGGAAGCCACAGTATGGTTGCCAATTATTCTTGGCAGGAAATAGGATGACTCATCCTAAACATGTGCTTTCATTGCCCAAAACAATGGGGCACGATGCAAATGTTCAACTTATTGAATATTGTGAATGTTTCTGTCATTCAGTTTGTAGGAGATTGGCAAAATGCAACCACAGGCTAATAAACACCCCAAAATAACCCCATGGTTTCATGTGAGAAAACTGATAATAAACTTTAAAATGAAGAGATAGACTATTTTAAAATAATCAACAGATCTTCTGTGCACTCAAAGAGACAGTGAGTAATGGATCCCAGGAAAGTAGAGGTGGAGAAATTCCAGAAGTTAGGAAGGAAACATAATATCGTCAATGGGTGCCATGGTCCATTGGCAGGGGACAGGATATAGGATTCGTTATTGGGGGAAGAAGAAACACATCTATTTTGTTATAAGAGAATGGGGGCATTTCTCAAGTCTTTCCTAAAGTGACCCTGTTACTAAATAGAGGTATCATATCATTCTTGTATATTATTCTGCCTTGTAAAAATATATGACAAGTAAAGAGAGAAAGGGGTATTAATTTGACTTAACCTCTCTGAACTGACCCATAGTTACTGAGATAATTAAAAGGACTGGGCAATGTTGACAAAGTCTCAGTGAACAAGGCAGCCCTGGTTTGGCCAGAGGACATTGACAGAAGCTCAGGTTTTATCCCTAACTAGTTCTATAACCTGGGGTAAGTTTGCCTTTGCAGGCCTCTGTTTCTGTATCTATTAGAGAGAATGTCCCCGAGAATATCCTCAAGGTCTTTTCCAGCTGGAAAATGCTGTGATTCATGTGAAGAAAAATATCTGTGTACATACAACAGTCTCTGAGGGAAGTCAAGTTTTGCCAACAGATAAATACCTTGAGTCATTTTGCTATTTCTCTAGGGAAATCTATCTATCCTCTGTTATTAAAGATTTGCAATCACAGGTGGGTGTAGTGTTGGGGGTGGGGCACAAGCTAAAGGAAATGATTGTTTTGAGGGGGAAAGGAGGACATTTTTTACAAGGTAGAGAGGATTAGTAATGAAGGCTGGGCTAAGGATCACTTTTCACTGTAACTTTAACCAAATTGTCCACAGGGAGAAGCTCAATTTGCATTTTCCCATTTAATTTGCAGCCCAGAAAACGTCTGTTCTTTTGGGGTTCCCTTTATAAAAAGAATGCCACACAAGCCCAGAATTGTAAAAGGGAAACACAAGAGGTGGTAACTGGAGCCCTGTGGATTGTTCTAGGATGTTGTGGATGTGCCCTAGTCTGCAAGAAGGTCAGTGGAAGATGCCCTCTAAGATGTGCCAGCCTTTTCTTGCATGTATTCTTAATAACACAACTGTGAATATTGCAAGAAAATGAGGCAGCGTAATGTAACGCCAAAGCAAAAGGAGCCTTTTGTAAACAAATCCTTGCAGCAGCCTTGGGCTGTCTCTAAATATTCTCCTGATTCGTTCCCTCAAACATTAGAGCATCTGTTTGTGAGCCAGCAGAGCTTTTTATTCGGAATCATGACACTCTGCAGGCAGTTAAACCAAATAAAATCTTCTATCTCAGCTTTCAGAAAGCTCCATTAGGCGGATTCTTTTCTCTTCTTTTCCGAACAGAACACTGCCTATTTTGAAGGAGGTATGTTCTTGACAAGTGCTCTTCCCAAATGCACTGCACTGTAATACAACCCTCAGTTATTTGACCAGCTTGTGTTATTATCAGATTGGAGAAAGGAGAACTGATGCCTCAGGCTCTGGCCCCAGAGGTGGATGTTAAGAGCAGAGCTAGGCTGCATGCCTCTCAGCCAGTCCCCACCTCCTGATGGTTCATTCCCACTTTTAGGTTAGTGCTGCATGTGTAGGCCTGTAGGATAGAACGAGAAACAGATGTTGGTTTCTTGACCCAAATCTCCAAGGTTTCAGAATATGTAAATGCTGGTATCTCTGTGGCATTTATCTCACATTTCCTGGGATGATCTTGATTTCAGGTTATTTTTACTGGCCTTTGATATTGAAAATGTGTGTGTGTATCTTCTTTCTGGATCAGTGGTTCTCAAACTTTGGTGCGCATTAGAATTTTCTAAGGGTGCTTATTAAAAATGAAGATTCAAGGGCCCTTCTCCAGAGATGTTGACTCAAATGATCTGAGGTACAGCCAGAAGTCTGCCTTTTAAGCCTTTTTATTGAGCTGTAACATACCCACAGTAATGTGCACTCACCTTAAGCGCATGGATCAAATGAATTTTTAAATGTGTATACATCTGAGCCGCCACCACCCAGATAAAGCTGTAGAACATTTCCAACAGTCCCAGAATGTTTGCTCATGTCCCTTCCCAGGCTATCCTAACCCCTAACCCTTTCCCCCCAAATATCCACCATTCTAAGACATCTTCATTTGTAACTAGCTGCTCAAGTGATTCGATGGCAGATGCTTGTCTTCATCTTTGAAAATCAATGGATTTAGCACTGTGATCCAGAAAAACTCACCTGCAGTTCTGATGCTGAAGCAAGTAGAAGTCACATAATGGATAAATTTTACACCCCTATCAAATAACCTGCTAGAGAGATTTAGGAAACTCCCAAGACCTGTGGAGACTCCAGCCACAGGAAGGCAAGCCTGGAATGTGACTGATGAAAAAGGAAATTGAAGCCCCATTCAACTGCATTGTAAGTCGCCTCTCGTGATGCTATGATGTTTGGTGATGTCTTATGAAAACAATCTTGAAAATATGAAGTGTGACGGGAAACGGATGTGGCTCAAAAGTTTCTGCGTCTGTCTACCATATGGAGAGACCAGGGTTTGATCCCTGGTACCTCCCGGTTAAAAAAAAAAAAAAGAATAAAAAAAAAAAGAAAATAGGAAGTTTGAGTGAATGTTGAGCAATACCAACCCGGCCAAGTGTTTTGATCCCATTAAATCTATCCCTCTTCTATAGCTAGAAACTTGGTAATGGTTAATATTCTTTGAGGGAAGTGGCTGTGGCTCAATCAGTAGGGCTCCCGTTTACCATATGGGAGGCCCCGGGTTCGGTTCCCGGGGCCTCCTGGTGAAGGCAAGCCCGCCCGCACGGCGTGGTTAGCTGACCCAGCGAGCACAAGCAGCAAGGGGGGGATAAATGAATAAATAAATAAAATAAAAAAATATATATATATATATTCTTTGAGCATCTTATTCAGTTTTCATAACAACCCTATTAAGATAGACTTTTATCCCAAATAATATCACCTCTTTGGATTGGAATTAATAATGCCGAACATTGATTGAATGCTTCCTATGTGCCAGTCATTATGCTTAATGCTTTAAATGGATTGTCTTTTTTTCTTCATTCCCACATTCAAATGAGGGAACTAAGCATATATTAGTGAGCTTTCCTAAGGTCACTAGTAGGTGGTTGAATGGGAGTTGAACCACCTTTGTCTCACCCAGATTCGAATCACTTCTGTGCTGTTTCCCTATAGAAATAGTCCATTTATTTCTTAGCTTAGTTCCATTTTCAACCCTTGAGATCATCTAAATTCCTTGGTTTTAATTTAAGCCTTATCAGGCATCCTTTGGATATATAATTTGGAGCTCCAAGTATTCCTGCCCATCTGAAGGTTATCATAAATTCCTACCAGGAGGTAACTCCCAGCAAAGAGTCACAAATTGCCATTCTGGTTTATGCTTCAGAAACTTGGGAGCTTGATGAGTGTGTAAATGGGTCCCTAGAGGCCTGACCAGCTCTGTCTACAATGATAAAATATTAAGTCTCTGTATTTGAAAACCTCAGGACAATAGCTGACCCAGGATAAGTTCACCCTGGTATTACCAGCACCTTCAGCTCTCTCTCCTAACCAACCCTCCCTCCATGTTTCATTTCCTTCTACCCCATAAAAACTCCTGTCTTAAAGGCTCTACATACTCAGGTTTTCTTCCTTTACTTAAAATCTCAAAAGAAGGAATGTAGATTCCTTTTGTCATTAAAGTATAAATACAATTGTGATGAAGGTCTTGTCCCTTACTGGCTGTGTCATAAATTTTAGTGAAAAGAAAAAAAATCACCTCGTGGATGTTTTTCTAGGCCGGCCTAATTTCTTTTGGAAACGAGAGTTGCAGGTGTCATAATCTACATATATGAATAATTCCATTCCCTTTTGCTTTTATAGTAAGCAAAATCCAAGAATATTCTCATAAGTGGCAAGCAATACCAGGCTTCTTTTCTTTGCAGTCACATTTCAGCACAGAACATACCTGGTCCTTTTAAGATATGTCTGCTATGGACATAGGGAAGGAACAAATGCCCTTTTCACTTTAGCACCTGCCCTTAGCTGTAACTGTGAGTGCCATCTGGAGTCTGACATTCATCTGTATAAATGGCAGTTTGATCTCAATGCCAGCAATAATCCCATAACACAGGGACACTCATTCTGATGGTTCCTCCAGGGTAAGGTAAATGCACTCTTATGGTCTGTGAAGCAATTTAGCAGGGACTAAACACATTTAGAATTTATTCAGCCATCTATCTATTCCATTAGAATATAAACTCCATTAGTACAGGGATTTTTACCTGTTTTGTTTTGTTTTCTGTGTCCCTAGTACCTGGAACCTAGTAAGTGCTTAATAAATATTTGTTTAATGAATTGATTTATCCATCCATCTATCCATCCATCCATCCATTGCTTGCCACCCACCTCAGCTAAGGTACATGTATCTTTAGGTGGGTAGAATAAAAAAGATCTGCTTTCCTCAAGATAACTAAAAAGAAGCTCCTCCTGCCCTGCAGTTTCATATAGCTCTAGTTCAAATAAGTACAGAAGTACATCAGACTGCTTCATTTTTTTTCTTTATTTAACCATCTTGCTGCACAGGAAAAGAAATTAAGTTATTTTTCACACGTAAATCATTAAGTGCCAAACAGCAGCATTTTGTAAACTTTTGCTCAGCAGCATCAGTTTGCTCTTTTAATTCTAGATTTTTTTTGTTCATGGAAATACTAATTCATCTGTTTTTATTCAATAATCAATTTGTCCCTGAACTCAATTTGATTGGCTAATTGATAGTTCAGGCATGAATAGGGGAATTAAGCCTTAAAAGGCCACATTTCCATGGAATTGGTATTTGAAATCACTTGGCTTAAAAGAAGAATGGAAAGATACTGGTAAAAAAAACTTTTGTGCAGCTCAGGCCCACTTCAGCCTCCCCTGCCTGTTGATAATAATGGTGGTGATCATATTCCCTCTCTACAATTGCACTATCATGTCATAAATAAATAGAAATAGGCTGCTCATCACCTAACTTTGACCCCATCACTTTCTCTTTAATGTATTCTTCATCAAATCTCATTGCCTGGGAATTTGAGGATAATGCTCTACTATATGCCACCTTGTGTTGTTGAATCCTGCACAGGCCTGAAAACTGAGCTTATTCTCAGATGTACTAAGCGATTTTGCTTTGCGCAAACTGGAAGTGGCCAAGACTAGACAAGGGTGACTGGAGTTTAGTGAGCCCCTGACTGGTTGTCATTGAAGCCACAGTTGCCACAGAAACTGGGAAATGCTTAGATACCATTTATTATTTGCAAATCCCCCAGGCTTCTCCTTCACTGCTGGTGAAATTAATTATCCCAATAGCTCAGAGTCATAATCTCGTAGAACACTGCAGCCACAGATAGTCAAACTTGTAAAACCAAATCTTCATGAATCTTTCACGGTAATTAATATTGCATGGTAAAGGCTGCTGAAAATTCAGGGCCTCATGTATGGCAGGATTTCATTTTATCATTAGGCTGATTGATCAGCATGCATTGGGACATGTTATTCACAGTGACAGAGTGAATGTAATGAACTGGAAGATAGGAAAATTATCACTCTAGAATGTTATTTTAGCATGGTGGTAAATATACTGGGCTGCAGTGTCACTTTGGTGGCTGTGTGGAGATTTTCCATGTGAGCAGGTAAAACATCTCCTCTGGGATCAGGTCACAGCCTAAGGTCTTGGGTTCCATCATTCAGAGGCCACAGTGAGATGTTTAAGCACTCATATGCCATAATAAGACCAGCTCTGGGAGCTAAGCTGTTTCCTCACTTATTACTAGCTGTGTGATAACTAAGGACAAGTGCCTTAACCTCTTTGAGCCTCTATAAACTGGAGGAAATAACAGTACCTATGTCATAGGATTAAATGAGATACTGTATTTTTAGTGCTGGACATGGTACCTGGAATTTCAGAAACTGCTCAATAAGCATTAGCTATCATATTATTGTTGTTGTTTATAAAGGGAATAGAGCTTGAAAGGGGAATGGGGCCAGAGACAGGGGAATGATGGGAGGAATTTTGGGAAAATATGTGACAAACATCCTTATATTTATTCATTATTTGACAAATATTTATTCAGCAATTACTTCACACCATGCACTCTTCTAAGCACCTTAGATAACATAATGGACAAAAGGGAGATTTGTTACCCGTGTGGAGCTTACATCCTATTGGGGAAGGGGACAATAATAAGCAATAGCACAAAAATGAAATAAATTATATAGTACGTTAGAGGGTGGTAATTGTTATGAAAAAAAAAAAAAGAAAACCTGAAGTCAAGGAAAAGGAATCAGAGGCACTGAGGGTAAGGTGTGGAGCCAGGTGGTATCTGCTCATAACCAAAGTGGGGGGTGAAGCTGCCATCCAGACTGTAAACCCTTAAAATCATTTGATTTGCTTCTGCCAAGACCACACAGACAAATAACTAACGTTGTCCGAGAGCTTGCTCCCTGCCCAGCACTGTTCTAAAGTGTCACAAGGTACTTTTAAAAATCCTCACAACAAACCTGTGAGAAGACATTATTATTTTCTCCATTTTACAGAACAGGAATCTGAGGAACAGGGAAGTTAAGTAAACTGCAAAAGGTCACATAATGAGTATCAGAGCTATGACTCCAGTGGCAGCATGCTTTACCACTAAGCTATACCATACTCATAAAGCAGTGAGATGAAGTTAGAATGTAGAGATCCCCGCGCAAATTCAGGTTGCTGGAAAACTGCCTTTCAAAATAACAATGGAAGTTGCAAGTCCAATTGTACCCAGATCCCTAGTTTTTGAGTGTAAGAACTTTTAAAGTAAAATATGTTAACAGGAATTCATAGGATAATTGCTTTACTTTAGTCATCCATTGATAGAAAAAATACAAAATGATTAAAAGTGACTGTGAATTCAGTAAATCTTTTAAATTCATTTGTATAGCATTAGTTTCAACAGCCTCTACTTAAGTTATTTATTCAGAGAACAAACATGTACTCTACTTGGATAGTGTACATACGGATTTGGGAATTCTTGGCAGTAAATCAGTTGTTCTCCAGGGGTTTGTGACCCATAGGTAGGGTCTTTAAAAGAAACTCTTAGTTGGATATTTGTTGTTGTCTTTAAATGGAGGATATAAGATACAGTCCAATAGGAGAGGAAAGGCAGGGTATGTTTTCTTTTATATGCATTTTCTTAAATGGGATCTTGTAAGTTTCTCCTAAACAGAGAATCCCAATTAAGAATTCTCTGATTTAACTCTGCATCGTTCTAGAAGCCTTCCTACTAACAAATTTATAAGAAATCATGTGTATGGAGTTAAAGGATAGGAATCTTAAGCAAAACTGATTGGAGATTGTGAACCAACTAATAGCTGGATAACCTCTCTGAGCCGCAGGTTCTTTTTCTGTGAAATGGGAGTCATTACTATCATGACCACCACAGCCACTACCACCACCACCATCATCATTACCATCATCATCTCCTGGGATTGCTGTTCCAAGTAAAATACTTAGCACAATACCTGGAACACTCAACACTCAAGGAGTATTAGCAGTTGCTTTTAATAGCAAACTAAGAAGTAATTGATGTTTTTAGCAGTTGTATGAGTGATGGGCTTGCAGAAAAAAGAAGTGATGGAAGTGAGAAGCTGGTTTTGATTATGACTTTTTGTTTTAGACACAGCAAAACCTCAGACAACTAGGGATTAGATTTTTTTTTTTCACTCTTAGGTGTTTTGAATAGAAAGAGAGAGAGAAAGAATAATTTCTGGCAAGGAAGAAAGAGCCTTTAAACAACTAGCAGTGATTAAAATAGTACAGAAGAACCAGAGGCCAGTGTGCTGTGATTGGTCAGTTCTCTGGTTAAAGGGAAAAGAAGGGAAAGAGGATGCTAATTGGTGGTGAGTATCTACAAGAGAGTCAAGGAAAACAGGAGACAGAAGCAAAAGAAAGAAAAAAAGGTTGGGGGGAGAAAAATGAGGCAGAAGCTGCAGGAGGCACCTGATGGGGGAAGACTGGAGCCAGCAATGAAGACAGAGATGGCAGAACAATGCTTCTGCGTGGCTGGTACTTCATCAGTCTTGATAAGCACTGGGCGTTTTCCACCCCATGGGTTGGGTAGTGTCTGGTAGGTGGAACACACCTCTGTAATAGTAACGTGATTTTCTAATGAGTGTTTATAACATGCCAGGCATAGTTTTCATGCCTCATGAAGCAGATTACCCTTATTTTATAAATGCAGAAACTGAGGCTTAAAGAGGTTAAGGTCACTTAGCAAATGAGTAGAAAAACAGATTCCAGACTCTCCTGCATATTTCTCTTCATAACTTTTAAAGCTTCTATGCTTAGTCAACTCACTGGTATCAGGAAAGCTATCAACTAGTACAATCATGTCATAACCATGACAGATAGCTGTATGTAAAATATATCATTGTCTATAAATATACTGCTCTTTTATTTTATTTTTGGTTTGTGAGTGTGAACAACCAACTTTTTAAAAAAGCCAAAAAGATAGGTACCACATGCTACAAATCTGGCATTTGATAATTTACAGTTAATTATGGATGGCATTTGTTTAACATTTAGGCAATTTGAAAGAGGTTATTGAGTATTAGCAGCTTTAGCAGCAAAGATTTCCTAAGGCCCTGGAGCCATGATTCAAGGTAAATAAAGGTCCCTTGGTTGGAAAAGGGCACCAAAAGAACCTTTGAAAAGCAGTTCAACTTTATTTTGACTTATTATATTCTTGGAAACTTGCTCAGTTTTAAAGTGAGGCTGTTGAAACAGGAAGTATAAATGATAGTACTAGAACTCTTGGGGTTGCAGTTAAATCCTTATATAGACTGGCTGAAATAGTAAAGGAAGTTAACTATGAACCCCAAAGATAAAGCAAGCAAAAGTTAGAATTGTGACTTGAAATTCTCTAGTCTTTGCTATTAGTCTTTTACAGAAAGTGGATGGCTCAGGTAATAAATGTATTTTCTCTGAACAAGTTGTCTAGCATATACTGAATACACTCTGCTGTGTTGATAGCATATTGATTAATTCTGGCCAAAATCTATTGCTGTTACATTAATTGCATATTACCTGACTAACTTGTAGCATTTGTCTACCTGAAACAAATAGCATTTTGAGACACTGATATATAGTCACACTATACAAAAGAACTAAGGTATGAAGGGGGAAATTGCTGCATAGGGAATAAGGACAAATAGGCAAGTTCTAAGATCCAACTTTCATTTCCCCTTTGTTTACAGTTTTGTTTTTTAAAACATTAATCTTAGCATCCGAGTTTGGTTTTGTTGACCAAATAAATGAAACTGAGGGTCTTGATGAAAAAGCAAAGTGGATAAAGGAGGGCATTTGGGAACATAGGTAGGAAATGCTTGTCTCCAGTCAGTCCCACTCAGTTTTTCCTTCTAAGCAGAGCCTGTATCAGTCCAAATTCCCTAATTCATTTTGAAACAAATTCTGAACATTTAGCTTTGCAAAGAATACATTCCTTTTTTCCCCATTGGAATAAGGTGGTGTCTGAGATGCCACAAGTGGATTCCTTTTCTCCCTCCTTATGGCTGGAAGAGCAAGACTTTTTAAGCAGATAATTCAGCTCTAGTGGTTGATTTGATTCAATTAGTGATGGGGCTAACTTCAATTTCCACATTCCAGGAGGAGGGGTTGCCCTTTTCACACTGAGGCAACAGACCACAGTCCTGCCTAATTCTATCACTTCTTTGCAATTAAAGTAAGGGCCCAGAAAATGATCCATGGGTAAGGAGTCAGTGCGATGATCTACAAATAAATTTGTCAAACTGACCTCTAACCAGCAGAAATCATGTAAGCCAGAAAATATTTTGCAGGTGTAGATGTGCCAAGCACTAAGGCAGGATGTGTTTCTTTAATAAGTTGGTGACTAATTCACTGGACTCAATGTCTAATGTCTACAAAATCCTTTCCCATGTATTTTGGGACATTTCAGGGCATTGCCAGACTAAACTATTAGCAGATCAGAGATTCATGGCGCCTTCTTTCCTTCATTTACACACTAACTCATTCTTGTAGATGTATATGGAATTGATGACACTTTCCTGCATTACCAGATATTGTTGCTTGGACAGCAACTCAATGTGGGAAGAGACAGCTAGAGCATCAAATCCACCCATGCCACAGTGACAGGTAGGTGAGAAACAGAAAGTTAGGAGGCACAGTTCCCTTCAGCGACCAGAATATTTAGATACAACCAAATCCTTTTGATAAAGTAGAGACCAACTCCTGGCTGTACATGTGCATATGCAGATATATGTATTGAGAAGGAAAAGCAGGCAGGAAGGGCTATCTGCAATGGTCTCCAGGGTCTAAGTGCTAAAAACAACCCTGATTTCCGGAGCAGCCTCCCATGCTCTGGGTGTGAAGAAGTACCCAGGACTCTCACAGGCCCGGCTGCCAAAAAACCTAACCAAGAGAGCCAGTCTCTTTCTCTGAGACCAAAAGAATGAGTCAGTATAATCACAATCACCTGGAAATGAACTGCACCCAGAACTGCCTTTGTTCTCCAAATGAAATCTTGCAAATGGCATGCATTACTTTCCTAGGTCCCCTCCCTTAAAGGAAAACAGTTTTGTATAATGTTTGCTTCACTGTTTTGTTGTCATTTTCTGAGACATGTCACTTGCAATTTGTGTGAACATATAAAAATAAAGGCTAGTGAAAGATATCTTGCTGTGCCCTCCATTCTATGAGGAAACTCACCTTGTGACCTCTTTTCATTAAATAGTATGAGAACTAGAGATGGAAGAGACATTTCCAATCTGATGAGCTTCTCCTGGACTTAAAACCTTAGCTCTTTTTATCTTTAAAGTACTTGTCTTCTTATATTTAAAGTACATTAAAGCAATTTGAATTCTTATGAAATTTGGCTTGAACTCTTTTCATATTTTTGAAGCAAAGGACTGCTCACTTTTAATACTGTCGTGAATATTACAGTCCGCGCCCCAGTTCTCCTGCTGTGTCTCAGCCGGATCAAGTTCACATCATAGGTTGCTCAGTGGTGTGAAGGGAACAAGAGGGGAAACCAGCATCTCTGGAGGGGCAGTACAGAGGAGTACCATCTTCCCGGGCTCTGACTGCAGTGGCACATACTCTACCAATTTTATATCTGATAGAATCTATAGATGAAACTCATGTTGTTTGTTCCTCTGCCCTAAAAAAAAGCTTTGCTTTGACTATAATATGAAGCCAATGACTCTGACCCATCCACCATAGGGCATGTGCTTGCAGTTTGTTTTTCTGACAGTGGCAACGGATGTGCTGACCTTGGCTCTCTCACCAGCTCCTACTTGTGACCAACAGGGTGAATTTCTGAGTTTGGCTGTCAAGGGGGACGTTTGCAATTTGGCTCTAGAATAGAGAAAAGTTGGGCATTCTGAAGCCCTGACCCAGACATCATTAGCACTGTGCTCCTGTCCTTTGAAATAACTGAGCAGTCATTTCAACTTTAATTTGGACCTAATCCTTGGATGGTTCCAATAGACTACTCAAGGCTGAAAAATACAGAATAATGAATGCTCCGAAACCTGCTATTTTCTTAAACCTATCAAGCTCATTCTTGCCTTCCCTAAAAACTCAGATCTGAGATTTTCCTCTAAATTTCTATTTTTTTGTCTTTACCCCTGGATTTAAAAGTATATATAACTGTTCTACCATATAATAGAAAGAACAAATAACTCCAAAGTCAGAAAAACTTGGATTTGAAATTGCCATGTATTGGCTATGTAATTTTAGGCAAACCTACTAAACCTCCTGGAGCCCCATTTAATCATTTTTTTTTTAAATGGAATATGTAGTGTTGCATGCAGGAGGGACAATTTGCTTTAGAAGCAGAGAAAACAAGTTTCAATCCTAGTTCTTTAACCTCTGAGAGTCTAAAAGTTGTTAGTAAAAAGTGTACTTCATATGGTGGTAATGAGAATTCCCTTCATATGGTGGTAGTGGGGATTAAGCACAGTTTCTGCTTTATGAGTTCATAAGAGTTAAATGGAGTAGATGTGGGAAAGGTTCCAGGACTATGCCTATTGAACATAGCAAGGACTACAAGAATATTAATTTCCTGTTCATCTTTCACATGGTTTTGTAGAGGTCAAAAACTTCATTTTTCAGGAGCTAAGGATGATTTTTGAACTGGTGGAGAATAACATGTCAGGACACGTTTACCTTTTATGCTCAATGGAAGAATATAATGGTGATTATAAAATCTGGAAACATAGGACAATGCAGGTGATAAGAAGTTTATGGGCATTACATTAATTAGCATGATATGTTCACTGTGTCATCTTTCATTCACAGTATATATTTTAATGTGCTCGCAAAATTGCCATGAACATGGCACATGATGCAGCTTTTCCATCTGCCCCTGCACAGGTATCCAAACATCACCACTCTGGCCTAATGGGATGGTGCACCAGCCTGATAGAATCACTCTTGATGACCTTCCCTAGTCCATCAACTTCAGGTATTATTTAGTTATTTAAATATGGTGAGCAGCTGCCTATGTTTCCAGATAAGCTACCCTGCAGTGATGTTTCAGCATTGAATAAGATAAAGGGCCTTCTGAGAGGCGTTTGCTCTGCTTTCCATCCTGCAGAAGAAACAAGATCAAGATACCAGCCTGCTTTACTAGAGACTTGAGGGAACAAAGCCCACCCATGACTTGTATTTCAGATGCAGTTCACCCAATTCACACATCATTCATGATGAATTACTGAGATTTCTTACCATGAATTAATGGGAAATCTTACAAATCCACTTCAATCTTTAGAGGCCAGACAGTTGACAAAGGACCAGAAAGGACACTAAGAATGGGCAGTCAGTGAGGCAGGAGAAGAGCCAAGTAATGTTCCAGAACCTCAAGAAGGAGGGAGTGATCAACTGTACCAAATAGGTCTAGCAATATGACAGTTGAGAAAAGAATAGGGATTTGGCAGCATGGCCAATAGAGCTTGTGATAAGAGCAGCTGTTAGAGCATTGGGGCCAAAACACTTATTGGAGTGGGTTTGAGAGAATGGGAGGAAAGAAGACCCAAGATGGCCACAGAGTAGGAAGCTCTAACAATCAGCTTGTCCCACGGGGAAACTAATAATCAGCCAGGATCTGCCCAGATCAACTGTTTGGAGGTCTCCAGAAACCAGAAGAACACAGTGCACCATGCAGGGAAGAACAGCCTTTGCCCATGCCCCACTGGCAAGGCGGGCTGCCTCCAGACCCACTCCCTGGCTGGAAGCAGATGCTCTCTTTCTCAAAAACAGGAGAGGGGAAGTGGCCTGGCACCAACTACAGCTGTTGATTTGCAAATTCGGCTACCTGGATTCCAATCTTGAGCACAGCTGAGGTTTAAACCTGTCCAAGCCACCAAGAAGCCAGCAGCACCTGTGCTGTCTTTACTGCAATTGAGTGCAGTTTGAATACTTTCTCAGGGCAGAGTCGACAGATTCACACTCGGTGCCAATGTCCCTGGAAGGAGGGGAAGCATGCACCCTCTCATGGGCAGTGTGGACAGATTCACCCCACATACCTTGAAGAGCTGCTGCACACTGGGCCCCTGGGCAGACAGGAAGAGCACACTCTCTTGTGGGCAGGGGAGGCAGATTCACCCCATCCACCTTAAAAGGGCTTCTGTACCAGGAAGAAACAGGGAACTCTGAAGGGCCCTGGGGCTCCAGACTCATTCTGAAGTGCCTTCTGTAGTCCCAGAAATGGTTGTTTTGAGTAAGTGTCCTGGTTGGGTCATGCATGAATGTCTGTACATGCCTGCATGCTCATGCAGAAGTCTTCTCTGTAGGGGAAAGGCACTACATCGAGAGTGGGGCTGTTGGCTGGGAGAGCTATGACTGCTTCTGTCTGGACTATACATAATCTGAAGATCTGTCCATGGAGGAGCAGCTGGGCAGGGGGAGCTGTGCTCTTCTAGAATGTAGCTTTCCAGCGGTGGAATAAGGCAACTGGCAAGCCTCTTTTTTTCCTACCAAATTCTCCTTTTATAGGAACACATCCCATCCCTGTCCTGCAAACACTCAGGTGATTTCCTATTTAAGAGACTCAGGCGGTGGACATAAGGATCCTCTCTGGCATACTCTGAGCTGGACACACCAGCTTCAGGGAGATTGCCAAATCCTGATGGGAAATTACTTGCTTCTCCCCTGATCCTTGGAGCTCCTACTGAGTGGAGAGAGTCCTCTTCTTTACTGGTAGATTCTGCCAGTCCCTCCTTTAGAATTGCTGTGCTCTCTATTGAGAGCACCTGCCTGCTCACTCAGCTCCAAGCCAAGCCACAGCCGTTCTCTAAGACTGATGGGATATAGTGTTAAGAGCAATGCCCAGTCTAAGAGATGACTCCTCATACCTGCTGACGATCTGTTACTGCTGCCCTGAGCTGGGGCCCAAGGACTGGGAAATCTGTCAGTGCTAACCTGCCCTACTATTTGCCCAGGTCACAGACTGCCTACAGGAAGTGCTGTTTGGCCAGTTCTTTCCCACTCACTTACCCCTCCGTAGTCCCTAGACCCAATGTGTTTACCTCTTTGCATTTCCAACTTAGCCAGTAGCTTTAGCCAACAGACCGTCACCCAACCCAAACTCCTCCTGGCCATTCTGACTTGGTTATGGCTTTGACACCCTCAATAGGATTCTGTATTTTGTCCCCATTTATTCCTGAGTTCCTATTGAGGTTACTCCTATCACTTCCAAAGAGGAACAATAGTTGTTCTAGAAGCATTGCGCTTTATATAAAGATTTTTAAAAAAGAATCTGCATGTATTTCCCAAAGTTTGTCCCTAGCGTTGAGACACTTGAACTCAGGCAGAGAGATGAGGCTGGGCAGGGCTGTCCTGAGTCTATGGCCTTTCCCTCCATCTCACTTAGACCTCAGAATCTCCTCTGTGAATTCCACTTGCCTAGTTCTCCCCTTCCATCCTATCTCTCTTCCCACATCACCAGAGAGGAAAATCTCTTTGTTCAAAAGGAAGAGAAAACATAAAGCACCCTATTTTCTTTTATTAGAATTTTAAACCAAAAATCCACCCAAAACATTAAAACATTTTAATAAACATTAAGAATTTATCACGTGTGAGAATAAGAAGTATATAACTTCAGCTAGTAAGTTCCTTTGTTCCTTTCCATAATCTCTTAGGTTGTATGAGTAGGGTTTGCTTGGTGCCAGTCCTGTGCCCTTTTCTCTCCTGTCATCTGCAGTTGTGATCAGAAGAAAGAATATCTGTACTGCACTGTCAGAATCTCCTTTCACTATGTTGTATGTTAAATTGCTATAGCTCATTGTTTCATGAAATAAACTGTGAATTTTTATTTTTTGAGAGTGGAGTAGGGTGCAGACTATGTAAAATTTTTAAGTGGAGAAGTTTTATCCTGATGTAGCTTCTCTGAAGCAGGCTTAGGTTGGCAATTGACTTGACAGCTCCTCTGGAGATGGGTCATAGAATAGGAAGGACTGAGAGAAAGGCAGGGTCATGACTGGTCCTTGTAGTTTTTAGTTGTGTCCCTTCTTCATCACTCACTGGAGACTTCATTCCAGACCTGCCTGGGAAAAAAAACTTCTGAACCATGCTTGGTTTTGAGGGGCAGTTCTTTATCTGAATGGATGGATAACCAGGCTTCTGTCCAGGACCATTTAAAGACACTCTCAGGTTGTTGAGTGAAAGCAGGAAAGTTGAGCTGTAGTGCTCACTGATAATAGCTTCTGACATGAGACTGTCAAAATCCTGAAAGCTGTCACCATAAAATTAAAAGAATTAGGACAACTGTTGGGAAATTAGACTCTTGCATGAAGGTGGGGAGGAAGGAGCTTTCATACATCCCCTGAGCCTGTTTTGACTGGGAAACCAGAGCTGGGAAGGTTGTCTCCAGGGGGACACTCTTACCAAAAATCACACTCCAGGAAATACCAGCAAAAGAAGACAAAAGGAGTATTTAAAATATACAAAGGCAAATAAAAAACAAACAGAATAGACTAACAGTCACAGAGGAGGAACAGAGGAAGGTTTATAAAAAAGCCAATGAATAAGAAAGCCATAGTCTAAAGAGAGAAACTGAGCACAGATTAAACACATTAAAAAAATCAGAAGCCAAGACATCAGCAAAAAATTACAAGCCATAGTAAGAAAGGAAGATATGACCCAGCCAAAGGAACAAACTAAAGCTTCAGACAAAACACAGATGTGACACATATAATCACAGATATCCAAACAAATCTCCTTAATAAATTCAATGACATGGCTAAAGAGATTAAGGACATCAAGAAGACACTGGTTGAACACAAAGAAGAATTCAAAACTTTGCAAAGAAAAGTAACATCTTATAGGAATGCAAGACACAATGGAAGAGATTAAAAATACATTGGAGGCATATAGTAGCAGATTTGAGTTGATTGAGGACAGAATAAGTAAGTTGGAGGACAGAGCATCTGAATTTGAAAAGATGAAAAAAGAAAGAGAAAAGAATTGGAAAAATGGGGCATGGTCTTAGGGAATTGAGTGACAATGCAAAACACACAAACATATGGGTTATAGATGTCCCAGAAGGAGAAGAGAATGGAAAAGGGGTAGAAAAAATATTTGAGAAAAAAATGACCCAAAATTTCCCAACCCTTATGAAAGACATAAATATCAATATCCAAGAAGGACAGCACACCCCAAAAAAGAATAAATCTGAATAGACCTACTCCAAGACACATACTAATCAGAATGTCAAATGCCAAAGATAAAGAAAGAATTCTGAAAGCAGCAAGAGGAGAAGAATTCATCACATACAAAAGATGCTCAATAAGACTAAGTACCAATTTCTCATCAGAAACCATGGAGTTTAGAAGGCAGTGGTATGATATATTAAAGGTTCTGAAAGAGAAAAACTGCCATCCAAGAATTCTTTATCCAGCAAAACTGTCCTTCAAAACTGAGGGTGAGTTTAAAGTCTTCACAGACAAGCAAAAACTCATAAAGTATGTTACCAAAAATCCAGAATTACAAGAGATACTAAAGGGAGTGCTGCAACCTAAAGGAAAAAGACAGGAGAGAGGCCTGGAGAAGAGTGTAGAAATGAAGATTATTCATAAGGTAACAAAAAGGGTAAAAAGATAATAGTAAGATAGGTCAATGAAAAGTCAGAGGATATAATGGATGAAGTAAGTAAGTAATGCCTTTACAGCAATAACATTAAATGTTAATGGATTGAACTCCCCAATCAAAAAACACAGAATGGCAGAAAACATCAACCATCTATATGCTGTCTACAAGATACTTGCCTTACACACAAGGACACAAATAGACTGAAAGTAAAAGGTTGGGAAAAGATATTTCTCACAAACAGTAATCAAAAAAGAGCTGGATTAGCAATACTAATATCAGACAAAATAGACTTTAAATAAAAAACTACTATAAGGGATAAAGAAGGACATTATATAATAATAAAAGGAGCAATCTACCAAGAAAAAATAACAATAATAAATGTTTATGCACCTAAGCAGGGTGCCCCAAAATACATGAGGCATATAATTGCAAAACTGGAGAGAAATAGATGTCTCTACAATAATAGCTGGAGACTTCAATACAACACACTCATCTTTGGATAGAATAACTGGACAAAGGATCAACAAGTAAACAGAGAACTTGAATAATACAGTAAGTGAATTAGACCTCATAGACATATACAGAACATTACACCCTAAAAAAGCAGGATATACATTCTTCTCAAGTGCTCATGGATCATTATCCAGGATAGATAATATATTGGGTCACAAACAAGTCTCAATAAATTTAAAAAGATCGAAATTATAAAAAGCACTATCTCTGATCATAATGGAATGAAGCTGGAAATCAACAACAGGTGGAGAAAGGAAAAACTCACAAATATATGGAGGTTAAACCACACACTCTTAAACAGTGGATCAAAGAAGAGAAATCAGTAAATATCTCAAGATAAATGAAAATAAGAACACAACATATCAAAACCTATGGGATGAAGTGAAAGCAGTGCTGAGAGGGAAATGTATGGCCCTCAGCACTTATATTAAAAAAGAAGAAAAAGCTAAGATCAAAGACCTAACTGAACACCTGGAGGAACTAGAAAAAGAGCAGCAAACTAATCCCAAAGTAAGGAGAAGGAAAGAAATAATAAAGATTTGTGCAGAAATAAATGAAATTGAGAACAACAACAACAAAAACAATAGAGCAAATCAACAAAACCAAAAGTTGGTTCTTTGAAAAGATCAATAAAATCAACAAACACTTAGCTAGACAGACAAAGAAAAAATGAGAGAAGATGCAAATAAACAAAACCAGAAATGGGAGAGGGACATTACTACTGACCCCACAGAAATAAAAGAGATCATAAGAGGATACTATGAACAACTGTGTACCAAAAAACTAGACAATATAGATAAAATGAATAAATTCCTAGAAACTACATACAACATACACTAACCCTAGAAGAAATAGAAGACCTCAGCAAACTAAACACAAGCAAAGAGATTGAAATAGTCATCAAAAAACTCCCTAAGATGAAAAGCTTAGGACCAGATGGCTTCATAGGTGAATTCTTCAAATCATTCAAAGAAGAATTAATACCAATCTTGCTCAAACTCTTCCAAAAAATAGAGCAAGAGGAAGCACTACCAAACTCATTCTATGAAGCCAACATCACCCTAATACCAAAGCCAGACAAACATAACATGAATAAAGTAAATTATAGGCCAATTTCTCTAATAAATAATAGATGCAAAAATCCTCAACAAAATACTTTCTAATCAAACACAGGAGCACATTAAAAGAATTATACATCATGATCAAGTGGGTTTTACCCCAACTATGCAAGGGTGGTTCAACATAAGAAAATCAATCAATGAAATACATCACATTACTAAATTGAGGAAGAAAAATCACATGATTATCTTGATTGACACAGAAAAGGCATCTGACAAAATCCAACATGCATTCTTGATGAAAACTCTCCAAAAGATAGGAATTGAAGGAAATTTTCCTAACATGATAAGTGCATATATGAAAAACCCACAGCAAACATTTTACTCAATGGAGAAAGACTGAAAGCTCTCTTGCTGAGATTGGGAACAAGGCAAGGATGTCTACTATCACCACCGTTATTTAATACTGTGCTAGAAATTTTAGCTAGAACAATTAGACAAAAAATAAAATAAAATAAAAGGCATCCAAATAGGAAAGTAAGAAGTAAAACTTTCACTGTTTGCAGATGATATAATCCTCTACTTAGAAAATACTGAAAAATCCATAACAAAGTTATTTGAACTAATAGATAAATTCAGCAAAGTGGCAGGATACAAGATTAATATGCAAAAATCAGTAACGTTTTTATATACTACAAATGAGACTATCTGAAGAGGAAGTCAGGAAAAATACCAGTTACAATAGAGACTAAAAGAATCAAATATTTAGAAATAAACTTAACCGAGGACATAAAGGGCTTGTATTTAGAAAACTACAAAACGTTGCTAAAGGAAACCAAATGAGACCTAAATAAATGGATTTAAATTCCATGTTCATGAATTGGATGACTAAATACCATTAAGATGCCAATTCTACCAATTTATCTACAGATTTAACACAATCCCAATAAAACTTCCAACAGCCATTTTTTACAGAATTGGAAAGGCCAATTATCAAATTTATTTGGAAAAGTAATAGGTCCCTAATAACCAAAAATATCTTTAAAAAGGAGAAAGAAGTTGGAGGACTCTTACTTCCTGACTATAAAGCAAATTACTTAGCTACAGTGGTTAAAAAACAGCCCTAAAGATAGATATGTTGGGAAGCGGCTGTGGCTCAATCAGTGGGGCTCCCGTTTACCATATGGGAGGCCCCGGGTTCGGTTCCCAGGGCCTCCTGGTGAGGGCGGGCCCGCCCGGATGGCGTGGTTGGCTGACCCAGTGAGCACAGGCAGCAAGGGGGGGATAAATGAATGAATAAATTAAAAAAAATCTTTAAAAAAAAAAAAAAAGATAGATATGTTAACCAATGGAATAGAATTGAGTATTCAGAAATACACCCTCAAATTTATGGCAAAGTAATTTTTGACAAGGCTTTCATGCCCACCCAGCTGGACCAAAACAGTCTATTCAACAAATAGTGCTGGGAGAACTGGATAGCCATATCCAAAAGAAAGAAGGAGGACCCCTATCTCACACCTTATACTAAAATTAACTCAAAGTGGATCAAAGACCTAGATATAAAAGCTACAACCATAAAACTCCTAGAAGAAAATGTAGGGAAACATCTTCAAGGTCTTCTGGTAGGCAGTAATTTTTTAAACCTTACACCCAAAACACAAGCAACAAAAGGAAAAATAAATAATCCTCAAAATTAAACACTTTTGTGCTTCAAAGGGCTTTGTCAGGAAAGTAAAAAAGCAGTCTACTCAATGGCAGAAAATATTTGGAAACCACATGTCCGATAAGGGTTTGATATTCATGTTGTATAAAGAGATCATACAACCCAACAATAAAAAAACAAGCAACCCAATTAAAAAATAGACAAAAGACTGGAACAGACATTTCTCCAAAGAGGACATACAAATGGCCAAAAAAGCACATAAAAAAATGTTCTACATCATTAGCTATTAGGGAAATGCAGATCAAAATTACACTCAGATATCATTTCACATCTAATAGAATGGCCATTACTACAAAAAGAGAAAACTACAAGTGCTGGAAAGGAAGTGAAGAAATAGGAACACTCCTTCACTGTTGGTGGGAATGTAGAATTGTGCAGCCTTTGTGGAAGGCAATTTGGCATTTCCTTAAGAAGCTAAATACAGAACTACTGTATGAACTAGCAATCCCATTACTAGGAAAACATTCAGAAGAATTGATAGCAAGGAAGTGAACTGACATTTGTACACCAATGTTCCTAGAAGCATAATTCACAATTGCTAAAATATAGAAATAACTGAAGTGCCCATCAACTGATGAGTGGATAAATGAAATGTGCTATATACATACAATGGAATACTATTTAGCTGTAAGAAGAAATGAAATTGGGATGCATGCGACAACATAGATGAATGTTGAGAACATTCTGTGGATTGAAACAAGTCAGACACAAAAGGACAAATATTGTATTGTCTCACTAATATGAACTAAAATGATAGTTAACTCAAGGGGGTAAACCCTAGAGCAGGGGTTCTTAACCAGGGGTCCGTGGAACCCCCAGTTGATCCATTGAAAGATTTCAGGAGGTCAATGAGCTTGAATTGAAAAAAAAAAAAAAAACTTATTATCTTTATTTTCTCTGATCTCTAACTTAAATCTAGCATTTCCTTCACTTATGAATGTGTGCAATAAATAAATTACAGTAATATTCATTTCACCTGACTGGCAAAGGAGTCCGTGAAACAAAAATGGTTTAGAACCCTTGCTCTAGAGTATGGGTTACTAGGAAATTGAATGTGGTTGAGAGTGGGAGCTGATGCTTACTGTATGTAGAATTTTTAATAAGCATTATCATAAATGTATGGAAATGAATAGAGTTGATGGTAATACATTATAGTGAGTTTAACTAAGACTGCTGATTTATAAATGTGATTGTGGCTGCAAAGAGTAGTCTGTAGATGTAATATTTCAATTGAAAGGAAGCTAGAGAATAATGTAGGGACTGTATAACAGTGATTTTGGTGGTGGATGAAGATTGTGGTTAATAGTATAAGAACGTTCTTCCTTTACAAGTGTTAAGTATATTGTGATACCTGGAGAAATTACAAGTAATGTAACTTATGGATTATAGTTAACAACAATATTGTAATATTTTTGCAGCAATGGCAAAGAAGATATATCAATTCTAAGGGACAAAAATATGGGTATGGGATTTTTCCTTTTGGAGTAATGAAAACATTCTAAAATTGACTGAGGTGATGACAGCACAACTCTGTGATGAATTTGAGAGCCACTGAGTGTCCACTTTGAAAGAATTGTACAAAGCATGGGAATGTACAACACAATGAATCCTGTGGTAGAAGATGGACTGTGGTTAAAAGAACAAATATGAGAACATTCTCTCTTGAACTATAACAAGTATGTAATACTAATACAGGGTGTCATTAATCAGGTGGGTTGGGAGAAAATATGCCAAATGTAAAATACTGGCTATGGTTAGTAGTAATATTTTGACAATGGTCTTTCATAGTTTGTAACAATTGTTTCACAACAATGTAAGGTGATGGTGGTGGGGTAATGTATGGGAGCCCTGTATGGTGATACACATGTTTTGTTTCGTAAGTTCACAACTTCTACTATACAATTATTGTTTATGTATGTTCATGTATGAATGATAAACTTCAATTTAAAAAAATTTAAAAGAAAAACAAAAAAGAGAGAATGGGAGGAGAGGACAGCAATTACGGACAACTCTTTCGAGGAATTTTATCTTTTATTTATGTAGTACTGAGTGTAAGACAGTTTACTGAAATCGTGGCTCTAAATATTCTATTTGAAATATAGAATCAGTGATATCACTGATCTCTATTTTCTAAAATTATATTACAAAGAACACATATCCTAAGGCCTGTATATAGAAAGCAAGTGCCTCGATGACTTCCAAGTTCCCTCCCAACAGATTAATTCTGGAGAATTATATTTCCATGTACTTCCTGCCAGACTGTCTACTTTTATTTCTTTTATTTTTGTGAATGTGAGGCCCATTTTTAACATAATTATTTAGGTATATATTCCAAGGATCCAATGGAGCAAAGCAAGGGGCCAAGTGACTTAGTGACAGTCACAGCCAGAAGAGAAGCCTTTCTCAGGACAGCTACTTCTAGTTGCCACTATGGTTTACTCTACCAAGCCCCATTATATTAGGCACGATGGAGATGGGCAAACCGAGGGGCTTCACCTCATAACAGTCCCACCTTCCACATAAAGAATCCACTTTAGAGAAATCTTTTAAGGCATTCCTTTATACATTTACCCCGGAGGTGACTCCACTTATATTATTTCCTTGTTAAGAAAATTCTTTCTTCAGTTCTCTGGAGAACACTATTGAGGAAGTTGTTATATTATTGAAAAAGAATAAATTTCCCCATCCATACTGTACCAGTTTATATATATTTCTCCAAACATTTCAATCTTTTCCCCCATTGTATTTTTTTTTTTCAGATCAGTTTTTCCAAATACAGTTCATGTTTTATGTCATTGTAACTCTGACTGCTTTGTGAAAATGAGTTCTGCATCATAGGAAGCCTGATTATAATCAACAGATAAATCTGTTTTCTGGAAACGGTGCATTCCACAGCAATCCCAGCATATATGATTCTTAAATAATCTCTTTGTTTATTCCTCAAGCAGAAGACAGTCAAAGCAACCAGTTTATTTTTCCAACATTGCAAGAAGACTACCATTTATTTCCAACTTTTATTATTATTATTTTAGCTGCTGTTGTAAAGTTTAGCATGCTTTGGGATGTGTCATTTTTTGTTTTTTAAGGGTCAACTATGCTGAGAGAGAGGTCGATTTAAACAGTTCTCGGATTTCATGTAGGGAAATTCCAGGCTCCAGCTCAGCTTGCTCTCTGCGAGTCCACCTATCAAGGCACAGTCCTATGTTGTTGCAGCTGTTGCTGACGGCAGAGCCCATTTCTTCCCAATCAGCTGGAGCTTCCTGTTACCCAGATGATTTTCTATTGCTACTCAACTGAGATTTTTTAAAAACAAGATTTATCACAGTAGTTCAAGCTTCCTAAGGCTTTGGAATACATAGCACTTAAGTCTAAAGTCACTGACTTTTCAAAACTATGATGTAAATCTAACAGCAAACAATCAGGTATGTCAACTGCCTCACTTAGTTCCAGTGTCACCATTTTGTAGGTGCCTCCATGCAGAATGGGGACATGGAATGATTATTAGAATGAACATGTCGAAAGTCTCTTTCATTGTACTTCTCACCCCAACCATGCTAGCAGCAGAGACTTGGACAATCTTAGGACTGTAGGAGAACTCAGAGCCTTGACCCTAGCATTCTTGCCATAAGATAAGAAGAATTTTAGTGACTGCTCAAGATCATAACTGCCTATGCCATTATTCTCTTGCAATACTTTACATTTGATCCTGGGGAAAAAAAAGATGATAAACAGAAGTTCTTTTTTTTTTTACAAAGACATATTTTTTCTTGTTTGTACTTATCCTAGGGTCCTGGAACATTGTGTTTGATGGTGATAGTTTTAATATGGCCTATTCTTTCTGAACTTGTCAGAGAATGTATTTTGATAAGATAAAGATATGTATTTATACTCTGTGTAAACACTGGGAGATATGAATATGTGTTTTGCTTCTCTTGATAGTCCTTTTGTCTACAAGGACAGGAGGCAAATGTCCCTGAATTTGTAAAAAAACATATGAAAAGAACAAAGTAGTAAAATAAACAGATTGAATTTATACTACAAGAGGCATTTAAATTCTGATAATTCATATCTGACGCCAGCCCCAAGAATATGAAATGATACGCATGAATCTCTTTTCTTCATGAAAGCTGGGGCAAAAATAAATGAAAATGTTCAATAACAAAAGAATGTCATTAAAAAATATGGACTTCACTTCTTATACTTTCTGATCCCTTTGCCTGAAAAAATGCAGAGCTAAGGTGAATCCTTTTGATTTTAAATCCTGTGACTTAACAAAACTCCCCTTCTCAGGATACCATTTTTTTATTTCAACAATTTTTAGAGACATTGGGTTTTGGGGAAGGTTTGGGCCAAAATTCATCAGCTGCATATTTTAGCTTGCTGGCTAATACTAACTGTAAAGAAGGATGCTTTTACTTTGCTGATATTTTCCACCTGGCTCTCTACATCGTGTTAATCAACTTATTTGCCAGTAGTTAAGAATGTATGCTCTGGGGTCAGATTGCAAGGGTTGGAATCCAGGCACCATCTCTTGTTGTCTAGGTAATCTTGGGCTAGTTATTTAAACTATCTGAGCCTCATTTTTCCACTTTTAAAAATGGGGATAATGGTAGGAACTCCTACACAGGGTTGTTGGGAAGTCAAATGATATAATCCTTGTCAAGTGATTACTCTATTCCTTGGTGCAAATTAAGAGCTCTGTAAATAATCACTATTATTATTACATGTGAAATTAAATGTTCTTAACCTTAAGAGAGAGGAAGAGGGTCAGATTACCTAGATTTTCCAAAAGTTGCACCTGAATTGGACTGTGGGCCTCAAGGGCAGCCAGCACAGGTGTTCAGAGATATTTTGTGGCCCTGTCAATCATGGAGCTGTTATTCTCTCCTGCTCTCTTGACTTTCAAAGGACTAAGAGGAAGGCCCATTGTTATCCACTGAAGGATATCCATTGGCCAGAGTGTATCTGACCATAATCTCTTATGGAACAAAAAAAATCATTCTTTATTCATATTCTAACTTCCCCTTCAGGAAGTAAAACAATGCAATAGACAGCAACCTTTTGTCTAAGGTGAGTTCAGACTAGATCAACAGATAAATAGAAAAAGCTGTAGACAAGTTCTCTTTCTTCCTCTCTAAAATTTGTATAAATGTATAATAAGATTTTTGGTCTCAAGTACATATTTCCCATGATAAATATCCTTTGTATATATATGTTTGAAATTCACTCAGGCTCCTTCTCAGTGAATCCCCACCTCCCAACCTCAAAGTGGCCATTCTTTGGATTTTTTTTCATTTTATGTTAGTTTTCTAGAATGTCATATTAATTAATCATATAGTAGTACCTCTTTTGTATTTGGCATTCTTCAGACTGTCAGAGGAGTTAGGTTCTTTATTTATGCAAATGTACCAAGTTTATATGTTACTTGTATATCTTTCTTTTCTTCTGACTTCAAATGTCACTGCTAGGTGAGCTACTATTATTGAAAGGTTGAAATATGTATAAGCTGGTACTCAGAATACAGCTCCAACAGACAAAATGCTGTACATTTTAGTTAGCTGCATTTAAAGTGTATCAATAGTATAATATTCAGGTAAATTATAGGTAAATAGACGTCTTTGAAACAATCTAGGAGTCTAATAGCCATGGATGTCAGTAGATATATTTTATTGAGGGAATGGGGAGCATCAGCTCATCCAGCAAACCTGTGAAGTGGTTAGGAATGTTCTGGTCATCCTAGTACCTTTGCATGCCAGTTGAGTTATTGAGTTACTTGCTTATCAAGGGTTGGTTGAGTTGGAGGTTGGTTTGCATTTATTCTCCAAACTGTATATGCCAAGCATACTATTATTCTAATTACATACTTAAAAAAATATATAAATTTATGAAATATGAAATATAAAAAGAAAGAGGCATATTGATTTTATGTCAACCACATTTAATGTTTTGGAAAGGGACAATAAATTTAGGTGGCTAAAAAATCTGTTCAATTAGGTATGGATGAGACAACTGTTAAAGGGAAATCCCTACGGGAAAAATCAGAAAAATCTACACTTCTGCACAGTGATTGCCTTACATGTGTCTTTAATTTTTCTTTCTAATTTAAAGGCAAAAAACCTAGAAATATGTGGAGCGGTTTTTGCAAAAAAGAAAAAGCAACACTCTACTCAGAGAACTTATGATCATATCAAAGGCCATGGTCCTACATCAGAAAAATTGGTACTCTGTGTTCATCTATATAATTGCTATTGTTTAAGCTTTTATTGCAGAAAACTTTAAACATATACAAAATAAACAAGATAATATAATGAACCTTCCTCTATCTACCACTAGCTTCGATAATTATCAACTTTCTGCCTTTTCTGTATTGTTATCTATAGCTCCCTCCTCCCCACCCCAATTCGACTCATTTCATTATTTTTCAGGTGTTTTTGAGGTAAAATTTATATACTTTGTGCAAATATTAGCTGTACAATTTGACAAATGGCTACATTTGTGTAACTCATTCCCTTATCATAATATTGGTAACCCATTTCCATCTCCCCAGAAAATTCATTCACAACCCTTTCCCAGTTAATTAATTCTTCTCCACTCCCAAAAGGGAACCATTCTTTTGATTTTCTTTTTCATTTTAGATTAGTTGTCTAGAACTTCATATAAATGAAATCATAATGTACATTCTCTTTTTTTAAAATTTTATTGATACATATTAATAGAGCATAAATCCATCCAAAGTGTACAATCAGTGGTATTCAGTATACACATATTTGTGCCTTCATCACTTCATTCATTCTTATAGCACTTTCATTATTCCAATAATAATAATAAAATTTAAAAAAAGCAAATAAAACTCATCACCTCTAAATCTCTCTATGCTTCCCCTGCCGAACATAGCTGCTATTCTTTTTCCTTCTTTCCAGTATATTTGTATTTATATTTTGTAAAAACAGTTTTATATATGCAAAATCACCCATATTCATGTTTTACATGAGATTTTACTGTCTTATACAGTCCCATGTTACAGTTAGTACATTCTCTTTTGTATCTAAATTTCTTTTGTTCAGCATAATGTTTATGAGATTAGTCCAGTGGTATGCTGAAGCTAGCTCAAATCAGGTTGCAAGAGCCAATTGTGTCATCTCTTCCCAACTCCTCATTCAAGTGACTTCAAGTTGGTAGCTTGAAATCGGCAATGGTGGGAAGAATTACACCATGGTAATTGCCAAATGCTGCAAATTAGGATTTTCCTTACCTCAGAGGTCAGTTGTCAGCACACCACTGGATTCATTCAGTGGTTGGATGAATTCGTAGTTCAATCCTTTATATTGCTAAATAGTATTTCTTTGTATAGATATATTGCAAATTGTTTATCAGTATATTATATAGATAAACTGTAAATTATGTTAATGTACATTTGTATTGTTTCCAGTTTCTATTTCTATTTTCAATAAAGTGACTATGAACATTCTTGTACAAGTCTTTCTATGAACATATGTTTTTATGTATTTTGGATAAATGCCTAGGTATGGAATTGTATATATTTTAACTGAAAATTAGGTGTTCAAGGTATGGAACCAACTTCACTTATATTATTTTCTTATTAATGAACACTTGATTGACCAAACCACTACCCAGTTGTGATCACAATAGATAAGGCAACAAAGTTATCACAAAAGTCTTTGTTTATTTGAAACATGTTTTTAAAATAGTGAAAAAAAATATATATATGGAGAAACAAAACCAAAATTCAAAACAAACAAAAATGTACAGCTCAGTGAATTCTGACGAAACAATCATCTGTATAACCACCACCCATATCAAGAAATAGAATGCCTCAAAATCCCCTTCATGCTACCTTCAAGTTATTATGTCCCATATCCTCCTTTACAAAGATTACCACTACCCTGACTTTATAGTATAATTTCATTGCTTTTCTTTAGAATTTTATTACTCACATATATTTTTCTAAATGCTATAATTTAGTAATGACTATTTTTCCAGTGGAATCATGCATTCTTTTGGGTCTGGTGTCTTTTGCTAAAAATTATATTTGTGAGTTTTTTCCATGTTGTTGCATGTACATAATTTATTCATTTTCATTGGTTTATAACTACTCCATTGTTTGAATTTTCTCATATTACTTATTTGTTCTATCATTCTTAAAAATTTGGAAGTTCTCAGGTTTGGGCAATGGTGAGGAATGCTACTCTTAACATTGTTGTGTGTGAATCTGGATGTGCTTATGTTTCCGCATTCACAGTGGTCTTGCTGGGTTATAGGATATGTGTCGCTGTTTGCCAGGGCTGCTGTGGCAAAGTACTACAGACTCGTGGGCTTAAACAACAGGAATTTACTTTGGAGGCTAGAAGTCCAAAATCAGGGTGTCAGCAAGATCATGTTTTCTCTGAGGTCTGTAGCGTTCTGGTGGCAGCCTGCTGGCAATCCGCAACCCATTCTGTGCCTCCATTGGATCTCTGTATTATCTCTCCCCATCTGTCTCCTATTGACTGTCCAAATTTCCTCACTCGTAAGGATACCAGCCATCTTGGATTAAGGCCCACCCTATTCCATCTTCAAACTAATAACATCTTTATTAGTTGAATGAGGAGCTGGGAAAGTGATCCCAAATCCTGTGCTTGCCTCTCTTGATTTCCTCCTTCTTCTGGATCATGGCCAGGTAATTACTATCTTATTGAGTCCCCAGTGCCTTAAAGCAGATACTTATTTACATTTTGTACAAGGCTTGTCTAAATAATGGACTCTGCCATACTGGAAATGGAAGTACAGAGTTCTTTTAGCATCAAGCTGTTCATTACACACAACTGAAGAAGAGCATACAAGCCCTTGAAAAGCTCACACTATGTTTAGGAATACAAAACATATGGTATAGATTTAAAGGAAGAATACTTTTGCACTGTCTCTAAAGCTAAAGGGAAAGGAAGTAGTGGTAGACTGGAGTTCATATAGATCTAGTCCTGGCTTTTCTGTGTGATCATGGCCTTCTCCTCTCACTCCACACACAATACTTGTCTGATGTCATTCACTAGTCAGAACTTTAGCTTATATTGTTAAATCTACTGTATTTACCACTTCATTTCTTTTGAATTTCACAGCACAATCCCAGGTGTTTATCTAGATATTACCACTAAGTACCTCATATGCAAAGTATTTAAATATTTTGCCATTCTAGATTTTTTTTTCCGTTTCATAGTATAGTATTGTTTTTCTTATCTAAATTGCCCTACCCATGCTACTCTAATAAATTTAATTAGATTCAGATTACCTTGCAAATTTCTAAACCACTTTAAATGATTGTACCATCAAAGTGCTGAAAATTTCTGTAAAAAGAATTACCTGAGATAGTATAAGAAATCCTTAATGCAAAGGCATGCTTCTTATTAATTTATTATTTGGATTTTAACCATATACAAGGGCTTTTGATTAATATCTGTATTACACAGGATTGCAGTGGAAATTTAATAATTTTACTATTTTATCTGCTGGTTTAAATGTATTAACATATTTTATTAAAAATTCTGGAAATTGTCTTAACATCTAATAATAAATGGTTATTTCATTACTTTATGAAATATCCATTTAATGAACTATATAAAATTATGAAAAGTTAAGTTTTCAAAGAATTTTTGACAATATGGATAAATATCTTATTGTAATAAAAAGTGAAAAAGGACATAAATTTATGTCAACTGTAATTTTACCTATGTGTGTGTTCATAGAAGAGATTTTAAAAGGTGTCAAGTTGTTAACATTGATTTTTCTCTAGGTGGTGGGAATTAAATATTAAAATATTTGTCTTTAAATATTTCAAATTTCTAAAACTTAACATGTTAATTTTTAATGCTTAAATAATAATAATACAAATCTGTTGTAAAAATTAGAAGAATGCACATGTGTATAATACAAAAGGTAATAGTCCTTCATTCCCTTCCTTTTTTTTTCCTTTCTCAGTCTTACTCTCTGGAGAGTTATATATCTGAGATATCATTCCAGACATTTTTTTTTTGCCCTAGGATATATGTGTGTATGTATATATGTATACATATATGTAAATACATCTTTCTGGAAGAAAAGCCCTCCACACTTAGATTTACTTGAAACTGAGGGTGTACACTTCCCTTTTGCATTCAGAGATTAATTGAAGATGTTACAAAATGCTTTGCACAATTATTTTGACTTGGGACAAAAAATATACAGATAAAAAAAACTGAGTGGTGGCCTGAGGGCAAATAATTCTGTAATGAATTCCATTGATAATGCACTGATGGATTTTAGGGTACAAGCTGTGAATTGGCTGTAGAGCAAAATGGATTTATACTGCAAGATGAAACCCATTCTTAATCAACTAATCTGTTTATCAAAATTAGCATTAAAATAGAATAGAAAATGTCAGAATATTTTATATGTATTGGGGTTCTGTGTATCAAACATTTGTTATATTTATGCATATGTATGTTTATATTAGATCATGATATATACTGTGTATCATGTGCTGGCTGAAAATTAATTCTTGTTCTTCGTATATGTGTGTATGTGTGTGTGTGTATAACCCATTGGAATTCAATGTTACCATTGGAAGATACAGAAGAACAAGTAGGGGCCTGGAGTGTAAAGTAGGCTTACAGAAGACTGGGTTTGAAGATTGGAGAAAATTAAGACTGAAGCATATAGATTATATATTAAATTATACTTTACTGCATTTAGCTTAAAGGATATAGCTCTCAACAAAGAATACGAGATGGCATCAAATAGAAGATGCTCTTAGAGTACAGCTTCTCAGATTTCCTCTCGTTCTCTCAATGAAGACAATCTTGACAGTTGGCTAGTATCTTCAGCTTCTGAGGGAAAGTATCTGCCAAACTGCAGGAAATGCCAGTTGGGTCTTTTTGAGCTATTTGGACCCCAGTCACATCACAATAAGGTTCCAGAATAATTATTTAAATGATTGAAAACATTTTGCTTTTGGCAAAACTCATCACCGAGAACTCACATTCAAATTTTGCTTTGAGTTTCTTGTTACACCACCAATTCAATACTGTGCCTTGGGCCTCAAGTTATGTGGTAATGACTAGGCAAAACATACACATTCTCAGCACACTATTTCAATCTTATTGAAGAACCCACAAAAGTACAGACAAAAGAGTTAGCTCTACACATTTGCCAAGTCAGAGGTTCCTAACAATAGGTCATCTAAACAGTCCCAGACAAATTGGAACTCTCCAGTTTCCCCTGCTCTACTTCCCTTTGCTTTAACTCTAGAGAGGATCTGGGACCGTAGTAACAAGAAGGAGAGGACAGAAGCACTACCTGAGGGAAAAGAAGCCAACCACATCCCTGTTACCTCACAGTAGGTACACCTAATCAATAGGAAGGAGAAAGCTTCAACTGTAGACAAGATTGGAGGTTTTGAAGCAGGCTAGTAAGATAGGAAATCAATAGATGGTCAATTTTGTGAGGGACAGGCTATTATCATTATTAAAGTGAGGCTGTGTTTATTTTTTAAGTAACCAGGGAATCGTTTGCAATGGTGTGCTGGTAAATGTTTAACAGTTGACTCTCCGGAGAAGTGGGGGATCCCCTACTTTGTAGTGTTTGCCCACAAATCCTGACTGGAAGGCTCCAACATGACATCACTGAACACGGAGTTGAAAGAGATACACACAATCAACTCTTGTGAGTCAATATGGACCAGATCTGGCACACCACTGACTGTTTACCTAAAGGTGACCTAAAAAGTCCTGTGTCCAGCCCAAGCTCTCATCCAGTTTTAGGGGAAGAACTAGCCCAAGAATAAATGTAAAGACAGGAAGAACAAAACAAAATTGCCTTCTAACTTCTCACAAACCACTGTCTTTAAAAAGAGTTGTTTCACTCTAGTATCTTGACATGTTTTGCACATGAAGGTTTTACAGCAGGTCAGCTAAGAGGCAGTGAGGGATTTTTTCTCTTCTCTGACAGTACTTCTGAGAACTGAGGTATGAACTGAACTAGCCTGGCTCTGACTTGGAGAAGTAGGGAGGATCTGATGCTCTAGAATTGTTCATGGCCTTAGTTAGGCCATGAACTGCCATTGATTCTGCCATTTTTCCAAGAACTCTTACCACAGCAGTTTGAAATGGGGTAGGGGAAAGTGATAGATATTAAGTGGTATCCATGAGGCTAATATTGAGCATATGTAAAACAATGTCTGGAATCTTCTGGAATTTGTTGGGAGGAATTTGAAGACATGGCCTAGATTGTTTAACTGCTGATAAAATAAATACTATGCTGTTGATGATGGTGATGCTGCTGATAATGATAGCAGTGATCCCAATGTGGCCTAGAATATTTGGTTTTGTTGTATATTTTTTTATATGTAGTTCTGAATTCCTACATAGGTTGTTCACTTTATTATTATTATTTTTGCACTGGGACAATTATTTACATATTTTTATCCCCAGGCTTGATATATTTAATGAATGTCTGATAGTGGTTATGGTGATGACCAGCCCAAGGGTAGGAGTCTTTTCAGATATGAAAGATTGATGGTTGCAAATATCCTCACTGTCCTGATTTTGTGATAATCAGGGTAGACTAAACATTCTCTATATTAGAAACCATGCATGTGTCCCCAGACCTAGTTTTTCTCCCTAGGTCTGGTTTTTAGAATGCTGGTGATAAACTAAGCCCCATTTATTATATGATCATCCTGTATGGGAAAAGACTGTAATTTTGGGTATCTTTGGTCAACCTTAAGAGATATAGCAGGGGGTCAGATGTGGCTCGGGTGGTTGGGCATCCGTCTCCCATATGGAGGGACCTGGGTTTGATCCCCGGGACCTCCCAGGAAAAATAAAAGAAAAATATAGAAGGTGCGTGGGCCACCAGACCCCGTGCGTGGATGAGCCGTCAGACCCCGCGAGCCACACAGCAAGATGATGACGTAACAGGAGAGTGACATAAGGGAAAGCCAAGACAAGATGGACCAAAAAATCAGGAACTAAGGTGGCACAGGCAGTAGGATGCCTCTCTCCCACATCAGAGGTTTGGAGGATTGAATCCCAGTGAAGACAGGAGGAGAAGGATGAGAAGAAAGGGCAGAAAACAGACACAGAGAGTTGCCCTGCGAATGGACACAGAAACAGCAAATATGGGGTGTGTGGGGGGGTAAAAATGGATACAAGTAAATAAATAAATAAATCCTTAAAAAATGTATAAGGGAGGAAGATACAGACTATAGTTAGTAGTAATACTTTGATGATGCTCTTTCATGATTTGTTAACAAATGTTTCACAACAATGCAGGGTGTTTGTGGGGGGGGTGACGTGTGGGAGCCCTGTATGATGTAATGCATGTTTGTTTTGTAAGATCACGATGTTTACTGAACACTTAGAATTTATGTATGTTCATGTATGAATGATATACTTCAATAAATTGTTAAAAAAAAAAAAAAAAGATTGATGGCTTGTCTTCTTTTAGAAGTTTGCATGATCAGTGGTGAAATTTTCCCCTTGCAGAGCTAATATAATTTGTATTATAAGCTCTCTGCTACATGCATTCCTAATGCATGGACCATCTTGATCTTTTAATTATTAATGCCTTTTCTCAAATTACAATTATTTTCTTAATCCCTGCTCTGCTAGCTTGAAATTTTCTGATAGATTGAGCTTTCCTTTTTCCATATTTCATTAATTGTAACCTGAATACCATATAATAATAGAATTCTCTGAACAGTACTTTGCCAATTGCAAAGGTTATCAAATGCTAATGAGCACTTTTAAATGGCTGTTAACTCATTACAAGACTTTTCAGGTATGCATATTTTCCTTTACTATTTTTCTATTTTTCAACAAATTCCTTCTTAAAAAGTATTCCTCAAAATTATTTTAAATATACCTGGAAATAGACACACTTGATGGCCTTCTATATGTCAAACATACTCACAAAGTCATCTTATGCATTCCTTTCTACAAACCCAGTGGATACCTTCTAATTGCTCACAGTCCTCTGTGTGGGAAATCTTTTCAAGTACTTTTGGCCAGGGTTGATGCAGAACTTACCAGTTTGCAATTTGTGGTAACCCTCATTTCTCAGTGTGTTTTCCAATGTCAGGCTCATCTTCCACATGCCATGACAGTGCAAGAATTATGGACAGCAGGTTTTAGCTATTATCTGCCCTGGTATCCAACTAATCAGAGCCTGGGGGTTCTAAAGCAGCTCCACAGACTGTTTGAAGCAAACAAGATAGGCATTCTGCCTTCACCCTGTCATCACTTAACACTGCAAACCTACTTGGGCCTGCAGGAAATCCTTTTATTTATTTTTCTGTCATTTGTGGGGTTTTTTGTGTGTGTATTTTTTGTAGAGAAAAAGTAAAAAATGTCCATAAAAGTAGCATAGAGAATATAATAGCAAACACCCACGTACCCACCACCCAGAATAAACATATGTTAGCATTGTGTCATATTTGTGCCTGATTTTTTCAATACAATGAAAAAACATTATTAAGCTAGGGGGTAAAAGAACAAGCCCTGTAGGTAAGGTGTAACTTGTCCTCTTTAGTAAAAAGAAACAATGACAAAAATGTTAACTGATTTGACTAAGGTCAATGGTATATTGGAGTTCAGGTCTTCTGTCCTGAAATCTTGTATTCTTTGCTCTACAAAATTCAAAGGTTATGCAAAATGTTTACTGTGGAAACAAAATCAATTGAAAAATCTGACACTAAATAACAGTGGAAGGACTATTCCTCCTTTGGTGCCCTCATTGCTTTCCCTCATCGTTATTGTCTTATTTCACTTTTTTTCATCGTTCTAATCACTTCTTGCCTTTATTCCTTTAATCAGACATTAAGTTTGCATTTTTTTCTTTTTTCACTTTTCTAATTTGTCAGCTAACATATGGGAATAATGCAGGAATCATTCAATTGTCCAGATAAATTATCTAAAATATTTATATTTACCATTATCATTCTCTCTCCACTGGATTGATACAATTTGAATTTATGCATAATGAAATGACCACTTTAGAATGGTTTCTGTGTAACTGGCATAAACCATATCACCTACCTGGAATACAAATATAATCAGGTCTCCTATTTTTCCAGTTGATTGCTCAAAATGCCCCTTCTGCTCTTCAGGTGGGTGTCCTATACCTTCTTATTGAGACTTCCACTGCACTCCTCTGCAAAATTTCCCAGATACTCTGGGGTTTACTGAATTCTTAGGAATTGGGTCTGATTCCAAATGGAAGGTGGCATGAGAACTAAAGTCAATATGGCCACTATGGTCACTGGGTCTACCTCTGTCTCAAAGTTGTCGTAAACTCTTCCCACAAATCAGATGACTTTTGTCCACTGTTGTGGACTGGTCCTACTTAACTGGATCTTGGAACTGTCTACAATTTGTATCCATGATTACAGTTCTTTGAGTGTACCCTCTCACACTCAGTCATTATTACTTAAGTATACCATCATGTCAGAGGGACTGGATGGGAAGGATGTAGCAGCCTCTTTAATCTGTTATGTTAGAACATGCCTTTCCTGATGAGCCTCCAGATGAGGAGCCGCCTGGGTCACAGTCTAGGCCTTTATTTTTTACCTTTGATGCCCTTAGTGAGCTTTCCTCCCCCTAGGATTAGTATTAGAGTTTCTATGAATAAATGTGGTACAAAACCTTGTAATATTATTCACAATAACAATTATTTGTCTTGATTTTTAATAAAGGGGCTAGTTATTTCACATAGTTGTGTTAGAGTTTTAGGGAGTATTTTTTAAATTTGTGCTTTTAATTTCTAGATTCAGTCTTAAAAGTAAAGTTGTGGACTTGTCTGGAATTGCCATCCATCCTCCAGAAAATGGGTATAATATAATGTCATGAAAGTTGCCTCTAGCCTACCTGCAATACTTTGGTCATGTCTTTCAACTTATTTAAGCATCAGGACCTTTATTTGTAAAATGGAAAGAACTGGATTAAAATAACACAACCCATCTTAGGGGTCTTTTTTGGCTCATAACCCCTTTTTATAGTAATATATCATCTCACCAACTCCCTTATGTTTTCAAAAATCATCATTTTATGTGTTGTATAACAAATAAGTGATTTTAAATATTTTTAAAAATAGATCAATACATTATTACAGATTGCATTCTTAGCAATGTAAACAAAAGTCCTGGTTTGCTTAGAACAGTGCTGGATTTTATATATTATCCTGGTATCATTATTATTAGTAACCTTTTCCACTCTCATAATCATTCCAGTTTGGATGACAAATTAGTTATTTGGTTGTTAAAATACAATATTAATTATAGCTGTGATACTTAGAAGTTCTTCTATGAATCCCCAAAATAAAAAGATTATGCTTTTTAACTAATCCATTCCTGTGGGTGTGAGACCCTTTTGATTGGACTGCGTCAGTGAGGCATGACTCAAGTTGAGTCTCTCTGCCCTCTTTCTGGGTCTGATATAAACAGAGACACAGAGAGAGACACACACACACTGAGGAAAAGGAAGCTGCCATATTGATCTGCCATGTGAGAGGGAGGACAGCAGGAAAACAGAAAAATCCCGAAGGCTGAGAGAGGTCCCTGAGTCTGGAACCAGCAGGGCACAGAGGCATAGAAAGAGGCCCTTGGAGGCTGGGCCCATGGAGCAGTTCAAGGTTCAGGAGACAAGCTTTGCCATTTGCCTGGTAACCCACAGCTGAACTTGAGAAGAAAGCAAAGCAGCAGAAATTGAGAAACAAGGACAGAAGATCTTAGCTATGGTTGTTCATAGCTAAGCTCTGGGAGCTGGGATCTGAGAGACAGAGAGCCTGGAGGGGAAGGCAGAGACCTAGACAGAGATTGCCTACCATTTTGCTTCACCATGTAGCAGCTGACTCTGGTGAGAAAGCATCTCTGATGGTACCTTGATTTGGACATTTTATGGCCTTGGAACTGTAAGCTTTTACCCCAAATAAATCCCCTTTATAAAAGCCAACACATTTCTGGTACTTTGCATTGGCAGCCCTGTGGCAAACTAAGACAATACTTACAAAAAGACAAATTCCAAATTTTCCCTATTTAACAAGTGTCATTGTCTATTCAATTTAATTTAAATTAACTATTTAACTAAAAGCATTATTTAAGGACCAGAAATATAAAGTGGTATCTATCATATTTTGCTGGGGACTAAATGTACATTTAAATGCGGATATAAATTTAAATACATGTGACAACATCAACAAAACTCCTCTTTATAAGTTAAAACTTCTTACATTTTGCTTTTAAGAACATGAAGTATTTTATTTATACAATTTTCATGTTTTATTGAAAGTTGAGTTTAAAGAAAAGATTTATGTTGTTGTTTGCCAGTCTTAGTTCTCAAGTAAAACATTTTGGTTTGGATAATCTTTATTTTCATTAAATAACAACAACAAAAACACAGCTCCATTATTATTGGCAAAACATTTTCTCTTTGACACTGGTTTTTGTAGAACTACAGACATTTTGGTGTACTATATAAATATTTTGGTCGGTTAAAAATGCAATGTGTGGACTTAGTAAAGAAAAATTTAAGGGAATCTATATATTCATCATTTTTATGTTCCTTGTGAATTTCTGATTCAACATCAGTGTTCTATTGTTTCTTGTCTTTAACCAGTGATCCACCACAGATATAAATTAAGCAATGAATAAGAACAAAAACAATTTAAAACTGCGTAATGGTCCAAAACACCCACAGATGGTGTTCTGATGAAGATACAGCGAGTGGAGTCTGACTCATGAGCCGTTGACATTCTCAAGAAAGTATCAGGGTTGTCCTCACTTCTTGCTGGTGGGACAGTAGCTAGCTGTGGGTCCTCCTGGTGAAAGCATCCACATTCACTGGCTCAGATGCTGATTACTCCAGAATCTATCTTTAGCTGGTGTGCTGCTGCCACACTGGCCCTCTGAGAGCATCAGTCTATGGGCACAGTTTTCTCCCACTATGATTGTTGCAGTCAACACCATCTTGGCAGTGGGAACGGGGAGGCTACTTTCCTGGACTGGTATACTCCAACTGTCTTTTTTTTTTTTTAAAGATTTTTAAAATTTATTTATTCATCTATCCCCCCCTTGCTGCCCGTGCTCGCCGGGTCAGCCAACCATGCCATGCGGGCGGGCCCGCCCCCACCAGGAGGCCCTGGGAACCGAACCCGGGGCCTCCCACATGGGAAACGGGAGCCCCACTGACTGAGCCACAGCCGCCTCCCTCCAACTGTCTTTTCTCTTAATTTCCCTTAGGAAAGCAAAGATCAGGCGGTACATTTCATTGAGAGTTTGAGGATGGTTTAGGGACAAAAGAAGGGAAGTACAACCTATATAAAATGTCTTAAAATTACTGCTTAGGTTCCAGATCCTTCCTTGGTTCTTTAGTGGACAGATCCCCTTTTTTATTCACTCCTGGTAGAGGGGACAGCTCCCCCCTACCCAGTCACTAGAAATGCTGTTACAATATTATGACTTCAGTGTTGGTCAAGATGAGTTCTTAATCAGGAGAAAAGAAAGGTGCCCTTGTCAATTAGGACTGTGATCTGTCTCTCAAGCTCTTGGTTCTTGTCTCAGGATTGACGTCTTTGAGGGATGACTGACAGTTGGAATATCAATCTTCATCAGGGAAACTTAATTCCTATTCACCACAGTATATTAAGACCTGTGGCTGTATTCAGTACATTTGTTTCCCAATGCCAGAGTAATTTAGTCTTAAATAACACCACTTTGGGGATGCTACAAGTTCAGTCCAGATGGTACTTGTTGAAACTCAGTTGAATTTCTTTTCATTTTCTTTTCATCAAAGAGTCAAACTTTACTGGAATCTATTCTTCCCATGAAAACTTTAATAAGGTAAGTACCCAGAACATCAGATAATTACCCCCAAACACTTCCTTTTTTTCCCATTGTTATATTGCCAAAAACCATTTTGGTTATCAAAAACAAACAAAAAGGCTATTTTCATGGTCTTTTGTGGTAGAATGTGAATTTGGCTAAAATCAGGCAAAATTTGCTTTCATAATATTCTAAGTATGTTGCCTTTTTTGTGGAATGTGTTGTCTGATAAATTTTTAGGAAACAACTCCAGTGGCAAGCACAAAATCTTAGAATCCATCCACTTTATTACCTTTCTGTGGTAGTTTGAGTCTTTTGTGGGCCCAGGAAATTATGTTCTCAAATTGTTCCATTCCTCTAGGTGTGAACATACTGGGCACTTTTGATTAGACTAGCTTCAGTTAAGGTCCATTTGATTAAATTACTCCAGTAAGGCTTGGCCCAGGGTGAGTCTTAATCCCCTTACTGGAGTCCTTTGTAAACTGGAATCAGCAGTGCTTGCCACAGAAACAGAAGTTGAGAGAAAAGACCCCAGGAGCCAGAAGCTGAAATCAAGGAAATACAGAAGCTGAAAGGAAGCCACTGAAGCCAGAAACTGAAAGCATTGAGAGACAGGAGAAGGGAGAGAGACAAGTGGATGCTGCCATGTGCCTGGTGGCCCACAGCCACAGCTCAGAAAGAAAGCATCTCCTGATGATGCCTTGATTTGGACACTTTCACGGCCTCAGAACTGTAAGCTTATATTGTAAAAGCCAACCTATTTCTGGTCTCTTGCCTTGGCAGCCTTTAGCAAAGTAAAACACTTTCTGATAATTAGCTTCCTTCTACAAAATCCGGGCCAAGAAAGTTCTGAGGCTGTGCTGCTTCAGGCTGTTACCACAAGGAGACAAAGCTGAGATCCTGTGGAGGACACAGAGGGAATGTGTGAGTCCAGGGGAGGAGGATAAACTTGTGGACATATGTGTGAGGGACTAGTTTAAATATATCTCACTAACTTATGGTCAGTAACTCCTTTGTAAATAAAGAGAATGCATATTTATGTCAAACTTCCTTTTCAGAAAGCAGAGGTCAAAATAATAAGAGTTCCAGGTTAAAGGGGACTGTGCAGAAAACTTAGGGCAGAAGGGAAAAAAATAAATTGGATTTAGTTGAAAAAAAAAGCTAAAAGAAGTGGCCTAGGCTAGGGCAGAAGCAGGGTCAGGGACAGGGGGAGGTCCAGTATGAGAGTGATGTGATTCGGCCAGTCCAACTCCCAGTGTGTCACACTGAGATTCAGGGGACTGTGTACTTCTGGGGGCTTCTCTCCCTAAAATACCTTCCATTTTCTTGTTTATGTCTCAAGGTTTTCAACAGGGAACAAGTTCCCAATAACAGGAGATAAAAAATGTAAACTCGATATGTGGAAATGAGGCCACAAACTTGTGTCCTGTTAGTCAATTTAGTTTGTGCAACAATTTTTAAGCCATTATTATATCCCACCTCAATCACAGTCACAGCCTTATAACTGGTCCCCTAACTGGATCCTGTGATTTTTCTGGAACTCAGATTTATTCATGACTCCCCCCTATTTAAACATTTTAATTGTCCTCAACTTGGCCTTAGGATTAAGTTCAAGTACAACAGCACTCAGTGGGATGTGTCCCTGGCCTCCCAACCCAATCCCATCTTTTGTCATTATTTCTCCTGTCCTCTCCCTCACCAACTCCTTTCAGTTCTTTGAACAAAAAATCTTTTGTTTCTGCCACTTTACAGCTGTTGCTCCCTCCCCCTCAAACACCCCACACCCACGCCCACACACCTCCATTTCCAACCCTGCTCTAATTTAGGTTTCAGCTTTGATTAATTTTCTCCTGGAAGTTTTCTGTGAACCTGGGGAGGTGGCCAAGGCATGCTGTTCTCCATCACAGTCCTTAGCGTGCTGTATTGTATAGACCATTTTACTTGCCTACATTCCCCTCTAGGTTGGGAGTTTCTTGGCCTGTCTCCTTCCCCATTCTGTCCCTTATACTTAGTGTTGGCATGGATTAGTTGCTCAATAAATACCTGTGAGTAGATGATCAGATAGCTGAGTGAATAAATGAAGGAAGGAAGCTTTTTCTTTTCTGATAAGAGGAAGAGATCACAAAAGTAGCTGGAAATAAATGTGTGGCTGAAGATGAAGAAAGAAACTTACCCTTACCTTGGTCAGCTATAATTTCCTTAAAATAGGGTAAGCATCATTCCTCCATTCCCCTATCCCACTCATAGGCTGGTTGGTTTTAAATCTCGCTATTTGTGAAGGCCTCTGCTGTGTGCCTGTGGCCTCTCTCTTATTGTTTTTGCTTTTAGTTTTCATCATGGGCTTCTTTACAAAGGGATTTGTTATCAAAGAACACTACTCCAAGAAATCAATGTATAGAATTTGACATAACAAGTATTTGTTACTTGGTAATATTCAGTGGGCATAGTCAGTTAATCTCTACTGTAGATCTCATATGTATATTATATATATAAAGTATTTCTATTTACCTGGGACCTTTGAGCCAGTAGGAAAATATAGGCCTAGGAAGCTGGAGGCCTGGAGTCTGGTCTTTTAGCTACCTTAGTAGCTAACGTTAGGATACTAAACTTTCTATATTTGCCTTTAAGTAATCATCTCTAGAATAAACTGATGCCTTTTTTGAAATTTTATATTGTGCAGATAGAATGAAATGACATGTCTGGCAATACTGTAAGCTACTCTACAAAATACAGATGCTAAGATGTATGATAGGAAGGAGTATGATAGCCCAGGAGTTAGGAGACCTATAGTTAGTACTGTTTCTACCACTAAGAATTCAATTTCTTCTATTGCTCTCTTATCCAAAATAGTAATAATAGTAAGGTCAGGCAAAATGCTGCTTTTGAGATTGTTTTAACCATAATATTCGATCAGTCTAGGAAAGTTGAAATGAGTATCCCATACAAAAACCATTAGCTTTTTGAAATATTCCAGTTGCCTCAATCTGTCCTTCCATCTCACATTTCACAGGTTGCTGTAGCTCAGTATGTGTTGCAGGCAGTGTTGTCTTTCTTTCTTTTCCCATCTTGTTTGTTCTCTGTTGCTCCATATGTGCACCCTCTGCTTTTATATATCTGTGCAATGTCTTAGAATGGAATGTTTAAATCCTCCCTATGAACCATTGCTAGTTAAAAGCTCTTTGTGTGTTTCCCTCCAAAGCTATCCACAACGGTTTTAGTAACCGTGTTCTGTAGAACTCAGCAGCTGTTAGGTTACCCAAAATATTTTTTCTTATTTCTTGGCTTTTAAATTGATGTTCAGAACACCTAGTCCCTGTGCTCAGCCTGAAGTAAAGACAGCTTTCTATTCCTCTGCTAATGTTAAACAAAAAAGGCCATCTTCAGTTTAACAGTCTGGGAGATTCTAATGGAATGCTGAATATAAGTATCTTTGGAAGCGAGACCACCTGCCTTTAGGCAATTTGGGGTTTTCTATTCTTATGCAATACAAGGAACAGATGCCTGGCAAAACAAAAAAAGAATTCAGAAAGTAGGTATGACACATACCTTTTCAGGGGGGGGAATGACTTCATTCGAGTACCCACTTAGTTTCTTTGTTGTATTTGAACCTCCTAGGAGTGAAATGTGGAGCAGTTTATCCACAATTGGGCCCTCCATTATTAGTTCATTAAATGGACTCGTGTGTGTGTGTGTGCAATTTTCATTCAGATCGTTAATCACGACTTGGAATATTTGTTCTTAGCTTCCTACAAATTGATATGCATAGCCATAGGGAAATCTATGTGGAAATTGTTTCCAAATGTTTGGCAGTTTCTCTTTAATTAGTCCTTGGGGTATCTCAGATCTCACTAATTTCTGTTAAACTAGATGGGAAAAATTCTGGCAGCAGCAGGAACCTTCTCCTGCCCTATACATCAGAAAAAGGCAATACTGAGGCACTCAAGTGAGCCTCTTCCAAATATATACAGTAATAAATTCATTTCACAACAGGGTATAAGCCCTAAAGCATAATTGGAACATAGGAACAAATGTCGCTATTAAAAGATTAAAAAAACCCTTGGGGGAACCAAGAGGAGGAAGAGGGTAGCTGCGAGCCCCTCTCGCCGCCACCGCGGTGAAAGAGTATGCGGGGTACACGTTCCTGCTGCTGGATTGAGGTAGGGTCAGGGTCTCGTGTGCTGTCTGTACTCTTAGCCTCCTGGTAGGTCCTCAGGCGTTGTACGCGGGCATCGCTATCAACCCTGATGCAAGCAGCATGTACCCTGGAGACAGCACGCTGTGACAAAGCCCATATTCAACCAGGAATTACAGATTTGGCCAAAGGCTTGCTACCAAGGTTGAAGGAAAACTTTGACTTCTGGTGTTTTATCTCCCCTGTGTAGTGACTCCACCTGAAGAGAAGAAATGTTTTGAAAATAATGAAGAAAAGAGGTCTACAAGACACCACTGTTTAAAAAAAAAAAAAAAAAGGCACCACTGTACTTTCCAGGTAAGCAGGCTGAGAATTTCTTTCATTCCTCAAGTTCACCAAGTCCTAAAATACAGTGTGTGCTGAGAGCTACTGAAAGCCGAATGCGTTCAGCGTATTTTTTTTCCAAACATAAAATGAAATTTATTTTTTTAAAGAATATTAACGTTAATTTGACTTCATTTCTTCAAAAACTGGAGCATTTGACGGCCCTTCATTCAGCATATTTTAAAAATGAAGTCATTCTTTGGTTTTCATGGAAATTTTTTTGAAGTTTGTCATATAGAAAAAGGTGGAAGAGCAGGGGCATTCCCTTCTATCCAGGAATTAAGCCTACAGAAATATTTGCACAACTTCAAGTAAATACATTATATATAAAATTTGCATTTTATATTAAATGAATTACAGTATATCCATGTTACTGAACATTCAGCCATTTAAATAGTGAGCGGAGCCGGTATAGCTCAGTGGTTGAGCGTGTGCTTCACATGTATGAGGTCTGGGGTCCGATTCCTAGTACCTCCAAAAAATAAATAAATAAAAATCAATAAAAACAGCGAGTCGTGTCTACATATTGAACCAGAAGAGGTCCATGATGTACTATTGAGTGAAAAAGAGTAAGTTGCCAAACAGTATTATACTGTATGTTTATTTTAAAAAACTAACAGGGTATATTTGTATGGATATATTTGAAGGTCTCAGAGGATATATAATAACAGATGGGAATGGAGGAACTTCCACTCTTTTGATTTACATTTGTATAATGATAACGTATTACTTTTATAATTTAAACATTTTTATTTTTACAAAATTTTATACTTTCACTTGCTTTTTGTCGCCTTCTATTTCTAATATTTAGAATGCCTTCTGCCTCCTGTCTTTTCCCTGATTAACTTTTTCCCACCTTTTCCCTTTTTCTTATATTTCTATTTTCTTCTAGCATATATTGCAAACTGCTATGCATTTTTTTCTTAGCTCATGGAGAATTCTATGCAAATAAACTCACCACTCTCAAGTTTAAAAAAAAAAATCCATTGATGTGTTTTTGCTTGCTGCTTTGATACTGCTGCTATAGGCAAGAACAAGGGAAGAAATGACATTGCTGAGCTGATGAAAACAGAGGCCAGGAGCAAATATGACCCAGTTGTGGTTAGAGAAACACTGAAAAATAACTTTACAAAATTTTCTAAAAGGCTAGTGCCTGCTGCACACAACTAGGCAATAATATAAAATGCTATAGGAGGAATCAGTGATCAATGTGACACTCTCCAGATAGACTTAGGTATTTACAAAGAGCTACGGGGTTGACAGGTTCTGAAACCTTTAAGATGAACAATTTCCTACAGAGAGGCAATATTGCTTCAGGGTTATGAATCTGAACTCCAGAGTCAGACAGATGTGCCTGGTATAAAATCTTGCTTCCAATGATCTTGGGCAAGTGGCGACTATTTTGTGCCCCAATTTTCCTATTTGTAAAATGAAATAATAATAAGCCTTTATTTTTCATAGAGATGTTTTGGGGACAGAATATAGATAATGCTTATAAGGCACTTAGCAAGTATTTAATAGTAGGTATCAATAAATGGTGTCTACTACTGCTCTTGTTATTAACAAGGTATGCTTTGGAATGGACTCCAACTAGTTCCAGAGCATTTGGTCACAGACTGAGCATATCTAAATATTGTAGTCTATTATAGACTAGCACTGGCTTAGAAATTGTATTTTCCCAAGAATTTTTGAAATGTAGGTTGGACATTTCGAAGATGGTCACAAAATATTTTCTGTCTCACAGGCTCTTTGATAATGCCACTTTGCCACTCCTCCCATCAAGAGGGAGGAGTCTATGTTTCCTCCCGTTGAATCTGACTGGGTCTGTGACTGTTTTGGCCAATAGAATACATTTGGGAGTGACACTATGTAACTTTCAGAGGCTAGATCAGAAAAGGCAAGGAGGCTTTCATCTGGTTGGGTGGAATCTCATGCTTGGAGCCCTGTCTGACTCCCCTGGGGCTGCCACGCTTTGAAGAAACCAAGCCACATGGAGAGGGCATGTATAAAAGTGCTCTGGTTGGCAGATTAGTCTTCAAATCATGATAAACCCAACGCAAGACCCAGGAGTGAACAAGCCTTCAGATGATTCCAGCCCTAGCCATTGAGTTACTCCCAGCCTTAGAATCTTCCCGAGACCTCAGACACCATAGGGTCCCATCCAAATTCCTGACCAATAGAATCTTTGAACATAATAATATGGTTGTCTTAAACTACTCAGTTTTGGGTAATTTGTTATATGGCAAGGATAACTGATATAGAAGTTCTTCCTAGTTTCAACGGTTCCCCATCTATGGATTTTCTAACTTCTCTCAATCAATTTAATCAGCCTGTTTGAGCAAGACGATATGCTAGCTGGATCAGAAATAAGCCAATCTAGCCAAACAGAAAGTACACACAAGGATATAGAACATCATAGGAATCATATAATAAGACCTGCATAGCATAGAGTAATCCAGACACGACCATGGTGTAAACTCAAAGAACAAGACTTCATCTTGGGCTGATGAAATCTGGGAAGGCTTCATGGTAAAGAAGAGACTTGCCCAGGGCCTTAAAGGATAGTTGGGGCTTGGGTAAATAGAAAAGGGAGAAGAGAGAATTCCTGGCAAAAATGTGAAAAAATATTATGGAAAAATGAGATTTGTGCATTGTATCTTTTTTTTTTTCCCCTAGGTACTGGAGGCGGGGATCAAACCCTGGACATCATATGTGGGCAGCCAGTGCTCAACCATTGAGCCACATTGGCTCCCCTGAGTTGGTTTTTTCATTTCTTTACTTCTTGTTGCTTGTTTTTGTTTTTAGGAGGCACCGGGGACCAAACTCTGGACCTCCCATGTGGGAAGCAGGCACTCAACCACTTGAGCCACATCCACTCCCTGTGCATTGTATCTTAAAATTAATCTATTAGAGTCTTATTTATTTCACTTGCAAGATAATATTTACAAGGAGGGATGCTTTTATATATGTTCTTAATTCTAAGATAATTTATTTAGTGCTTTATATAGGTTGAATTAACTAGAAATATACCAGTGATGCCTTGGTGGGTTAATTTCCACAAGATTGATGAGAAAAATCTGCCTCCTATAAAAAACATAATCTACAACTTTATTAAAATACATTTCATGTAACAGATATTCATATTCTCAAAGTTATACATCAATAGTCTTTAGAACTAAGTCAAATCACATAATATAATAGGGAAGCTCTTTGCCCTTTTTAGGAAATATTTAGATAGAAATTCAAATGTTGATTACAAAATATAGAACAGATATGAATATAGCTTAAATTTTATGGTAACTAATGTATAAAAATTCACTAAACATCTTCACTTTCTAAAAAAAGAAATGGCTAAACCAGATGTTTGCATTCTCAAAGCCCCCCACGACAACATCTTTTCATTAAGTACCATTGATATGTATGGCTCCTTATTTTAGCTATAGTTTTAAATTGTAGAATTTTAGGTTTTCCAGCATCTTCTTAAGCTTAATTAGTGGCTGGAGTGCACCACTCTTTAAGTAGCTAATTCTCTTGCCAAACAGCTCAATTACTGCTCTAGACTGCATTGGGTCCACGTGGCCTTACCTTTGAACAGCGCAGAATAACTTGACTACGCGCCCATATGCCAAAGGTTCAATTATTTGAAGGCAGTACCTGTGCAACTTCTTTGTCTCTCATTATGACCATCTTTCCAGACCCTTCTGATTTTTCTCTTCTGAGTCATTTTCAGAATATCTTTTTTAAAAAATGTTGTCCAGAACAAATTTAATGTAATAGCTGTTGGGGGAAACACCTTGAATATCAGATAACAAATTTTGAACTTGATCTGAGTCTAAACATTGGGAATTGAGTTTGCTATATGTTTTTTGTTGTTGTTATGTTGAAAACAGTGTTGTATGATAATTAATTTGTTGGTGTACAGAAGTCCAAAAGCTTGTATTCAATGAGAATATCCCAAAATATATCGGAAATTCTTAATATTTGTATGCAAAGGAATCTTAAAAATTTTGGCATCATCCCAGCTAATAAGTGGAAGTTGGGGGGAGATTTTTTTGGCTGGAGTGGGTTACCTAGCTACTCCTTGATCTAGATCTTTTTACTTCAGGTAACAGTCTCCAAAGTGTATTCAAGATATAGGCTATGCCGGCTCTGTCAATTGACTGACAGGCTGAGATATGCCTGCAGTGTTATCGTTGGCTCTTCCAATATTGTAGCTACCAGCCACATATGGCCATTTAAATTTGAATTTAAATTAATTAAAATTAAATTAAATAAAAAATTCAACAGCTATATGTGGTTAGTGACAAGCTGTATTGGAAAGCACAGATAGAGAGCCTTTCTGTCATTTCAGAAAGTTCTATTGGATAATACTGCCCTTGAAATTTTTTCTTGCCACTTAGATAAAAGTGGAGAAGATGTGAGAATTTCTGAACATTTAAAATGGAAAAGGAGGGACAACAAGCAAGATGGCGGCGGAGTAAAGAGCTCCTAAAATCAGCTCTTACTACAGGGCACTTAGTAATCACCCAGAGCTATCTACAGAGCTTGTTTGGGGGCTGCAGGAGACCAGAAGTGCATCCTGCAACATCCTTGAAAGAATGGAAGGAGACTGCCTATCTGCAGAGAGGATTCGTAAGTAGAGTACTACATGCCATGGAGGCCGGAGCCCATCCTCCACTGGAGGCAAGAGCAGCCTCAGAAGCTGTCCCACAGCTGGAATTGGAACTCCACTTCCTACAATAGGGGAGGAAGAGACAGTTGGCCACCAACTTCAGCTACTGATTAGTAAATTGGCGGGCTAAAGTTAATCCTAAGAACAGCTGAAATTTGAACCTGTCCAAATAAAAAAGAGGCCGGTGGCTGCCATCTTAACTCTGCCCCTGACAAGAGAGGAAGCAGGGCTGACTGAAAATCACAGTGCTGGCAGGGACTGGCTTCTTTCTATCTAGGTCAGATTGCTGCTCTAGCCTTAGCTCTAGGCCCACCTTGAGCAGGGAGGAAGCTGCGGAAAGCTGCGCCAGCCTCTCATGGAAATTACAGGACAGGCTGTGGAGGCCAGTGATCATCCTACTTTGGCTGCGCAAGCCACCCCAGGGGCTATTCTGTGGCAGGAATTGGAAGCTCCATTTCCCAAAAACAGGGGAGGAAGAGACGGTTGGCCACCGATTTCAGCTACTGATTAGTCAATTTGGCTGGCTAAAGTATAACCCTAAGAATAGCTAAAGTTTGATCTTGTCCAAGTCAGAAAGAGGCCGGTAGGCGCCATTTTGACTCCATTCCCAGCATGAGGAGAAGCCGGGCTGACTGAAAATCACTGTGACTGTAGAGACCAGTTTCTTTCACCCAGATTGGCCTGCAGCCCTAACCTAGGCTTCAGCCCTACCTCTAGCAGGGAAGAAGCTGACGGGCCCTGCACCAGCCTATCCAGGTAACTGCAGGTATATTTAGCTGGCACAGACTGAATAATCAGAAATCTTCCAGGGCAACTGTGGTCATCTTGGACCTGCACTGCATAGATTGCTGCCCACACCTACAGCTCCATTCCTGCCCCAGGCAGGGGAAGAAAGGGTGTGAAGCTTTATCAGTCTCTCTGGGCAACTACAGTCTAGGTCTGCATGAGTTGGATTATTCCACACAGCTGTGGCTCTGTCCCTACCCCTGGCAAAGGAGAAAGTTGGGAGGAGCTTCATTGGTCCTTGGGCAATGAGGGTAGCTTGAGCCTCCACAGCTTATAGAACCAACTATATCCTTGGCTCTTACTACACAATCAGCAAGGAAGAAAGGGCAGGAAGCCCTAAACTAAAGAGAGAAACCACACCCAGAATAAATACTCTAGTAATCCAGATGCCAAGAACACCAACAAAAATTACAGTCCACATCAAGAAACAGGAAGATACAGCCCAGTGAAAGGAACAAGATAAGCCTCCAGATGACATAAAGGAGTTGAGACAACTCATCATAGATGTACAAACAAATCTCCTTAATAAATTCAATGAGATGGCTAAAGAAATTAAGGATATTAAGAAGACATTGAATGAGCACAAAGAAGAATTTGAAAGCATACACAGAAAAATAGCAGATCTTATGGGAATGAAAGGTGCAATAAATGAAATAAAAAAATACACTAGAATCATATAATAGCAGATTTGAGGAGGCAGAAGAAAGGATTGGTGAGATTGAAGAAATGGCCTCTGAAAGTGAACATACAAAAGAACAGATGAAGAAAAGATTGGAAGAACTTGAACAAGATTTCAGGGAAGTAAAGGACAGTGAGAGATGTGCAAACATATGTGTCATGGGTGTCCCAGAGGGAGAAGAGAAGGGAAAAGGGGCAGAAGGAATATTTAAAGAAATAATGGTAGAAATTTCCCAACCCCATTGAAGGACAAAGATATCTGTGTCCAAGAAGCACAATGTACTCCCATCCAAAAAAATCTGAATAGACCAACTCCAAGACACATACTAATCAGAATGTCAAATGCCAAAGACAAAGAATTCTGAGAGCAGCAAGATAAAAGCAATGCATAACATATAAGGGATACCCAATAAGATTAAATGCTGATCTTGCATCAGAAACCATGGAGGCAAGAAGACAGTGGTATGGTATATTTAAGATACTGCAAAAGAAAAACTTCCAGCCAAGAATCTTATATCCAGCAAGATTGTCTTTCAAAGATGAGGGCAAGTTTAGAATATTCACAGATAAACAGAAACAGAGAGTTTGTAACCAAGAGACCTGCTTTGCAGGAAATACTAAAGGGTGTGCTACAGCCTGAAAAGAAAAGACAGGAGAGAGAGGCCTGGAAGAGAGTCTAGAAATGAAGATTATATCAATAAAAGTAACTAAAAGTGTCAAAAGAGTGGTGAAAATAAAATGACAGATAAAACCCACATATTCAGGAATAAACTTAACCAACAATGTAAAGCACTTGCATTCAGAAAACTACAACTCATTGTTAAAAGAAATTTTAAAAAGACCTAAGTAATTGGAAGAACATCCCATGCTCATGGAATATCATTAAGATGTCAAATCTACTTAAATTGATACACAGATTCAATGCAGTCCCAATAAAAATTCTACCAGCATTTTTTAAATAAATGGAAAACATGATTATCAAATTTATTTGAAAGGGTAAGCAGTCCTGAATAGCCAGAAACATCTTAAAAAGGAAAAGCGAAGTTAGAAGACTCTCATTTCTGGACCTTAATTTGTATTACCTAGCTACAGTGGTTAAAAACAAAACAACAACAACAAAAAAAAACAACAACAAAAAACTGCATGGTAGTGGCATAAAGACAGACACATAGACCAATGGAACGGAATTGATGATTAAAAAACAGACCCTCACATCTATGGTCAAGTGATTTTTGACTAGCCTGTCAAATCCACCTAGCTAGGGCACAACAGTCCATTCAACAAATGGTGCTGAGAAAATTGGATATCCATAGCAAAAGAAGGAAAGAGGAGCCCTATCTCACACCCTATACAAAAATTAACTCAAAGGAAAAGTGACCTGTCCCATTTCCTTGGGGTATAATGTAGCCTTTGAATTTCTGTTTTTCTGTTAGATTGTACTCATTCCCTGTCTGTGATAGGGACCCCATGTCCCACTGTCCACCATCAACTGTATTTTCATTCATCTCATTCTTCAGAGATACAGTTAGGGAGTTAGGTATCCTCCAAATTAATGTCCTTTCTCTACACCAATAAGATTACCACCTGATTCTTCATCAGCTTTTGTACCCTCCTAACTATCTGGAAACACTCAGAATTGGGCTTTAAGATAGAAGCATCTACCTATAATTACTTGAAAACCAAATACAAAGAGAGAGATTGATTCATGTTTTAGCCAGGAAGCTTGTTGGAAATGATGATGGTGAGCATATTGGGTAATGAGAAAGCAAATTCAGAACATTCCTGAAAATATTTAGAAGCAATTGTTTATATTTTCCCCCAAACAAATAACTAGCTTTCCTTGATCATATAGACAAAACTATGCTTTACATATGAGTTTAGGGGCAGCTGTCTAGATCATTGAAGTCAGTGATGTTACCCCCTTGGTATATCTCCTCCATCTGTTGGGTCATGCCAAAAATGCCATCAATAAAGCTTTATTATTAGAATCTTTGTTAAAATAGGAAGTTCTCAGAATTTCTGTTTTCTCACCATTAAAATGGTCATATTGGAATAGATGATTTATAAAAGTTGTTTTAATTCTGAAGTGTATGACTCTATTAAGCACTCTTGGGAGTGTTTTAAGCTATACTCAGTTAAAACCATTCATTCAATATATGTCTGTTATTGAATTAATAGAAATACAGCTTAATGCAAAGACATTGTAGATAATTTCTGTAATGGTTTGTCTTACCTGTCAACTTGGCTAGGCTATGGTACCCAGTTACTTAATCAAATGCTAATTTAGGTGTTGCTGTGAAGGTATTTTATCGATGTGGTTAACATCTATAATCAGTTGACTTAAGATTACCCTTGAAAATATGGGTCAGCCTCATTCAATCAGTTGAAGTCCTTAAGGGCAAAAACTGAGGTTTCCTGAAGAAGAAGAAAGTGTTCCTCAAGGCTGCAGCGTATCACTCCTGTCTGAGTTTCTGGTCTTCTTGCCTGCCTTATGGATTTTGGACTCAAGACTGCGACATGAACTCTTGCTTAAATTTCTACCCTGCTTCCCTGCCCTTCAGATTTTGGACTTGCTAGTCCCAACAAATGCGTGAGCCTATTCCTTGAAATAAATCTCACACGTGCATCCAAATGGCTCTATTTATCTGGAGGATCTTCACTGATACACCTTCTTAAAAGCAGGCTTTATTAAGGAGAGGGGAAAGAATGTAAATACACTAGCACCAAAAGGGGCTTGAGACTAAGGACAAGAAGACAGGCTTTACCAGCTTTATAGTTTTACCTCTGGCTGCATCTGCTCAGGGGACATTGGAGAATTTTTCTTAAACAAATCAATTTTATTAATACATATTAATAAAGCATACAATTTATCCAAAGTGTACCATCAATGGTATTTGGTATAATCACATCATTGTGCATTCATCACTTCAATCAATAAAGCATTTTCATTATTTCAATAATAATAAACAAAAAAACAAAAAACAAACAAATGAGAAAATTCCTCACTTCTCAATCTCTCTGTTTCCCCTGATGTCCATAGCTGCTATTTCTGGCTATTCTTGCACAATCATTTATTTGTTTATTAAGCAGTTTTATTGAGATATTCACATACCATACGATCTAGCCAATGTGTATAATCAATGGCTTTTAGTATAATCACAATGTTGTACATTCATCATCTCAAAAAATTATAACAATTTCATTACTCCAAAAAGAAAGACTCCAAACCCTTCTTTCCTGCAAAACCATTACTCTAATTTCATCTTTATAAATGGATTTATATTTACATTTTATATAAATGAAATCATAAAAAATGTAGTACTCTGTGTCTGGTCTCCTTCACTAAGTATAATGAGGATTTTTTCAGTCTATTAACATTTTGTAGTATTAACTACATTTGTTCAGCTTCAAAGAAAAACAGTCTTACATATGCAATTTTATCCATATTCATCTTTCACATAATATATTTATATTTCACATAATATATTTAGTTCTTAATAGGGCAATCATACAGTATTTGTCCTTTTGTGTCTGGCTTGCTCCACTCAACATAATGTCCTCCAGGTTCATCCATGTTGTCATATGTTTCACGACTTCAATTCTTACTGCTGCATAATATTCCATTGTGTATATACTTCACAATTTTTTATCCATTCATCAGTTGATGGACACCTGGGTTGTTTCCAACTTTTGACTATTGTGAATAATGCTGCTATGAACATCAGTGTGCAGATGTCTATTAATGTCACTGCTCTCAGTTCTTCTGGGTATATACCTAATAATGGTATTGCAGGGTGACATGGCAAGTTTATATCTGACTTCCTTATGAACTGCCAAACAGCCCTCCACAGTGGCTGTACCATTCTACATTCCCACCAACAGTGAATAAGTGTTCCTATCTCTCCACATCCTCTCCAGCATTTACAGTTTTCCGACTTTTTAATAGTGGCCAGTCTAATAGGTGTGAAATGATATTTCATTGTAGTTTTGATTTGCATTTCCCTAATTGCTAATGATGTTGAACATTTTTTCATGTGTTGCTTCACCATATGTATTTCTTCTTTGGACTGTTGTCTTTCCAAGTCTTTTGCCCATGTTTTAATCAGATAGTTTGTATTTTTATTGTTGAGTTGTATGATTTCCTTATATATCATGGATATTAAACCCTTATCAGATATGTGTTTGCCAAGCATATTCTCCCATTGAGTTGGCCTCCTTTTCACCCTTTTGACAAAGTCCTTTGAGGTGCAAAAGTGTTTAATTTTGAGGAGGTCCCATTTACCTATTTTTCCTTTTGTTGCTCATGCTTTGGGTGTAAGGTTTAAGAAACTACCACCTACCACAAGATCTTGAAGATGTTTTCCAACATTTTCTTCTAGGAGTTTTATGGTTGTTGTTTGTATATTTAGGTCTTTGATCCATTTTGAGTTATTTTTGTATAAGGTATGAGATAGGGGTCTTCTTTCTTTCTTTTCGATATGGCTATCCAGTCCTCCCAGTACCATTTGTTGAATAGACTGTTCTGGCCCAGATAAGTGGGCTTAACAGCCTTGTCAAAAATCACTTGACTGTAGATGTGAGGGTCAATTTCTGAGTTCTCGATTTGGTTCCATTGGTCAGTCTGTCTGTCCTTATGCCAGTACCATGCTGTTTTTACCACTGTAGCTAAGTTATATGCTTTAAAGTCAGGAAGTAAGAGTCCTCCAGTTTTGTTCTTCCTTTTTAAGACATTTTTGGCTTAGATGATTGTTTCAATTTCTTCACTTGTATTGGTTTGTTGAGGTCTTCTATTTCTTCTAGAGTTATTATAGGTGGTTTGTGTGTTTATAAGAATTTGTCCATCTCATCTACATTGTCTAGTTTTTCAGCATACAGTTGTTTATAGTATCCTCTTATGAGCTCTCTTATTTCTGCAGGGTCAGCGGTAATGTCCCCCCTCACATTTCTGATTTTATTTATTTGTGTCTTCTCTGTTTTTTTCTTTGTCAGTCTAACTAAGGGTTTGTTGATTTTGTTGGCCTCTCAAAGAACCAAATTTTGGCTTTGTTGATTCTTTCTATTGTTTTTTGTTTTCGATGTCATTTATTTCTGCTCTGATCTTTACTATTTCTTTCCTTTGCCTTGCTTTGGGATTAGTTTGCTCTTCTTTTTCTAGTTCATCCAGGTGTGCAGTTAGGTCTTCAATTTTAGCTCTTTCTTTCTTTTAAATATAAGCATTGAGTGTTATAAATTTTCTTCTCAGCACTGCCTTTGAGGTGTCTCATAGGTTTTGATATATTGTGTTCTCATTTTTGTTTATCTCAAGATATCTGCTGAATTCTCTTGCAATTTCTTCTTTGACCCACTGATTATTTAAGAGTATGTTGTTTAATCTCCATGTTTATGAATTTTCCCTTTTTCCATCCATTATTGATTTCTAGGTTCATTCCATTATGATCAGCAAAAGTGTTCTGTATAATTTCAATATTTCTAGATTTATTGAGACTTGTCTTGTGTACCAACATATGGTCTATCTTGGAGAAGGATCCATGGGCCCTTGAAAAGAATGTATATCCTGCTGTTTTGGGGTGCAATGCTCTATAGATGTCTGTTAGATCTAGTTCATTTATCATATTATTCAAGCTCCCTGTTTCTTTATTTATCCTTTGTCCAGATGTTCTATCCAATACTGAGAGTGATGTATTGAAGTCTCCCACTATTATTGTACAGACATCTATTTCTCCCTTCAGCTTTGCCAGTGTGTGCCTCATGTATCTTGAGGCACTGAGGTTAGGTACATAAATATGTAAGATAGTTATTTCTTCTTGGTGAATTGCCCCTTTTATTAATATATAATGACCCTCCTCATACCCTTATAACAGTTTGCATTTAAAATCTATTTTGTCCAATATTAGCATCTCTACTCCAGCTTTTTTTGGTTACTATTTGCATTGAATATCTTTCCAGCCTTTCACTTTTAACCTGGTTGTGTCCTTATGTCTGAGGTGAGTCTCTTGTAGACAATATACAGATGGCTTACATTTTTTAATCCTTTCTAACAGTCTATGTATTTTGATTGGTGATTTAAAGCCATTAACATTCAATGTTATTACTGTAAAGGCATTACTTCCTTCATCCATTTTGACTTTGGCTTTCTATTGTCATATCATACTATTGTCTATCTCTTTACCCTTTAATTTACCCTTTCTAATAATCTTCATTTCTAAACTCTTCTCCAAGTCTCTCACCCTTGATTTTTCCTTTCAGGCTATAGCACTCTCTTTAGTATCTCTTGTAATTCTGGATTTTTGGTGACATACTCTATCAGTTTTTGTTTGTCTGTGAAGAGTTTGAACTCCTCTTTATTTTCGAAGGACAGCTTTGCCAGATACAGAATTCTTGACTGGCAGTTTTTAATCTTTCAGTACCTTAAATACATCATACCACTTTCTTCTCTCCTCTGTGGTTTCTGATGAAAGGTCCACACTTAATCTTATTGAGTTTCCCCTGTATGCAATGCTTTGATTTTCTCTTGGTGCTCTCAGAATCTTCTATTTATCTCTGATCTTTGTCATTCTGAATAGTAGGTGTCTCAGGATAGCTCTGTTTGTGTTTCTTCTGTTTGGAGTGCTTTGTCCTTCTTGGATATTGATATTTATGTCTTTCATAAGGGTAGGGAAGTTTTCAGTCATTATTTCCTCAAACATTCTTTCTGCTCCTTTTCCATTTTCTTCTCCTTCTGGGATGCCAATAATGCATATATTTTTGCGTTTTGCATTGTCATTCAGTTCCCTGAGACCGTGTTCCATTTTTTCCATTCTCTTCTCTTTCTGTTCTCCTATCTTTTCCAGTTCAGATGTTCTGTCTTTGAAATCACTAATTCTGTCTTTGAGCAATTTAAATCTGCTCTTATGTGCCTCTAATGTATTTTTAATCTCATTCATCATGTCTTTCATTCCCATAAGGTCTGTTACTTTTCTTTGCGGACTTTCAAATAGTTCTTTATGCTCACCCAATGTCTTCTTAATATCCTTTATCTCTTTACTTATATTTTCTTTCAATTCTTTAAATTGCTTTAGGAGAATTGTGTGATTATCATTGATTAATTGTCTTAAATCCTGTATCTCATCAGGATATTTCACTCGTTCCTTTGGCTGGGCCATCTTTTCCTGTTTCCTTGTATGACTTGTAATTTTTTGCTAATGTCTAGGCATCTGAATATGTTGATGAATTTACTCGGATGGCCAATTTCTTTTTCTTACCTACTGTCATTTTTCACAGCTTTTCTTTGATATTTGGTTTGACTTTTCCTAAGTCTTTAAAATTTTCCAGCTTAAGTTATCCAACCATGCCAAGGACTCACTAATGAAGTGCATATTTTCTCCCAGAAGTTAGAGAACAGAGAGGCCCAAATGCAGTTTTTGTCCATGCAATTTACAGACTGGCCAGCAGATGGTGCTCGTTTGCACACCTTTCCAGGGAGAATATATCTCCTGGTTTTCCTTTGTTTGGGACTGGCTGGAGCCAAGATTCAAAGCAGACTCTGCTGGACGAATTGACTGAAGAAAAGTCCCTGACTCCCCCTTCCTTTTCCCTTGTAACTACTGACAGGGAGGAAGACGTCTGCTCACCTCTCAGTCAACTGCAATGAGCCAGGGGTTTTACCCCCACTTAGTATGTTGGGGGTGGAGGAGGGGAGCCCTTCCCAGCTGCAGGAGTTTTAGTAATCACAGTTTATTGTTTCCATTTCTTCATCTCTCTGTCCCTCACTCTCCTGGGAGTTGTGAAGCACTGTCTTGGTCTGTTGACCCTCAAAGAAGGTCCCTCAGGCAGCTTTTGGCTCTTTCCCCATTGTTTTTGTGAGAGAGCTGAGCTTTGTCTGCCTAATCTGATGCCATCTTCCCAGAATCCCCCCAACATTGGAGAATTTTTATTCACCAGTCACCCCATGAAATAGGGAAGAATAAACATGAGGAAAGTCATTGAATGCTTATTTGGGTGTTAATTTGCCTCAGTATATATTAGCTTCATTTCTCTTTGGCTATGTTCAATACCTTGATCATATATATTTAGTAGGATAAATTATGGTTCAATAAAAGGGAATAGGAAATATGAAGAGTAATAAACAACATTTACTGAATATTTATCACTGTGCTAAACACATCTTGAAGACTTCTTCAACAATCCTTGCAACAGCTCTTTCAGATAGATAGGATTACTTAGACCTTTTACAGAGAAAGAAACAGAAACTCAAAGAAGTAAAACAACCTGCCCAAAGCCACACACCTAGAGCCACTATTCTGGATTTAGATGGTCTGACTCTAGAAACAACACTTTTTCAACCTCTAAAGGAAAGAACATTCATTGAGTCCCTATCAGTGATTTGCTTATATTATCTCACATACAACAGGTAAACAGAAAAGGTGCTCATTTCTCCTCAAGAAAGCAGGTGATATTTATAGTTGCAAGAACAGCTTAGATAAAGTTTGAATGACAGAGCTTTATGTGGCTACTGAGCAGCACTAAGATTTTTTACTTGAAAGGTCCTATTGCTAAGCAGCTCTCAGAGATGGCCATAGACTCCAGATCCACCTGGATTCAAGTCATGGCTCTGCCACTCAATGTGTGCAAAATAGGCAGCTTTCTATGCTTTTTATTTCTTCACCTATAAAATTGGACTGTATTAGTCAGGGTTCTCCAGGGAAACAAAACTGACAGGAGATAAATTTCTTATATTGTATTATATTATATTATAAAAATTATCTTACATTATAAAATGTTTATTACATAATATTAAATATATTATAAGATTTAATATAGGAATTGGCTGGCCATGGGGGATTGGCAAGTCTGAATTCCATGAAAGTTTTGATAAATTCCCCAGGAGAAGCTGGCTGGTTGAAATAGAGACAAAAATTCTTCTGGCTGCTGAAATCAACAGTTCTCCTTTTCATGCCTTTAACCAACAGGATGAGACTCCTCTTATTGCTGAAGGCAGTATCCTTTATTGATTGTAGATGTAATCAGCCATAGATGCAATTAACTTGGTATTTCAAATCCATGAAATATTCTCACAGCAATAGTCAGGCTGGTGCTTGCTTGACCAAACAATTGGACACCATACCCTAGGAAAGTTGATACATGAATTTAACCACAACAGGGACTAGTGCATAAAATGTGTGTGATAATTAGTAGAGTTTAATGTATATACTCTATAGCTTATAAAAGCAGTGTGAAAATGTATAGTTTCAATAGTAGTTTAGATAAAGATAATGAAGTGAAACAATTGGTATACCCCTTCTTAGTACAATGCCACATCTCATTTTTTATATCTGAACACCTTAGAAAGGATTATCACATCCTTAGCCAACCTAGATACTCAATAAATGTTTATAAATTTGTCAAAAGATTAAAGTCCATGGGTAGGTTACTGTTGGAGAAGAGTAAGGACCTAATTCTAGTCCAGCAATTCAATAAATGTATCTTGACAGCTTGTTCTGGTAAGACACTATGTTAGGTGCTAGAAGTACAGAAGTGTTTTTGTCCTTTACAGAGGACCTAGTCCAGAAAATGTCTTTCTAGAGCTGAGATTCCTAGTTGTCAATCTCACAAAGGTACTTAGTTCTAGGACTGTGTTCAGCCATCATTCTTTCCAGTTTATGCTCAACATTAAAAGCTCACAGCAATGTTAGCTCACAGTTTGCTTTCAGTTAAGTGCAGAGCCCTCTTGATCCTGTAGAAGAGCACTTCTCAGGACTTTTCATAGAGTCCCAGCAATGTTGGTTCTCTGAAACCAGGTCCAATTTTTCAAAAATCAAGATTTAGGAATCATTTTAGCTCTTGGCTAATCAAAGTCCATCCCTTGCTAAAATTACTTTTTAAATTTTTTTTTTCCCAGTTAAAAGAAAATTTCTGAGATTTAATTTTTATCCATATTTGGTGGAGAAGGGTTCATCTAAGTCCTATAGCTGTGCTACAGTTGTGGATAATTACTGAGGGCTTTGCCAGGGATCAGTGGTGAGATACCATAGCCTTCCACTCCTATATGGTGGTCCTTCAGTGAGGGGCACGTACGCCTCATGAAATCCTGTGCCAGAGCCCTAGGACTTCATCATTTAAGAGTGTCAGGTCTTGAGATAAATCCACAGGAAGTCAAAGGTTGCCTACTGGAACAATAACTAGTGTTGTGTGTCTTCTCTGCAGTGATTCCTGTTGGCTTTGTGCGTTGTTACCTTCTGGGGCTTTGCTAACCAAACATATAACTTGTATGGAGCAGTGTTATGGCTTGTCAGTCATGGACATCCAGGTGTATCCAACTGGTATAAGACTCTTGACTACCAGCACATAATGGAACATTATGCAATCTGCAAGCCAACTCCAGGTCCAAAAGATAAATTTAGGTTTTTAAAATGAGAAGTAACTATACAGGCTTTCTAGAGAGAAAAGTATTTAGTACCCAACTCATTGTCATCTCAAAAACGAATCCACCCGTTTGCTCAGTGCTCTGATCTCCATTGTCTCTCCTTGGCATTTGCCTCACATGTTTCTTCTGATGTGCAAACCAAGAAGTAATAACATAGTATTGATCTCAATCTTTTCTATACCCTTAGGAGAGGATCCTTTCACCTGCACTTACTATTTCTGCAAGCCTCAAATTTCAATGCTTTGACATTTCAGTAAAAGTAAATGCTACAGCTGAAATTATATGTTAATGGATTTCCAAGATCTAAATGTTTAATATTCTGCCTATGTGAGAATATTATATTACTTTTTAAAAAAATCTTCATGTAATAGTGCAAATTTCTTTGCCTTTTTCTTTTTGGTGACATTAATTAACTTCTCATATAATTGACAAAATCTAATTCTAAGAGTGGCATTTTTGATGCCTGTCCTTTATTGCTGAGAGATAGAATTGCATAGTAATCAAGAATGTGAACTCTGGGGTTACCCACTTGGGTTTCAGTGACTTTACCGCTTATTAGTGATGTGACCTCATCAATAAGATGGGAAAAATGATAGTACTTACTTACTTCCCAGAGTTCCTTCATTCAACAAATACTTATTGAATAACTTTTATGTACCAGACAATTTGCTAATCACCCAGAATACAAAAGTTAACATAACATGGTAACTGTCCTCCTGGAATTTACATTCTTGAATTGGAATGTTTTCTCTTGATTATCAGTCCATTCTGCTTTGTTCTATATTTAGCAGTGAACTTAAATTTGCTGAATTATTTAGTCTCTCGTAATTGATAGCAGATTAAAGTGATTGGGATTAATGGATGTGAACATACTAATTTATTTCTTCATTATGCAGTGGTTTTAGTGGAATAGTGTATAAAAATCGAAGTTAAAGAGGATAGAAAGTGAGAGTATAGATGAAAGTTGTGGATTGGAGAGTAGCTAAAATGTAAGAAGAGAGGATTTGTATTGGATATTATTATAAGCATGGCAAATTTAAAATTTAATAAATATAGAAATTATGAGGGAAGCAAGTTAAGAAATTTGAAGTCTATGCTGCCATGGCAAAAATGATAAACAAATATTCTTTTAATTTTGGCAGGCTGAAATTAGAAGAGAATGGCAGTGGTTAATATCACAGAGCATCTAAAAGTAAGGCTTCTTTTTAAAAAGAAAAAACAGTGCATTTGAAAGCAAAGCAATAAAAATAAGTGCTTGAAGAAGGAAGAAAAACAATTTTTTAAGATTTATTTATTTATTTTTCCCCTCCCCATCCCTCCCATTGTTTTTGCACTGGCTGTCTGCTCACTGTGTCTGTTTGCTGTGTGTTCTTCTGTGTCTGCTTGTCTTCTCTTTAGGCAGCACCAGGAACCAATCCTGGGACCTTCTGGAGTGGGAAAGAGGCGTTCAATCTCTTATGCCACCTCAGCTCCCTGGTCTGCTGCGTCTCTTATTGTTTCTCCTTTGTGTCTCTTTTTGTTACATCATCTTGCTGCGCCAGCTCTCCACTCAGGCCAGCAGTCCTGCATGGGTCAGCTCTCCGCTTGGACCAGCTCACTGTGCAGGCCAGTTTCCCTTCACCAGGAGGCCCCAGGAATTGAACCCTGGACCTCCTATATGGTAGACAGGAGCCCAATTGCTTGAGCCACATCCAATTCCCGGAAGAGATTTTTAAAAGTACACTTTTCACAAAATCAGCTGCTTAATAAATTGAAAAAATAAAGAATGTTCACGAATTTTTTTAAGTGTATAGCCCTGTGAGTTAGACTATATTTCTTTTTTTTTTTTTTTTAAAGATTTTATTTATTTATTCATTTATCCCCCCCTTGCTGCTTGTGCTCTCTGGGTCAGCTAACCACGCCGTGCGGGCGGGCTTGCCTTCACCAGGAGGCCCCGGGAACCAAACCCGGGGCCTCCCATATGGTAAACGGGAGCCGTACTGATTGAGCCACAGCCGATTCCCAGACTATATTTCAAATTAAAAAATTTCTCTCCTCTCTTTTTCTTTCCCACACCTGGTCTCCATCAAATAAAATTGAATGTTATAAAGCTGGTCCATGAACGATTCAGATATTTTATAATTTATTAAGTAATACAAAATTTAAGATATAGGACTCTAAGTCATAATTTTAAAAAATAAAATTATGGTTCCTAAAGAGACAATGTGAATTTTTTTGTAAAATTAAATAATTTAAATGATTAAAGGAACTCATTATTTAAAAATATTCCAAAGTGAGTTCTATTAATTTTAAGTGAATAAATTTATGCTTTCCATATCCAAACTTCAGAGAAATAAACCACTAAATTATTTTGAACATTAGTTGGAGAATTATTAATGTAAATTGCAAGTACTATGCTTGAAGAATCTTTTTTTTCTAGAATCATTCTGCCTCTCTCTCACCCTTGTGGAACTGTTCTGATAGAAAAGATCCAAGCAATTTCAAACCCTCAGGAGACCTCAGGGCTACTTCTGCCTTGCACAGACATGCAAGCATCACTAATTAGACTGTCTCTGGAGAAGGGAAAGGGGTTCAGCCTCCCAGATAGCACTTACAAACCCTAGTTTCAATGGTGGACTCTGCCAAGCCCCATCAATTCCCTTGGCTGCTTAAATATAATTTAAAAAATCATAATTGACACTGAATTGTAAACAGATTTTAGCTGGGAAGGTATGGTGATGGTGACCTGATTGCTGGACAGTTAGTATTAGTATTAGGTATGTTTTATATATATTTTATATATACCCAGGGAAAAATTGAGAGAGGTAAGATAAAAAATACTATTTGTTAATATTCTGAATGCCTGGGGGATGCTTGACATATATGTTGCTTTGGGCATTTAAATAGTATTGAAGTATACTTACAGAGATCTCAATAAACTTAGTATTAGGGTGAGGGAGATGGTAAGCATGTACTACTCTGTAAAATAATATCTGAAAGATTAAGAAATGAGCCATATCCTGCTGGGTGAGCAGAAAGGTTTTGAAGCACTATGAGAATCTCTACAAAGAATTTTGGAACTAGCTGATATTATGTAGAGAGAACCTCCAGTGAAGATTAATTTCAAGATGTTCTTGAATGGATTTTCCAAGTGATTGCATGCTGGTAAATGTACAAGTGAAAATTGTCTATTTGAGGGCCATTTCAGCTATCTTTGATGAAATTACAAGCAAAAGCTGTGTACAAATTAGAAATAAATACGTATTTGTCAGCCATGTGGCCTATATCCAAACCCTGATGAATAAATGAGAATACTTCAAGCAAGTGACATTTTGAGGGAAAAAAAGGTTGGATAAATTATTTCTAAACTGGAAACAAATAAAGACATTGGCTAAAATAATTCCATAGTAAAAACGCATAGAACCTTTACAGATTGTGTTCATCTCTCAATTTTGATGATACTCAGGTCTTCAATTTATATTATAAAATGCAGTGAACCATTTCAGAGAGATTCAAATGGATTATTGATTTTCAACAAACTGGGACATGATAAAAGTACAGGAAATTTTTTCCTTTGGCCCAATATTTAAAGTATTAGCTGTGGAATGAGGAAGGTTTCATACAGGAAATTGGGACTGTGTTGCTCTTGGCAATGGAGTTTGAAGAAATGTATTTTAAAAAGTACCAACTCTTGGTCCTTTGTCCAGCTTCACAATATTGTCCCAGACCACTTCTTCAATTCTACCTATATGTACCTTATATCCTGAATGTGTCCTACCCTGTAGCCAAAGGTATTGTTTACTGCCTTTCTTGCAAACTTCACAATTCTCACCTTTATGTTTTTGCTTATATACAGTCCATTGTTTATCTCTACATGCCCAACCTGCTAATCAGAGCTCAGCTCAAATGCTCTTCCACCATGAATCCTTACTGGATCATCTCCAGCTACTCCTGGTGGTTTAGTACCTTCTATCTTGTTTGATAGTCTACTCCCACTAGACTTCTTAAGGGTACAGTCTTTCTCTGATTGGTCTTGACAAATGTGAAGGTAATTATAACAACAGTGCTTACAAAAGAAGACTCAATAATTATTTATTAAATGAATACTTGAGTTCCAAATTAAAAGATTTAGGGAGAAATGGAAATGTTTCATTAGTCCTTTACTGTATTAGTTATTAATATTTATTGCCATATAACAAATTATCACAAAATTTAGCAGTTTAAAACAACACACATTTATTATCTCATAGTTTCTGTGGGTCAGAAATCTTGACATGGCTTAACTGGGTCCTCTGAGTCACTGCACTCAAAGTGAGTGTTCAATCACTAGTCAATACTTACCCTTTCTCTCCTCTTTTCTCCCCTTCCCAACACTCCCCACCCTCAACATGCACACACACACTGCATGAGAATGCTGCTTGAAGTATAATAACAGGGTTTGCTAAATCATTTACTTAATCATCCACCAAGTCTTCAAACAATTATTGAGCATCTTGTAGTCTCAAGCACTACTCTAGACATTAAGGATACAATGCTGAGCAAACTGAAAAAAATACCCTTTATTCTAATAGAGCTTACATTTTATTAAGGGGAGAAAGATAATAACCATCTGTGGCAATGTTAATGAAGAAAAATAAAGTGGGGAAGGGGATAGAACAAAGGCATGGGTACTCTTTTATATAGAAAGTGAGGGATTGAACCATGTGAGTGTCTTGTAGAGGAAGTTTCTAGGAGGAAGGAAGAATCAATGCAAAAGTCTTGCAGTGGGAGCATGATTGGTATTGGAGGAACAGTAAGGAAGCCAGCAGACCTGGGATGGACAAACCAGGAGTAAATGGTAGGAGATGAGATTAGACAGGTAGCTTGGGAGGAAAGAGTTGGGTGGTGAAGCAGATCACGGATGACCTGTAGCTCATAGTCAAGACTTCGGCTTTTTTTCTCAATAAGATGGGAAGCCATTGGCGTATTTTCAGCAGAATAATATGATCTAACAAATATTTCTAAAGGATCACTCTAGCTGTTATATACTTAGTAGACTGAAGGAGGCAGGGATGGAAGGAGAGTGACCAGTAGGTAGCCTACTGCAACACTCCAGGTAAAAGGTGATGGAAGTTTGGACCAAGATTGTGGCAGTAAAGAAGATGATAAGTGGAAAAGTTCATGATACTTTTTGAAGTAGGATTTACCAGCGGATTGGATGTGGGCTGTAAGAGAAAGAGAAGTAAAAGATGGCCCTTAGGTTTTTGGCCTAGATAAACAGAGAAGAATGGTGTTGCCTTTATACATAATGGGGAAGATTTCAGGAGGAGCTGGTTTAGCAGTGAGGGGTGGATGGGGGAATCAATAATTTAGTTTTGGACATGCTAAATTTGAGATGCTTATTGAACATTTAAAGTGAGATGTCAAGTGGGCAGCTAGCTTTATGGAGTTAAGAGTGAAGCTGGGTTCTAAAGATACAGATTTGGGAGTCATACTCATGAGGATGATATTAAGAGATGAACCAAGGACTAAATGTGGACAGAGAAGAGTTCCTAGGACTGAGTCAGCAGCTCCCCAGTGGGAAGAAGGCCTGATTCATCTGCACTGGTTCATCCCATCTCACTGGTTCTTTGGCAGAGCTGCCAGCTGCTCCACCAGCAGGGGAACAGGGCTGGATGTTTACACAGTCTGCTGAAGGGAGGCACTTTACCCTGGGAGAGTGGAGACTAGGTAGAACCCTTAGCAGAGGGAGAAGCTGTGAACTGCTGTAAGTCTGGTGTAGAAGATCAGCATGAGGGCAGGGACCCCTACAAGATGGCTGAAGTGGAAGTAGGCATCCATTAGCTTTTTGGGGGGAAAAAGGGTCATTTTCCAAGCTGAACTCCTACATTTTTTACTAGCAATATTTCAGAAAACTAGAAATTGTAGGCAAAAAGGTTAAAAATAGCAATAAAACCTAGAATAAAAAAATAAGAACAGTTAAATAAAGATTAAGTAAAAAAGGAAACTAGGTTAAATGAATGCCCTTCCCCCAAAAAAAGAAAAACAGAAAATAAGATAAAAAAGGTAGAAGGCAACAAGCAAACCATGGGCTAAGTGCAATTAAGATAAAATAAAATTTAAAACTAAAGGTCATAGGGAATAAAAGAATAACAAACAAACTAAAGTGATTTTAAAAAAAAGAAAGAAAGAAATCAAACAATGATTTCAAAGCACAGAAGTTTAGCTAATCAACACTGGCTGAATTAAATAAGCAATAGCACAAGTTCCAAAGACCAACTGTAGAGAGAGCAGAGTCCCTTGAACTGAGGCCAAAAAGCTTGTAATGTGCTTCTCCTGGGTTCCTTAGGTGCTGTCCCCTGGAAAGAGTGGGGTCCTTGACTTTTCATGCTATCCCTCTTTCTGCTTCTTGGCATTGTTTCCTTGGGTGCTGTAGCAGATAATCACCTCGTTCTGCCACAGAAATGTGTCCCTGGTAGCCATTATTCTCTGTTGCAACTCTATCCTCTGTCCATAACTGATGAAGCAGAGGGGAACAGCTGACCTAGGTTGGATAAAACAGATCCTCTCTCTTAGAAATCTGGATTTGTGACTAAGACTCACTCAGTTAATAATTTATGATAATAAATGATTTAATAATAATTAATTGTTAATATTTATTGAAGATTTATGTGCTAGACATTGATCTTTATATGTACTTTCTCTAACCTTATGAAGGTTGGCTGTCAATCCCCTATCTCTGCCACCTATTTCTTAAAATGTAGGACCTTTGAGTACAAAAACAATTAATAGGTCTTTTTGTGTGCTCTAAAGCATTTCTTGAGATGTTTTACATATGCCAGATCCTAACAAATACTTATTTAACTAAATTGACATGATTTTGTTGATATATTTCCTTATAGAAATATGGCTCCTTCCTAAACTATGTACTTAGGATGATTAAAAGGTTATTTTCCCAGATACAAATGGTCACATATTGTATGATTCCATTTATATGAAATATTGAGTAAAGGTAAATCCATAGAGACAGAACACAAATTGGTGGTTGCTGGGAACTGGGAGAGGGGGAATGAGCAAGAGCTGCCTAATGGATTTGGGATTTTATATTGGGTTAAGGAAAATGTTTTAGAATTAGATAGAGGTAGTGGTTGCACTACATTGTAACTGTACTAAATACCACTGAATTTTTTACTTTTATGTTATGTGAATTTCACCTCAATTTAAAAAAATTAACAATAAAAATTCTTAAACTCTGAAAAAGAAAAAAAAAAGACTATCTTCCATTCAGGCTGTAATCATTTGGGCATGAGGTCATTGTGTTGGGGACTCCAGGCCAATCCTGGGTCTTTCTTGGCCACGTTCATATTACAATGCCTCCTTCATCTGAAACATAAGGGACCAGAAAGTTCTCACCAGGAAAGCATGGCACAGCAGAGGCTTCCTTTGTTCCATTCCCACAAGATAATGTATGTGAATTATAGTTAAGGACTTGAACAGAGGATGGGATATTCTCCATTCTTCTTTATGATGTATTTTACATGATGTCTTAAGAAGGTCCAAGAGGGTTGAAACTTTGTAATATGAGAATAGAGAAAACAAGCTTCTCAGTTCCACTCAGGAAAAGTGCATTCCTGTACTGTCATGTCTATAAATCAGCTGAGGTGTAAAAGAAGTAGATTGACTTTAAGATAGGATTAGAGGGGGGCGGATGTGGCTCAACTGGTTGGGCGTCCGTCTCCCTATATGGAGGGACCTGGGTTCGATCCCCGGGGTCCCGAAGAAAAAAAAAAAAAAGATAGGGTTAGATAATGTCCTCAGTACTTGAAAACGGCAATCCTCTTTCTATCTGCTCTCGTAGGATGAAGATATTCTGAAAGCTCTACCTGTCCTTTAAAAACAGTGAAGGAGAGTGCTTTTATCATCAAAGACCAAGAAGCAGTGTAGGTGATTGCTTAATGTCATCTTACATATAAAACAAAGAGACTTTACTGGAAAACCCTACTCACTGATGTCTATCTCTTATAGTTCTGAACTTTTCATCTATTGAATTGCCAAAGGAATAGTTTATTACTTTTCAAACCTGACAGAGAAAAAGATCTCTCCCTGATTTTTCAATCAACATTCTCCTAAAGTTATTCCTTTGTTAGCATTCTTAGACATTCTTGTCTTACAAAGTGCAGGTGGCCTCTAATTCCTGGCCAGGCTCAGATTTGTCAAACAAATAATTAAGATGAATCATAAAATTTTAGAACTAGAAGGCATGCAGCTTCCTCTCTTTTTCAGGGAAGAATACAGAAAATGAGGCTAAGCGAGGTTGTCAGATTTTTCCTGAGGCAGGAGAGAAATAATGTACAGAAACAACCACTACTGAAGCCACAATGCTCCCATTGCAATGGAGATCCCAACACTTTGGGTCTCATGATTAGATTATTTTTGCCTGTGTCAGCTGATAGGAAATAGAGATATTTTGAGGGATCCAATGTCCCCTTTACTCCTTGGGGAAAAAAAAGCTCTATTTTATATTACCACAATTCAACCCTATATTACTTAGGATCATAGACCTATGGAGCTTTCAAATCTTTTCAGTGTTCGCCCTGCCCAGCCCTTTCCCTGACATCACTTCTTGCATGTCATTCCTTCTAAGAGGTTGTCTAGCCTCTCCCTCAACATTTGTAGTGGCAGGAAACTTCGTGAAGTGACACATTTCATTTGTGTGTTATTGTGCTTGTATTCTCCTCATCTATATATATTTTTTCAATGAGTTGGGATCACAACACAGATGCTTATATTTTACGTTCTGCTTTTTTGCCATTGATATTTTTCATATTGATATAAAGTCTTCATTATGGCAATTTTAAAGGGCTTCATATACTTTATCATTCATTTCCTTAATCAATATTTATATAACTTAGCCTCGATTTTTTACTTTTATAACTAGAATTCAACCCCATTTTGATTTTAGACAATTTGGACCATAAGGAGTCCAAGTTTTAACTTTTATCCAAAGCTCTAATTGCATCTTCTAGAACAACAATAAATAAATCTAATCCTTCTTCCATAAGAGAGTCCTTTTCAGTGTTTTTTAAAAAGCTATCATGTTCCTCTTAAAATTTGTTCAATTCCAAGGTAAACATCCTCAGCCCTTTGGAACATTCTTCACGTGTAGTGGTTTCCAGGCCTTCATGAGATTGTTTGTTCTCCTCTGGATAAACGCCAATTTGTCAATGTTCTTTGTAAAGTGTGGTGCCAGAATTAATTACCATAATGACAATATCCATAATAATAATAACCACCATTTATTGTGTGAAATGTTCCAGGAACTAGGCTAAGGGCTTAGCTCATTTAATCCTCACAAAACCTGTCTGATGTCTGTTTTATTGTACTTATTTTTTTTAGATGAGGAAACCAGTTTTAATATGTTAAATAACTTGTCCAAGGTCACACAGATAGGAAGTGCCAAAGCTAGGATTTAAATATGCTCTATGTTCTGAATCACTTTATCATGCTCTGGAATTTTTTGGTCATGCAGAATTTAGAGCCTGAACACTAAACTTTGTGAGAATAACCCAAGATTATATCATCTTGTTTGGCCATTTCACGTTTATGGAAAGGATAATAGTGCTTAGTTCTTCCAAGACAGGCTTAAAAACACCAATTCATTAATTTGTCAAATATCTATTTTGTGCTTACTTGATACCAGGCACTGTGGTAGAAACTGGCAAAAAAGAGATAAGCAAGATAGACAACAGTCCTTTCATGGGGTTGAAATTCTTTTGGGGGTGGGGGAGAAGACAGGTATTCTGCAATTAAACAGAGAAATAAATATGGTAATTTCAAATGGTGATAAATGGTACGAAGAAAATGATACACAGTAATGTGTTAGAGGGAGGGTGACCGTGCTGAGATATGAGTGGAGATGTTCTGAGATGTGGTGATCAGGGGAAGCCTCTTGGAGCAATTAGACCCAAATGATGAGAAGGAACCAGCCACAAGAAGATCTCAAGGAAGAACATTGAAGGCTAAGGGAAGAGCAATGGCAAAAGTCCTGGGACCAGAATAAGCTTAGTGAGTTCCAGAAACATAAAAAGGCCAGTGTAGCCAAAAGCAGAGTGAGTGATGGAAGAGTGGAGGGGGGTAACTTCAAAGATACAGGCAGGGATAAGCTCCTTTAATGCCCTGGAGTCCATGTTAAGATCTTTTGGATTTTATTCTATGTGTAATGGGAAACCTCTGTTGGATTTTATGTAAGGAAACAGACATCGAATTAATCTTTTAAAAAGATCACACCACTGCTGTGTGTAGAATGCATTGTAAGGGACAAGAATGAAAGCAGGGAGATGAGTCAGAAGGCTATTGCAGTTGTCCTGGTTGTGGTAATGGTGACTCAGGTCAGATGGTAGCTGATCTGATTGTGGCTCAGAGAGTAGAGAGAAATAGATGGGTTTAGACAAAAATGGAAGCAGGGTAGACAAAAATTCATGGGAAATTGAATGGAGTGGGGTGAGAGATAGAAATCAGTTTAACTCTTAAAGATTTTTGGCTTTAGCAACTGAGTTAATGGGGAGCTGCAGTATATGCTCTGTACTAGGTATAACAATGGGCTGTTAACATATACTAACTAATCCTCACAAAAATTCTATGATATAAATAGTATTGGCCCCAAGCTATTTCTGATGAGGAAACTAAGATTTAGAGACACTAGATTACTTGCCTCAGGTCACATAGATAGTAAAGCAGGAAGCCAAGATGAGAACCCAGGTGTGCCTGGCAACCAAACCAGTGTGCTTTCCTCTATTCCATAGTGCCACCCCTGGAGCTCTGATAAAGAATGCAGCTTACTCAAGGCTAGAGGTAGTTAAGGAATCCCATGGCAGAATATTTATGGTGTCACATATGAGGACATGGTTCCAATATCAAGGAAGAGCCATGTTCCATTTTTGGAACCTTGGGTCAAAGGGGTATAAGCACACTGGGTGGAGTGAGAAGTAAATGAAATGATTAAGCAAATGGAGAAAGCGACTTCCTGGAAATATGAAAAATAGCAGCTTAGCTCAGTGATGACTAAAGAGAACATCAGCCTGTAAATATTTCAGGGGTGGAAACAGCAGGAAGAGAGGATTTTTTTCCTGCACAAAGCTGAGAGAAATTGCATGATGGCACAGGCAAAGAACAGATTTCATTTCCTGAATCTGCTCTTTATGATGTTAGAGCTCATCATGACTTTGTTTGATGATTTTCACACCTCAAAGGAATCTGCTATAATTGAATAAAAAAAAAAAAATATATATATATATATATAGTATCTCAGTAGAAAAGCATCACAATACATAGGAAATTCTTTCATCTTTTCATTCATTAATTTGATAAATTCTTATTGGTCATCTGCTTTGCATAAGACACAAGAAAGGGGAGAATTTGGGGCCAAATATAGGTGTCCATTTTGAATATTTCTATTTTACAACAAAACCTTTCTTCTATGGGGCCCTTTTACAATGACGATTTTTCCACAATAGTTGTCCATCTGGGATCAGAATTACTCATACAGTGAAACATATCAGCTACTATAGTGTTCTGGAGTCTTAAAGGAATGGGGAGAGATGGGGTAATGCTGGTACCACGTCTCTCCCCCTGTTGCTTGAACAATGCTCTACTTTAAAGAATGGGGAGGCTTAAGTTTCAAACACAGGCTAGTGATTTCCTTGCACTTGCCACAATGTATGTTTGTCTGCACATTTGTTAGTGAAATGAAAGAACACGGTTGCCTGATAACACAGGGACAACTGTCCAATACATTGGGTGCATTATCCTCCCATATACAGTATGAAAATTCTACCAGACTGTAAAGTCACAGAGCCTCGGTTTATCACCTACATCCGGGCTGCTTACAAAAGCCAAAGCCGCTGAGGGAAAGGGTTCTTGAAAAGCACACCTGTCCTTTTCAGACGTTTTTAAAGTATCATATTATTTTTCTGATGTTTTGGCCTTCTGCCCTTGCTTCTCTAGCACAGTTGGGAGGCCGTTGTGTGTCCCAAAGGCTAAAGAAAAATCCAAGTGAATGTGTTGTCTTAATGGGCCTTGAATGCATTCCCAAATGACACAAAATTTTTTTTCAGTCTTGGTTATAAAAGTTACACCTGCAAAAATGGGATTGAGTCCAGCGAAGAACAATATAACATTTTGCCTGAATGTGAAAAAAATGAGTGGGGTGTTCTCTGTATCCTTGCAGGCTCTGGGCAGCCCACAAGGTAAATAAGCATTTGTTTCCTATGTGCCATCTTTGAGTTGAAAATGAGTCACACACTCATGGAAAGAATGGGACCATCTTCTTTTGTCTAGCCCTGTAAGCTTTTGTAACTACTGAATTTGTCTTAATGGAAATCTTGATTGTTTCCCTTTTTGAGGAAAGTTATTAGAATTTATTTTTAGTTGAGAAAAGGATTACTTTAAATATATTGTCTTTGATTCATGACTTGATTCACAGCCAGTATATACAATTCTAGAATTTTCTGTGGGGAAAATCAAATCTGTTAGGTTCATCTAGTCATCTAGAAGGATAAACTGGTTCCCAAGTGTTCAAACTAATTTGCTGTGAACTAGAAATAAGTACAATTTGTTGAATGTCTACTGTGATAGCTACTATGCTAAGTGTATCAATAGACCCTTTTAATAGTGAGGATAAGAGAGACAAAGAATTCACAGCTAGTCAGTGAATGAAACTTCAGGATCTGAGTTCCTTCCTTTATGTCTTTCTGAAAAGGTCAGGTGATGCCAGATTTGCCTCAGATTCTTATTAGAAAGGGGCAGGTCCTAAAGTAAAAATCTTAACAATAATATTTCCCCATTTTTATAAGAAAATTATTTTGTACGTTAGAAAATATTTTCATTCTTTCTTTGATATGCAAAGAGAGGCAAGTGCCCTTGGGTACTGGAATAGGCTGAGATTCTGGGGACTGTAATTCTAATTGCAGTTCATCCAGCTCTGCATGGCCTTGACCATGAGGCTGCCAGGTCCTAGATATCTGTGGATGCACAAATGAATTCTTGCCCCATTACTGTGTTCTTGAAATGAATAACCTGTGGATCAAGTTCCAATGTATGTTTGCACACAAATTTTCAGAATTCTGAAAGAAGAGACACCAGAACAGGTATATTTAATTTTTAAAAAAAATTTTAAAGAGGAACTTATCAGAAGGAAAAACATCTGAAGAGTGTCAGCAGAGGCTGTGGTATCTAAAATTATTGCTTGATTGTCTGCAATTATAGACCATTATTTCTGAATAACTGACTGAATTCCTGGTGTGTTAAGGCCAGAACCTATTCAGTACAACAGAATGTTGGTAACACGAGTAGCATAGGGTTAATTAATACTAAGGGCAGTTTCATACCTTTTCCTTTATTTCCTCTGGAAAGCTAGAAGAGGGTACCCTTCTGAAGGACTTACCACAGAAAAAGTTGTAGATTTTCATTGCCTATTATTTTTGCCTTACTTTTTGCTCCATTAGCTCTTTTTCCATGTTCAGTGGCTCCACAAGGCCAAGCAAAGTCACTGTGAATGTGAGGCAGGGACAAACACCTGTGTGTCGAATGGTAGAAGAATGCTATCTCTGGTCTGAGTGTTTTTCTTGCACACCTTTGATTTTGATTGGCTTATTAGGCACATTTACTGGATTCTTGACATTTTTCTTAACTAATTATAGAATATCAGCAAAATTATATATCACATGTGACAGTCAAGGTAAACTTCTCAAAAGTTGCTCATGGTCATGCAATCCTGGGCGGCTACAGTCTGTGCCTGATAGGTGGATTGCCTAGTAAATTGTTCTTACTCAATTTGATCTCCCCTGTATTTCTCCTGGTGCAAATTGGAGAGAACTCACCTTTGCCTGTTTTTTATTTTTACAACGTGGCATTTACTTCATCTAGCTGTCATATCTGATCGAGAAGCAAATACAAGGCCAGCACACCAGGTTGATGCAACTGGTAGAGCCTCTGCTCACCAGGAAGTGAAAGAATTCCTTTCTATAACTGTCAGATGGAAGAAAGGGCAGGCTGGTCCTAACCCGTCCCTCTGTAGCTGGCCACACCCTCATGACAGATGACAAGACCTAGCCTCCTCATCTGCCACATCAACATTTCCTTCAAAGGAACTTGTGTAGACACTTACAAAGTCGTTGTTGGCTACTCCAGCCATCTCTGACCATTCACTTCCCTGGCTTATCTGGCACATTTTTCCAGTTTCCATTCTGAATGAATACACTCTTGAAGCCTTTGAAGACTGCAGCAGTTATCATGCAATAGGTCTCAGGTATCAGAAAACACAGTTCAAACTGGCTTAAGTTATTAAGAAGACTAATTGGCTCACATTACTGGAAGCTCAGAAGTATGCAGGTGTCAGGGTTGATTTGATACAGGAGCACAGTTATATCACTAAGGACCTGGTTTCTTTCCTTCTCTCTAACAGTCAATGGCATCAGCTTCAGGCTAAGGCTGCTGTGCTCTTAGGGTTCCAAGATAGCTGCTGACAACCCCCAGCAAACTTCCACTCCCTAAAAAATGAAGTAGGATCTTCCCTCCCAGGGCCAGGATGTGGTAGAGGCAACCTCAAGGTACATTTCATTGGTCAAGTGCAATCATTTGCCTGCCCTGACCTGCAGATTCAAGACCCTCTATCTCTGGGATTAATTCCAGCATAAGATCTGCCTTATATTAAGGTTGGGTTTACTTGAAAGTCGTTAGATTTCTGTTAGGTCACACTGATTCTCAAACTGATATCTGCTTCCTGGTGACCCTCTACCTTCATTTGCTGGTCTGGGTTTCCTAGACATCTCTGTAATATGATCCTGAAAACTTCATGCTCCATTACCTGGATCTTCTAGAGGTCCTATAAGAATCTAAAATAAGAGATTCAGTCCTTGATTAAAAAGAATGAGATTCTTAAAAATCATCTGTTTTCTGGGAACGTTTAGAAATTGAGGTGTTGGGGAGGAGAATGCATTCCACATTGCAGTGGGCTGACAGAGGTGTGCTGGCGCCAGCTCATACTGACTCATGAGAGCTGATCATTAAGTTTTCAAGAACATTGCTACTGGTTGTTAAACACAGCCATTATTAAAAGTTAAATTATATAAATTTACAGTTAAATAAATTATGTTTAAAATAAATTCTCCAAATTCATCCTTTCCTGATTATTTTACTTCATTTTACTCTTATCTATGCTCTTGAGGTTATTTTTGTCTGTTTTATTTGTATGCTGGAAATAGTATATAATGGTGTGTTACTATGCAACTCTACCCAATGTGGCATTTAGTGACTGGCCAAAATGGGAGTATTTACACCATGGACACTGAAAAATGCTATAAACCAGGGTTTTTGTTTGTTTGTTTGTTATTAAGCATTTACCAGCATAGTACCGGTTAATTTCAAATTTAAAAGGAGAATGGTAACAGTGTATACATTAGTAGCTTCGTATGAGGTTCCAGTGACATAATTCAGGTAAAGATCCTGGCTCACAGTAAACCAATTGATAACTCTTAGCAATGATTATCTCCTTCCCTGCCTTGTTAATAAGAGTATATTTAAAATAATAAGGGCTTTAAGTACTGACTCAGGGCTTAAGGAGGTCTTAAGGAGTCGGAAGTCTTTTTACACAGTGATGGTGGTATAGTTCTAGAAAGAGCTAAATGACTTGATCACTTGACTCCAGTGTGTGGTAAGTGGGTCTTATCCTCCAGCCTTAAGGCTCTGGCACCTGCACTAACGCTCTCAGGGGCTTCTCCCGAGCCCTCATCTGCTTCCATCTTCTGATCCTCTTTTCCTCTTCTACCTTCTACCTCCAATGCTTGCTAGAGGTGGCCTGTGCTTTGGTCTTCAAAGGCCATCAAGGTACCACCCTGGCTGTATCTCTTGTCTCTTATCTGGCCAAGTGTCACCTGCCACCTCTCTGTCCCCTGTGTGGTTGCTGCTTTAAACCATTACACCACAGTTGATCTCTGCCATTCCTAACACCATTCCTGCTTTGGTCTCCGCAACTTCCTTTCCTTTGTTTCTTTTATTTTGCTTTTTTCTGTCCCCTATTGCCTTACAGACGACACCTCTGGCTTTGGCACAAAACGGGAACCATTTTGAGAAGCTGCCACCCATTCAAAATAATCCTCTCCTTCTGTTTGGTAATTCATTCATTTGAACACTATTTATTAACCCCTACTATGTGCAAAGCACTTGTGCTTGATACATGTATGGACTGAAAAAGCAATTTGTGCAAAGTTTAGTAGAAGGTTCACATCTAGATAGGAGCTATAGAAGAAAGAGAAAAGAGGGCTTATCTCACAATAGGTGGGAAGGGGAAAGCACGAAAGGTCAAAAATACCTCCTTGTATGTGGTTTTGAAAACTGTCTGGACGCTTGGCAGAATTGACAGAGAGATATTTGAAATTGTAGAACCTTTAATGCCTTATGTGTCCTTAATTATTTCTTGAACACATCTCCATAACTGTATTATATTGTAATTTCATTAAGGGTTGAGGCATTTTTATCAATCCCACCCCTCTTTACACCTAATAACATACAGGTACTTAAAGCATAGTTTCATGCCTAGTAGTTAAAAAGTTTGCAATATATATTGAACAAAAGATTGAATAATTAATCTACACGTTCTGACTCAGTTTGAAGATTATATAGCCTCTATCAAGGAAAATATTTTCAGAGATTCGTAGAAATTCAGGGTGAAAAATGCCTTAAGATCATTTGGCCAAGTGATTCACAAATCTGGCTATATATCAGAACTGAATTGGTGTGGGTTGGGATGGCATATCTCTAACACACACACTCTTGAACCCTACTCTAGGCCAACTGAATCAGAATCTGTGTATTCTGTGAAAGCTGCCCAGGTGAGTCTGCAGAGTGGCCTGGTTTTGGACCCACAAGCAAAATCTGACTTTCCTTAGAGCCTGACAAACCCTGTGACAGTTAATTTCATGTATCAAATTGGCTAGGCTATGGTGTCCAGTTTGGTCAAGCACTGCGTGCTCGTTACTGTGAGGGCACATTTCTACGTGAAATTTGCATTTACACCCAATTGATTGCATCTACAATCAACAAAGTAGATTCCCTCAGGAATGTGAGTATCCAACAGCTGAAGAACTTAAAGCCAGAACTAAGGGTTTCAAAAGTCAGAAGAATTATTTTTGCCTCAGCTTCAACATTGGCTCTTGCCAGAATTTCCAACCAGCCAGCTTCCCCTGGGGAATTTGGATTAAGGAATTCAACATCACCTTTATCAGAGTTTCCAGCTTATAGCCTGCCCTACAGAGTTTGGACTTGCCAGCCCCTAGTGTTGTGTGAGCCAATTACTTATATTAAATCTCTCTCTCTCTCTCTCTCTCTCTCTCTCTCTGTCATATATATAGATCTGTTTCTCTGGAGAACTCTAATACAAATCCATTGCGCCTCCATGAGATCTCATTAGTGATACCTATGCAAATGTAAGGTTGCTGTCTTGGCATCACCAAGTCTCCAGCATTCTGGGGTCATCCTTGTTCTCACTGACCATGTGCAAGGACTTGAGCTTTTCCCCATATCTCTATAGATGCCTGAAGGGAGATTTATGCTTGCCTGATTCTTTCCCTGCTGGACCCTTTTCCTCTATACTCTCCAACTGTGACTGTCCCTCACGCTTTTGCTTGAGGAGACTCTCTCTGTTCTCCCTTCCCCACTGCCCCATACTGAATGCCCTCCCTTCTCCATCATTCACCCAAAACATCACTAACAAAAAACATGGGACATCTGTTTATTAACATGTTGAGGCATTTATTCAGCACATGTGTATTGAGAAATCATCCTGTGTCAGGCAATGTACTGGAAATAAAATAAAAGTGCCTTATAACCAAAACCAAACCAAAACAAAAACAAACCAACATGATCCCTACTGTCATAAATAAAGCTTAAAGTCAGTTGGGTGAGACAAACATTCGTAATCCAGCAGTCACAAATATGTATAAAATTACAGCTGAGACACATAAAGAAGGAGCATTCAGAGATGTTATGAAGAAGAAGAACATGGTGCAACAAGTATAATAGGAGGAATTGACCTATTTGGTGACTTCAGAGATAGCTTCCCCAAAGAAGTGACAATTAAGCTGAAATCTATTTAAGGGAACGCACATACAAAGGCTCTGTGGTGATGGTAGGGGTACTGAAAAAGGCTTGTGTGCTGGAGCTCAGAGAGTAAGTGGGAATGTGGTACACAGTGAAACTGGCAAGGACATGAAGCTGCAAAGGAGACAGAGAAGGAAGGCATGTGGAGCCTTTTGCAGGGTAGCTGCACAGGAGCCAAGGGGAGCTTTCAAAATGAAGGAGCTAAGCAAATATGTCAAATGCTTCTGAGGATCAAATAAGGTGAGATCTGAGAAATACCTGCTGGATTTAGGGTCTTAAAATCATTGAAACTTACACAGCCAGGGTTAGTTTGATGGCTTGGTGGGGATGAAAAAGTAGAGTGGGTTGAATAATGAATGGGCAGGGAGAACATGAAAAAAGAAAGAAAAAGTAGTGCTTTTGAGATGCATAACTGTGAAGGAGAGGAGGGAGATAAAAGGATGACTGGGAAAGAGGGGGGTAGAGTGAATTTTTTACAGATTAGAATGACTAGCTCATATTTACAAGCTACAAGGAAGAATCCAGATGAGAGACATTAACTACATGAAAAAAAGAAAGATACTCAATAAAGTTCCTGTGATAGGAGAGCAGATGGAGGGACTGGTCTGAGAGAGCAAGTGGGACAACTCCTACATTGCGAAGTAGTGAAGAAGGGGTTCATGGGAGCAGTGAAGTGGGTGCTTTGCAGCACAGCCCAGCTCCCAACTTAAACCTCAGGATGAGACTTTTCTGTCCTAAAATTTGCCAGCCATTGCTGCCACAGGGAATTTCTCACTGCTCAGCTTTCTTTCCAGTTTCTACCTGGAAAGAAAATGAAGTGCTACTCATAATCAACCAACCCCCTTCATTTTCTTCTCCCTCCCTGTCTCACTCCCTTTCTCTCCTTTCTTCACATCCTTTCCCCTCTCTCCAGTTCTTAGACCACGAATCCCCTTTTTTTAGCCTTCTCAGGGGATTTCAAAATCCCTCACAATATATATAGTATGAGGAGAAAGGCAACACCTTCTCCATTCTGTCCCCAGCTGTTTTAGTTTGCAAGATGCTGAAAGCATTATACGAGAAATCAGTTAGCTTTTAGAATGGGGGTTTATTAGGTTGTAAGCTTACCATTCTGAGGCTGTGAAAGTGTCCAAATCAAGGCATCATCAGGCAGTGCTTTCTCCCTGAAGACCAGCACATGGAGGCATGGGCTGCTCTCTCCCTTCTATTCTAGGTTTCAATGTCCCAGCTTCTGGCTTCCTCTCTCCCGGGTTCTGTTGATTTCAGTTCCTTGCTCTTGTGGCTTTCTCTCTGTGTCTCTCTCTGTCTCTTTTTCTCTGTCTCTCTATCTCTCTGTCTTTCTCTCTTTGTGTATTCATTCCATTTATAAAAGAGTCCAGTAAGAGGATTAAGACTCACCCTGGGTCACACCTTACTGAAGTAACCTAATCTAAAGAAGGCCCTACCTACAATAAGTTTACACCCACAGGAATGGATCATCCTTAAGGACATGATTTTCTGGGGTCCATCCAGCTTCAAACTGTCACAACAGCATCCATGAGATGCCCAGCATATCCAACCTATTTCCACCTAAAGGGCCATACAGTTTTGAGATCATTTTAAAAATCTAAATAGGGATGAGCCATGTCTCTCCCCAAGAAGGCAGAAACCTCTTTCATTTTGTTAATTTTAATAAAATTTACTTTTCTTCTCAGTATATCCAGCTTATGAAGTTGCTAAGGTGGTAAAGTAAGACAAAATATCTCAAATGGATTGCACATGACTTCTGGATTTCAATTGACATAATAAAACCATTTCTGTCACATATTCCTTTCATAAATTACCTCCAAAACAACAAGAAAAATTATTAAAAGAAGCAGAAACTCCATTTTAAATAAAATTAAGGGCCATCATATAATCCTGAACCACGATATATATATATATATATAAAGGCATAAGGCAGGTGAAAGAGTGATAGTGTAGTACCTCTCTTACTTTCAGGTATTCAGATAAGTAATGACCTCACATTTCTTCCCTAAGCTATGGATCTATATGTTATTTACATCAATGACACTGATGGTTTTTCCAAAACAAGGGTGAATCTGCCTAGATGTAAATTCAAATTTTCATCTTTTAAAATATAGAAAACCTCTTGCTTCTTTAGTTATGGTAGCTTTGTTGGCAACCAACCTTCAAGGGCTCTAAAAAATAATCTTAAGGTATAGTAAAAAAACAAAACAAAACAAAACAAAACAAAAAAAACAGGGACCCTGTTTTCTCTAAATATACTGCATAATGCCCACTGTAGAAAGAGTGCTCCCCAAGATCATAACCTGTTCTTCAGTTTATCTCTTGCCACATGAATGGCAGACTTCCTGTCATCAAATATGACATCCACAGGTATTCAAATATTTCATGTATACATTTCAGTTTAAATGAATCCCAGTTAAAGGGGAACACAGCTTTGAAAACCCCAATATTATGCCTTTCTTCATTAATGCCTTTTGGAGGTTTGCTTCAAGGCTCAGGCATGTACTTTTGTGGGGCTTCTCCAGAGCCCATATCACGGTAAGGAAAAGCCAAGCTGGTTTGGTATATAGAACCTTTGGGAATTAAATTGGTCTTCCCTGGGGTAGTACATGTCAGGATGTGATGTTCCTACTCCTCCATAATGAATCAGGAAGATGAATGACAAGTGGTTCCACCCCCATCCCTAACCCTTTACTTTCCATAAAATGATAAAAGGAAGCAGCTATCAGAACAAGAAGAGCTGCAGATTCGGCTCTTCTCGTGTTCTGTTTCCATATTAATAGTAATAAAAGAAGTTGAGGAATAGCTTTTCCTCACAGAGTTCTCTCCTGAATAATAAACATTCAGGCGAAATCCATTCTGATCTGCAAAGCATCTCTGACCACTCTCAGAGGGAGTTCCACATTGGAACATTTACAGAATATTTGATAACAAACTGTGCTGTGGTTTGCAGATATGTAGTGCATATCCAAGAAAAAAAATGAGCTTTTTTACTCTGGGAATTGACTGACCTAATTATTCTATTCACACTTTTAACCATAAGAAAACAATGTATTCCTTTTTCAGCCCTGCTTAAGATTAATGGAACAAATGAGATAAAAGATTACAGTGAAGAAGGTGAATGAATTGCACTGGGGTGTAAACTTCAGTCACTACTTGGGACTAATTAAAGGATAAGGTGATTTTAAAGAGTAAAAATTCTGATTAGGGAACATTTTAAAATAAATGTAACTCTACTTTCAAACATGAATAATTGCAAGCAATAATGGTTGGAAAACAGGCAGAGGCCATTAGAGACCTGCTCAGAGGGAACAGAAAAGCTTTTTTCAAATCAGCACATTGCCTGCGGAAGCCGTTGATGCAGTGCTTGAGTTTGTATTCTTTAAAAGGATAAGTTCCTCTTTCCAAAACCAATAATATTAACATAAACTTGTTTTGTGAAAGCTGAAAGTCTTCATTCCATTCATTCAAGAAATATTTTTTGAGAACCTCCTATGTGCTATGGTAATGGGGATTCAGCATTGAACAAAAAAGAAAAAACATCTCTTGTGTCATGGAGATTTGAGAGAAACAGACTATAAACAGGTAAATAGTTAAACTATATAGTATGCCAGATGGTGCTACATGATATAGGAAATAATATATACCAAGAGAGAGGAGAATGAGAAGTGGTAGGAGGGGAAGGCAGAGTTGTAATTTTAAATAGGGTGGTTAGGATAGACTTCTTGAGAAGGTATTTGAGCAAAGACCTTGTGTTAGTTTCTTGGATTCTAAAACAAATACCATGCAATGGGTTGTCTTAAGCAACAGGAATTTATGGCTCATGGTTTTGAGGCTAGGAGAAGTCAAAAAAGCAAGGCAATATCAAGGCATTGCTTTATCCCAGAAGACTGTGGCATTCTGGGGCTGTCTGCCAGTGATCCTTGGTCCTTGGTTTTTCTGTCACATGACAAAACACATGGCTGTCTCTCCTGGCTTCTTTCTCTTCCTGGTTCCAATGACTTCCAGCTTCTGGCTGCTCCCTGTGGCTTTCTCACTGTGTATCTGAATTTCATTCTTCTTATGCAATAATATAGTTATGACCCATCCTGATTCAGTTGGGCTACTCCTTAACTGAAGTAACCTCATAAAAGTTCCTATTCACAATGTATTCACACACACAGGAATGGATTAAGATTAAGAACATGGTTTTCTGGGGTTACATAGCTCCAAGTCACCAAAGAGATGAAGGTGGTTTGAAGCAAACCATGTAGATATCTGGGAGAAGAGTATTCCAAGCAGAGGGAACCGGCAGTGCAAAGGCCCTGAGGCAGGAACAAGTGAGGCAAGTATCAGAAGCCACAAGAAAACTCATGTAGCTAGAGTGGAATGAGTAAGGGAGAGTATAGCAGGAAATGAGTTAGAGAAAATGGAGTGAGGGATGTCCAAATTGTGTTGGCCCTCTAGGTGATTTTAAAGACTCCATTGATGTCTTGGACTAGGGTGATAGATGTATATACAGTAAGAAGTAGAGTTTTTGAAAGCTAAGGTGAAAATTAGCTTCTGTCAAAATCTCTAGCCATTGTGCAGTTCCTAGCATGTTGAGAGGATAACTTGCCAAGTAATAACCTCCTAAATAGTGGGTGATGAGAAGAATTGCCCTGGATGCCTGAAGTTGCAGATCTCACTCCAGTCAAAATTGCTGGTCAATATAAACTATGTTAATTGAGAATGCAATTGTCTCCCTAGAAAGAAGCATCATTTAACTATGGTCTATTTAGAATTAAGCATAACAATGTTCAAAAGAATCAGAACTGTAACATTAATGTTATTGTGTTAAGAATATGTGCAAAATTAGTATTTTATAAATTTGAAATGCTGAGGAACTATGTTATATTAGAGTGATAATCTTATAATTCCAATTTCAAGTGTGTTCTTGAATAATTGATTTAGGTATAAATTATGAAAGTTGGATATAGTATTGGGCTATTAAGAAGACTCAAGTTTTACCATATTCATAAAGTTAATTAGATTTATATGAATTATTAAGTATTTGGAAGGGTTTGTCAATCAGACATTTTATCTTAAAAAGTAACAGAATATATTAAATTTGTAGATGATGTTTACAATATTTGTAGGTGTTTAGGTTACCAAGATTATAAATGGGAACCAACCTGCATTATTCAAATTCCCCTTAACAAGTGGTTGTAAATATTTGCTAGATTTATAAATAGGGCAATAATCTGATCATAAAACCTTAAGGAAGAATTTAGTTTCAGCAGCTGTAACTTTAATAAAGGAATATTAATAAAACATCCTGAATAATCTTTTCTGCATACAAAACTGCCCTTAACTGTACCAGAACACTCACATTTATCAACAGTTGTTTGCTGTGTGGCTTCTAGAGCTCTGTTTCTTTGCTACATTTCTTTCACTGCTTCTTTTTCCACACACACTTTCATTTCCAGTATATATCTTAAAGAAAATGACCGTTTAGGAAAAAAAATAAACGTGTGGGGTCCTGACAGAATTCCAGGGTGTGCCCGGAAGGCGTTGTGCAGCAGTACGTGTACTCTTTATCCTGCCATTTGGTAGACTTTCTTTTGGTAATAATTGTTCTTCTAGAGTACTGGAGTGCAGCCCAGGCAGAATTAATTTACAAGATTACACGTTATTCACATCGCCTCTGGAGCAATTATTCTCCATTCTGCACCCTATTTCCTAAAATTTTCATTTTATAGCAAGAAATATACCTTAAATAATAAAGAACAGTGTTCTCCAGCTTGTGCCGGGCTAATGAGATATCAATTACCAATTAAAGAATAATATTTATTCATCTGAATTAATTGGATAGCTATACTGCTCCATTTGTGGGGGGATTCTTAAATGGTCTTGAAAATTACATTATACTCTACATCTTCAGTTTTTTCTTGGTGATGGTGGTGATGGTGGTGGTGCATTTTAAAATACAGCCACTACTTGGGAAAAATCACTTGTTCAGTATCTTTCTAGCTGCATGGCCATGTTTGGGTCAAATTTCAGAGCTTTTAGGACCAGACTCTAAGAATGGTAACAGGGTCCTAGAATTCTTCGATTTGAAACATTTATTTCTCCCAAAATACATTAATCAAGAGAAGAATTATGAAACTCTAAAAAGATGAGCTTAAACATTGCTTGAAGATATAAATTTGACTATGTTAATAAAAGTCTACTCGTCATTTTATATTTTGCTACAATCCCTTTGATTTGTGAATTTCCAGTTTTGGATGTTACAGGTTGGATGATTTTTATCTTGTGTGTTTATTTGTTTGCTCATAGGAGCTCATGTTTTTGCTTATATTTGGGGTGGGGGAAGTGAAGGAGATGGCAACAAATGGAGAAAAGATACCTTAATGCATGCCAGTGAAATAAAACTCAGAGGAACAATGGGTTTGCTGCCTGCCTTTCACATTCCCCACATCCCATAACTCCCATTATACCCATTTCATATCTTAGGCTTTCATATAAATTTATTTTGAATAAAGAATTTCATGGCTTAAAAAGTTAAAATAAACTGCGTTTTCTTGAATACTAGTATACTGAATCTCTTTATTTGGGGTGTTCAAGCATCTTTTGTCATGCACAGGCATTCTATTAGCTAAAGGAACAAAATTAGATGCATTTTTGCCTCCTAGGTTAGATTTCATTCTACATACATGGGGTATGTGATTTCTTTTCAAAATGTTCATACAATTTATGTGTATAGGTTTATAACAACAATACTTGGTATAACTTTTCTTCGTAGATCCTTTGGTGATGATTCGGATATACTGCCAAAAGGTCTCTATAGATGTCTTGATAATTGTAGCAATTATCAATATATCAAGTTGGTATATTTTCTATCACTGGTAATTTAAAAAGGCATATACTTTTCTTTATATAGCTGAGAAAGACATGATTCCACAGGTGGTGACAGAATCTCTAAACAAAGATGTGGAATTCTCATATGCTATAGAACAATACTGCCCTATAGAAATAAAGTGTGTAACATTTTAAATGTTTTAGGATCCACAGAAAAAAAGTAAAAAGAAACAGGTAGAATTGGTTTTATTAACTTATATTTTATTTAACTACTACATCAAAAATATTACAATTTCAACATGTAATCAATGTAAAAATTATTGAAACTTTCTTTTTTTTTTTTTTTTTTCAGATTTTTTCAAAATCTCGTGCATATTCACACCTAACGTCACATCTCAATTAGGACTAGCCACTTTTCAAGTACTCAATAGCCATGTGTGGCTAGTGGCTACCATATTGGATAGCATAATTATAGTCTCCTGAGAGCAAATATACAGATCTCTTACATCTCAAGACATAGTCATCTTTAGTTTGTCTTTTTTAGGAACAATTCTCTTTGTTTTAATCTGCTGGGCTGCCAAAAGCAGTAGACCAGAAATGGGCTGGCTTTTACAGTGTGGATTTATTTGCTTATAAGCTTACAGTTCCGAGGCTGAGATAAAACATCCAAATCAAGGCATCATCAGGCAATGCTTTCTCCACAAAGGCAGGAGATCCTGGACTCGTCTGTCACATGGCAAGGCACATGGCAGCATCTTCTGGTCTCTCCCTTCTCTTCTGTTGCTTCAGCTTCTTGCTTCCATGGCTCTCTCTCTTTCTCTGTCCATATTCATCCTGTTCACAGAGGATGCCAGTAAGAGGATTAAGACCCATCCTGGGCCAAGCCTTAACTGAAGTAACCTAACCAAATGGTCCTACTTAATGGATTAACTTTTAGAACACGATTTTCTGGGGTCCACACAGCTTCAAACCATCACACTATTCTCAAAAGAAGTAAACTAGCAGGTTGATAGGAAGCAAGGGCCCCCAAGGTAGAGTAGAAGTTCCTTATAGCTCTCTCATAAGTTCTTTCTGGACTCTGTTTATACGTTTTTTAGAGTTGTTTTATTTGTTTCATTTGTTTAAATTGACCCAGACAGACCTGATTACAATCAATAAAAAGAATGGGCTTTAATTATGTTTTCTAGACTTGTGCTCTCCTTTCCTTAGATAACATCAAAGATACTGCCAAGGAAGAAGAGAAAGAGCATGTCTATTCCTATTCCTAATTTAGGATTATTTTTCTTTTTAACCTCCTAGTTGATCATAGTATGATCATTTAGTCAGAATGTAAACTGTATAAAACTATGTGATTAATTTTTTCCTCACTCAAAAAGTTGATTAGCCTCATTACTAATTTGTGCATTTTCCCTCTTTCTTTAACACCCTTCCCTCCTGATAAATATTTTCATTGTGAGTTTTATAATATCAAATTTATATTAAGTTTTACAATAACAATAAACTTCTAGATAATATACTTAGATATACATTGTAGGACAAAAGACATTGTTAAATAACTGTTTTCCCTTTTATTTCTAAATCTACCAGACAGTAACCATTTTACAACATCTAAACAGAGTTTAACAGCAGTTTTAAATGAAAATATAAAGCATCTTCATTATAATTATTTTGTCTTTTGATTATGCTGAACAGATTATCATTTACCATCCCAAGGTTGATGTATGTTATCAGTGGGAGGTATGTATGTGTCATTTGTAGCTGCCTATATTAGTTTCCAATTGCTACATAACAAATTAACACAAACTTAGTTGCTTAGGACATTATGCATTTATTATCTCACTGTTCTGTAGTTCAGAAATCTGGACAAGACATAACTGTCTTCACTGCACGGGGTCTCACGATACTGCAGTTAAGGTGTCAGCAGGGGCTGTAGTCTCATCTGAGGCTTAGGGTCCACCTCCAGGTGCACGTGTTCTTTGGCAGAAATCATTTCCTCACAGCTGTCCAACTCATGGAGTCTGGGTTGTCAAGGAGGAAAACCCCTCTCGTGCTTCAAATCTCCCCTCAAAAAGGATCCCAGCCCTTTAAGAGCTCACCTGGTTAGGTCAAGCCCACCAAGGGGTAATCTTCCTTTTGATTAACTCCAAGTAAACTATTTAGTGCCCTTAGACATTTGCAGAATCCCTTTTGCCATGTAATTGATCATGAACCTGACACCAGAGACTAGATATCACAGGGTCCATCTTAGGATTCTGACTACCATCCTGCCCCATATGCTTTACTTTAAACTCTCTCTCCTTCTGCATTTGTTAGTTTTCCACTATCCAGGTTGTGAACTCCACCTTCCCAGCGTAGTTTTGGGGAAAAAAAAAAACAACTGCATTTTCAGAATCCCTTGTGGCTAAGCTGTCGGAATGCAACCTCGGTTTTGTGAATTAGATGCACCTAAGTGGGACTTAACTTTGGAGATGAACTGTAAGAGGAAGCAAGTTGGGGATGGTTCATTCATTTTGCTGATATGGGGTAGGTAGTGGCTGTGGGAGTTTCCTGCTTAGGCCAGTTCTGTGGTGTGATTCTAGGCATTGTACCTGGAGGCTGATCTTGAACCTGTTTCTCCAGCCCACACAATGATACTCTGACTTATCTAATATCTCTCCATAAATTCATTTTCTACCAAAAATAGCTGAAGGATATTCTGTGGCTTACCATTAATAGCCCAACTGATAAAACTCCTAATATTCTCTTATGACTCTGGAGGAAATCATGTCTTTCCAATTAGGTGAGATTATTTTGAGGTGTTTTCACAGGTAGAAAAAATGTCTTATTAGAGAAGCATTTTATATGTCTGTTATTTCTTTACCATTACTTTATTTGCATATTCTGGAACATGATGATTATGTACCTTTAAGTTTTGATTTAAAAAAATGCATATAATCCATAACTTAAATACTCCTTTATTTCCTGTCTCCTCCCTTCTCTCAATTGCACTAATATTGTTGAAAAATAAATAAATATTACTCAATTTTGTGATATCTGTTCTAGTTATTGTCCTTAAAGTATTAAAAAATCATAGCTGACTACTATTTGCCTTAAAACATTTCTCCTGTTAAAGTATTTGCATTTGTTTAATGTTGACTGACAAGCTAATTGTTCACACTAAATTCTTCTATTTACAGTTTTCAAAATTCTAGACAAGTTGCATTTTTGCAACTTTTTTTTGGTGCATATTTACTGCTCTTACAGTTTTTCTCTTCAGGTTTATGGCATATGATTAATCACTGTCTGAATTGTAGCAGAAAAGGTATGAATAGCTTTTCTTGTAAACAAAATTTGATTAGGCAAAACTGCTTTATTTTCTTTCATAGGCTTTTAAACAGATTGGATAGCATTGCCTCTATTTTATATCCACCAAAATAATATTTTAATAAGTGCCATTTGCCCAAATTTATTGTTATAGAAAATATCCTGCCCCAATGACAAATAATCTTGTCTTTAAACATATACACAAAAGATACATGCCTTATTAAATATTTTCCACTTGAATTTCAATTTGTTACTCGATTCCTAATCAAATCATTTAATAAATTATAAAGGCCAATCTCAATATAAGGCAAATAATTATTTTCATTTATCTTGTTTTTCAGATTTAGGGCTTCTTCCTTCATATTTCCAAACTCACACTTCTGTTTATACCTAGATTTGCATTGTGGTTCTGCTGCTAACTAGCTGAATGACAATGTTCATACTAACTATCTTCTTTGGTTCTCAATTTTCTTATCTCTAAAATGGGGCAGGAGATTCTAGTATTCTAAAATTCGTATTTAATTGGCCATTATTTATCTAAAGCAATATTAGTAGTATTAAAGATATCATTATCATCATGATATCAGTTTTGAAAATATATTTTCTACTGAGTCTGTGCTAAATTACTGTTTGGGGGAGTTGTTTGTCTTTGCTATCCCATTTAATATTCTGAAAACATTTCAGCTGGTGCTTTTTTTCTTTTTTCTTTTTAGTGCTTGTCTTATGCAATGTAGAAGAAATCAGCAAAGGGATCTTAGAGTTAATGACAGTTATATAATGAAATTGCTGTATTTAAAAAGTGATCAATTCCATTTAACAAGGTGCTAGTGATCTCATAGAATTTTCAGCATTAGTAAACCAGCTCCAGTCACCAAGCAGTCAGTTAGTACAAATAATAGCGCATATCAGGAATGGAGAAAGAAAGTTATTTTACTTAAATTTCCATTGAATGAACATTTCCATTTCTAATAAACATATTTTGGATACTTTAACAACTGCCAAATATTCTTTTAAATTTTCAATTCCAAATGTTTTCCCAGTATATTCCATGGACAGGGCTAAGTGCCCAATGGGTTTAGCTTATAAAAAGAGGAATATTCATAAGCTTGACACTTCCTGGATCTTTAAATACCCAGAATCATTTATTAGGTGGCATCAATTAGAGTTCACTGATGGCAAGCAACAGAAACTAACTCTTACTAACTAAAATAGTAAAATAAATTTATTGGAAAGATAATAGAGCTCAGAGAAAAAAAAGAGAAGCTTTAAGAGTCAAACTGAAAAAATAACAGGCACCAAAACAGCTCAGAGAATTTAGGTGCAGGAACAAACAGGCAGTCTCTTAAGAGTTTAAGATTCATAAGGGATGAATCACCTCCAGACATTCCTATTGTGCAACCAAACAGTGGCTTACACAGCACTTATCCCAATCCCTACAAAAATACTCCATTTCCCAGTCTCCCAGTTGAGGGTGTCTATTGACAGCCCTTGGAAGGAGTTTTCAACCCTTTGTTTTCTACTTCAATGTGGAAGTGATGCCTAGAGGCACAATAACAACCTACAACCATAAGAATTGCAATCACATTCTAAACATAGTGGTGCAGGATAACCGAAGGAGCTTGGCTCCCTGATGATGTCAGTGAGCTGGCACATCTGTGCTGGCCTCCTATCTCCAAACTTCTTACTATGTTACCTAAAATCCCTTACTCAATGGAGCTGCTAAATTTTGTTTTCTGTTGCCTAGAATTAAACACAATTTTAACTGAGAGTCATTTGAGAGTTTTCTGAAGGCTGAATGTAGGTTGCAAACAAACCCCTTGGCTAGAGGATTGCTGGGCATAGTTGTTTAGCAGCCTCCTTGTGGCAGAAACTGCTAGATGGTATTCTGGCCTGTTTCCTCTTCTTCCTGGGCATGGCTAACCACATTTCCAATCTCTTTTCTCATATTATCATGGGTCTGACTTCCAGTGCTTAGAATGTGAACACAAGTGATGTATGCCACTTCCTGATGTAGCCTATAAAACCCTCCCCTGCACGCTTGAGCTCTTTTCTGCTTCTGACTAAATGGAATTAAGAGGATTTCCAGACAATATTTGCAATTCTGTGTCCAGATAATGGAGCCACAAGATGGAAAAACCTGACTCTCTGAGTCTTTTGAACCACCTGGAGGAGAGCAGTCAAACCAGAAATAGTCATTGGACCACTACATAAAAAAGAAATGAATTTTTTGAGGCAGCTGAACTTTTGGGCATATGTTATAGCGATTAGCATTACCTTAACTTGTATACCCACTGAGACTGCAGTGTAGGAGGAAGAGCTGCCCTGGGAATATGAATATGCCATTGCCAGAGGAGGAAACGAATATTGGGCAGACAACAGCAACAGCAGCCTTCCACTACAGCAGCTTCTGTAATGTTCCACAGGACATCTTATACTTGTGTCCATTTATGAATGAATTCCTTGGGCCTGTGGCAGGCTGAATAATGGCCCCCACTTAAGCACATATCTTAATCCCTAAGATCTATGACTGTGTTACTTTACATGGCAAAGGGGAATTAAGGGAGCAGATGGAATTATGGTTGCCAATCAGCTGACTTTAAAATAGGGAGATTATTTTAGATTATCTGGGTGGGCCCAGTGTAATTATAAGGGCACTGAAAAGTGGACGTGGGAGACAGAGGTTGATGTCAGTGTGATACAGTGTAAGAATGACTCAACTTGTCTTTGTTATCTTTGAAGAGGTAGGGAAGGGGGCCACAAGCCAAGGAATGCTGGAAAAGGGAGGAAATAGATCCTCCCACAGCCTACAGAATGGAACTCAGCCCTGTTATTGCTTCGATGTTAGTCAATCCCTTGGTTTTAGCCTGATATTTTTATCAGACTTCTAACCTACAAAACTATAAGATAAAAAAATTTGTATTTTTAGTCACTATGTGTGGTAGATTGAATTATGTATTTCAATTTAGACATGTTCTTAATTTTTAATCCACATTCCTGTAGGTGTGAACCATTGTAAACAGGATCTCTTGAAGGTGTTATTTTTGTTAAGGTGTAACCCAACTGAATGAGGCTGGGTCTTAATTTGGATTACTGGAGTCCTTATAAAGAGAAAGAAACTGGAAGCCAGAGAAAGAGAAAGCCCCTGGGGGAGCCTGAAGCCAGAAGTAGTGGAACATGGAAGGGAAAGGAGAGGATGTTGCCTTGTGACAAAAGGCAGAGCTGTACAAAGAAACCCCAAGGATAGCCAGAAGCCAGCACCAGAACATTACAGACTTTGGGGATAGGGCACTGCTGTGCTGACACCTTGACTTTGGACTTGTCCTAGCTTCAAAACCATGAGCCAATGTATTACTATTGTTTAAGTCAACCCATTTTGTAGTATTTGTCACAGCAGCCTGAAAAACTAATACACTATGTTTGCATTAATTAAAAAGTTACGGTAGCTATAGGAAACTAATACAAGGACCTACTATGTGCTAGACATTTTATTTTAGTTACTGGGACTACCACAATGAATAAAGACATGTTCCTTTTCTTCAGAGAGAGAGTCAAGTAAATAAACAATTTCAAAATATATCCAGTTGAAGAGGAGAAGTTTGGGGGAAAATGTAAAAAGTGAGGAAAGACTTTCCAGTAGGAAGAGTGGCCTATGTAAAAGCCCAGAAGTGACAGAGAGTGCCGAAAGTTTTGGAAACTGCAAATAGTTCTGATTGACAGGAAGACAGAATTTGAGAGCAGGTAATGCTGGGGAGGTGGGCCAGGATAAGATCGTGGAGGCCTTGTGAATCCCACTAGGAGCTCCAACTCCCTACAGACAGCAATGGGGAGTCATTGAAGGGTTAGAAAGGGAAAGGCCATGACCGGATCCTTGTAGGAGGAGCCTGTGGTTTCAGTGTGAGGATAGGTTAGAGGGGGAGGAGCTGGAGGCAGAAGGCCACTCAGGAACTTGCCACAGGACCTGAGGCAAGTGGTGACAAGTCTGGCTTGACGCAGTGGCAGTGAGGGTGGAGAGTGGTTGGATTTCAGAACTACACTGATAGTAGGACTTACAGGACTTGACCAGATGCCTCTCGGCTTTCTGCCTTGGGCACCAGTGTGAACAGTGATGCCATTTACTGAGCTAGGGACACAGGAAGAGAAGAAGGTAAGAATAAGGATGGAAGGGGAGTGGGATAATGATGGGCTCTATATATTATTTCACCATCATCATCATCATCAAATTATATTAACAACACTTAGAATAGCATGGTACCAGCTGAAATGATATTATGTATATATCTCTTTGTGTTCATTGTAAGCAAGCTTAACCATCTTTTTCAGCAGAGGACCATTACACCCAAGTTCATTACCACAACAAAACCACAGATTCTCTTTTATATGGAAGTACAACTAATACCTCTGTGGAAATTGCCTTATGGTCAGCTGGAGGCAGGGAGGGGCTTACTCAGCAGGGAAGAGGTCCTCCATGAGTTCATAAATTAGTCAGCTTCAAGAGGTTTTCTGAAAAGGTGCTGATAAAATATATTTTAAAAGAATTACCGGATTACTGAGTGTTTCCAGTAAAACATTAAGTGGCTGTTTTGTTGATCTTATCTTCCTTTCTCAAACTGCTGAAAAGCAGCACTGTCTTATTATGGAAAAACTGAATTTTCTCATCAATCTCCAGCAACTAGAACAATGAATGCCTGGAACATGATTGGTATACAAGCACTATTTGTTTATTTTGTTATTGTGCCAGGCACTGTTCTAAGGACAAATCCTCACAACATCCTTATTCAGAGAGATCAATTATTCCCATTTTAAGGATGAGGAAGCAAGCTGTGAAATCTCAAAATTCAAAGTCAAATCTGTCTGCTTACAAAGCCCTTTATTTCAATTGTTCTATTACACTGCATTTGTGGGACCCATGGAGCATCCAAGTGATAATATCCAGCAGATAATTGGAAATAAGGGTCTGGAATTCAAGAAAAAAAAAATCTAGCCTGCAGATGCACATTTCACAATCAGTGGCATTTAAAGGGCAACTGAAGGTAAGGGAGAAGACAAGGTCACCTGGGCAGTAGTTTTCAAACATTTGACCACAGTCAGGAATAGATTATTTTTTATCGTGACCCATATACACATACATAAGTACACATACTACTGAACCAAAAGTCTAGTATGACAATACCTACCCTTATTATATGTGATATACTTTATTGGCAAATTATATTCTCTTCTATGAAATTCTATTTCATTTTTAAATGCTGCTTGCCACCCATTAGATTGATTTCATAATCCAATAATGGGTTGTGATATGCAGTTTGAAAAACCACTGCCTTTAGAAATCTGTAGTGAAGTAGCTGCCAACCAGTGACCAACTGACCATATCTGACATGGACATGTGTTCTCTTTGGCAAGCTATTTCTGGCATGCAGATGTGTTTTGCTTAAGCAAAAATTTAAATATTAGAGATTTCAAATAAAAGTCCAGATTTCCAGATTCTCTTGATTCTATTCAGCTTCTGTGGTTTAAGTCAAAGATACTTGTGGACTTAATTGGCAAAAACTGGAAAAGAAAAAGGTTCTGCCCCCTTTAGATGTTTCCTCCAGGGGTCTGATCCCCACTGTCATGAAGAAACATAAATAAAGGATTTCAGAGAGGGGAGCCTGTCTTAACATGTAGTTTGAATTTGCCACAAAAACCCTAGGATTTAGAGGATGAGGCACCTGGAGTGCAATAGCCAGATATTATTTTGGCAGTGGTGTTTTATGGATTAAACAAAAAGGTGGCTCCCACGTACACCCTGTATTTGGAATAGGGGCCATAAAACAGGGTGGTAACGGCAACTCCTGTAGCAATGTGGAATGAGGCTGAGCACCACAGTGTAACTTTCACGGTCTTTTGGAGTGTCTCAAATCACCTCCCACTGATGGCTCCAGGAACCTGGCACTGTTACCAAGGTCAGAAGCTTGGCATGATAATACTCTTACTAAGCTTCAGTTTCCTTTTAGTGTCTGCAACCATCATATCCCGTCATTAAGGTGGGTATATAAAATGAGACGAAGTCAAGGCTCTGAGAGAAAAAATGAGGTCACACAAGGACATCATTTACAATGAGCATTAACTAAGTGTACCCCCCAAAGTGCCCAGAATAATATAACATTTGAAAAAAAATTGGCCACCTTAAGTCTCACACAATGAAAGAATCAAAAGTCACCCGAGAATTAACAATTGAATTTTATTGCAAAGAAAATTTGAAGGGAGGGAGCAAAGTAATCTCACATGTTACTTGCTTCCTTCACTTATTTATGTTACAGATAGATCCCATAAGCATGTAATTAAAAAAAAACAAAACATAAAACTGTTACCTAAAAACAAAATAAAAATAAAGATTTCCACCTTACCATTAATCTCTTTTGTTTAACACTAAAGGAAGACAAAGAAACAAAAAGAAAAAGCAGGCTATTCTCATCAAAATGTCATTCTTGGAAGCAGAGGAGTGTTTGCTTTTCTTTTGTTCTTTCAAATTCCAAGGGAGCAATACAAGCTGGAGTGTCTCTTTGCCTTTTTATCTGCCAGGAAATAGCACACAAAAGCAAGGCTTCTTTTAGCAGGTCAGAGACATTTGTGTTTTCTTTTTTTCTATTCCCTATTGAGCTGAGCCTTTTAAAAACCTACCCACTGTGCTTCTCTTGTTTTGTAAGCACCAAGATTTGTGTATATTCTTTATATAGCACATTTCCCGTGTTTTACCATGTTAGCAAGTAAAATGAATGCATGTTTTAATGTGTTCACAAGTAAAAAATCTGTATTTCTTTGATTATGAATAAAGGTAGAGCTGCTAAAATATCATAAGGTCAAATTTACCTAGAATTACAATTTATACATAAAATACTCCATGTGTTATATAGCCAGCCATAGCATGAACTAATCAAATCTTCAAGACCTAAGATTTTATAATTCTTAGTTATATAGAATATATACATCATAATGAGAGTTTTACTTCTCTGCAGAGGTATTGTCAAGTAATAAGGCAAACAGGCCAACATGATATACAGGACAAAAATGACCTATTCTTATTCAGCCTAAAGAAGGTCACTTTATTTTTCCAAACTCACCAATCAAATAAATCCCTCCTTTCCTGTGGAGAGACACCAGGAGTATGACTAGTTTAGTTGAGACCTCCTCAAATGAAACATAAGGCCAAGAGGAAAGGGGGTGGCTCTAGAGGGGGTCCAGTAGTTGGAGAGATGCTTGTTCTTAGGCAAGTTAGTACAAGGTAGGATGGGAGAATGGAGAATGAGGGGCCATTGTGTGTTTTGAGCACAAAGTAAGATCTCTAACCCAGTAAGAGCAAAGTAAATGGAGGTTCTTGTGATTAAGATAGCTTTGGCTTCCAATTGTAATGGAGTCTTACTACATATATAACAACAATGTTGATCCTTTACAAGTACTCTGCACACCTTTTATTCTTTGAGGCAAACTCTTAGGCATTGTCCTCTATGATCCTCAGAACGATCTGGTGAGGTGGTAATGAAAGGCACTTATTATGAATTTATTATTTTTCTTATTTTTAAAAGTAAAGGAACTAAGGCTTAGTGACCTTACCATGGGCACTCAATGAGAGAGAACAACCTCTGGGACTAGAGTCCAGCTCTTCTGCCTCTACCATGACTAGGTACAAAGAGACACCACGTGGCTGTGAACTCTTAGTCTTGGAGTGGGGGTTTGTCTTCTCAGCAGCCTTTCAAAGCTACCTAATGATACCTGAGATCATTATGATTTTGTAGGACTGTTCATATTTTAAGGGGCTACTTATGGCCTATCTTGAGATTGTGGTCAGATATCTATAACCATTCAATGACTCAGCAGATATCTATCATAACAGGATATAGAAGAGGGAGCGGATGTGGCTCAAGCAGTTGGGCACCCACCTCCCACATGGGAAGTCCCGGGTTTGGTTCCTGGTGCCTCCTAGAGAAAATGAGCAGACAATGAGTGGACACAAAGAGTACAGACAATGAGCAGACACAACAAGCAGAGACAATGAACAGAGACAAGTGAGCAAACAAACAATGAGCAGACAGATGAGGGAGCCATTGGGGGGAGGGCAAGATACAGAAGATAGTCAATATATGATTGTTGAATAAATTGAAAGATCTGCCATAGGCATGTGAGCTCACATTTTATGATTTTATTGTGACAAGACCCACTACTACTACAAAAGTCACAAAGACCAGATACTATTTTTTCATAACTTACCCTCAGCTAGGAACATGAACCCATGGCCAAAATTGCTGCTGCCAGGAAATCTAAGCATAGAGAAAAGGAAGTAAAGAAGCAGGGGCAGGGAGCCCTCAGTGTCCAGAAGCAGCTGTGCTGGTGGCACCTGCAGTGAGGTGTCCAGTGGCCATGGCTAGGAGGGCCAGAGACAATGCCATCCTGGCCAGAACTTGGTGTCATTTTGTGGTGCCAGTTGGGATTCTGGGTTTTTAGTTCTAGTTCCTGCCCATTTTCTAAGCCATCCTGGTCCTGGCTATCATGTGAGCCACTTGATAGCCTTCCAATAAATTCCTTTTTTGCTAAAATTGGCCGGAGTCAATTTCTGCTGCTTGAAAATTAAGAAAAAAAAAATCTTGATTGAAGAGTTACACAGATAAATAAATTTGTTCATGTAACAAACATGAACTGAGTACTATGTGTTAGTCACTGTCCTAGATGTTAAGAATACAGCAGTAGGGGGCAGATGTAGCTCAAATGGTTGGGCATCCATCTTCCATATGGAAGGACCTGGGTTTGATCCCCGGGACCGTCCAGTAAAATAAAGAAAAATGTAGAAGGCGCGCGTGCTGCCAGGCCCCATGCACGGGCATGCCAGGCCCCGCCCAGCCACGCAGCAAGATGATGACGAAACAGGAGAGAGACGCAGGGGAGAGCCAAGACGAGATGCGCCAAGACACCAGGAACTGAGGTGGCGCAGGTGGCAGAATGCCTATCTCCCACATTGGAGGTTCCCAGGATCAAATCCCGGTGAAGACAGGAAGAGAAGGATAAGAAGAGAGGACAGGAAACAGACACAGAGAATTGCCCAGCAAATGGACACAAAATAGCAAAACGGGGGAGTGGGGGGGTTTGAAATGGATAAAAGTAAAATAAATAAATAAATAAATCTTTTAAAAGTTAAAAAAAGAATACAGCAGCAAATAGAATCAGTAAGACACTTGCCCTTACAGAGATTATGTTTCAGTGAGAAGTAGAAAGATAATAAACAAAAAAGTAAACAAAGGAATAAAATAATGTCAGCTAGTGATAAGTGCTATGGGGCAAAAAGACTAAGGAAGCAGTGCTATTCCACTTTGCATTAGGTTAGACGATCTGTCTGAAGAGATGATATTTGAGCGGAGACTGGAATACAAAGAGAAGTCTAGAGGCAAGGCTTTTCAGGCAGAGCAAAGAACGGGAGCAAAGCTCTAAGGCAGGACTGGACGTGGTGCATTTGCACAATAAAAACGTGGTAGTAACACAAGGTGAAGTCAGACAGGGGCAGATCTTGTAGGGTCTTGCAGGCCATGGTAAGAGATGAAGGTTTTATTCTAAGCATAACAGCCGTTCTTTGAGGGTTTTAGGTAAGGACCTGAGAGAAACTGATTCACATTTTAAAAAGGTGATTCTGGTGTTCTGTGGAGAATGGATCATAAAAACCCAAGATGGAAGCCAGAAGACCTGCCCGGTGCCTGTTGCAGGAGTCCAGGTGAGATACGACAGGTGCAAAGCAGTTTTCCTCCAAGACCTCTAAGTTGTAGTAGATGGAGAGGTTTAACAAAGACAAAGTAAAGAAAGCATATGAGTTGAGGTGCTTATCTTACACCTCTGAAAAACAGTTTATATTATTCAAGGATACGGTGAGTCGGGGCCACCATGTAAATGCTTAAATAAACACTTCCATTTCCAAGCAATTGATAAGGTCAAGGCGGTTTCTTTGTTCAATTTTGTGTAATTTTCCATTCCATTCAGCTGAAAAGAACAGGCAGGCAAACATCACTGTTCAATTCTTCAGCTTTGTGATACAAGAAATAGAGCATAATGTCTGAAACACCAAAATTAATTTTCTTCACACTGAGATATGTTCTTGGTTAATTCAAGGTTTCATGACAAATAATGTTTGCTTTGAGATGACAAAAACATAGGCCTGGACAAGCTCATTGTACAAACAGTTGTCTTAATCTAGAATATTTATATATAAATTTATAGATATATATTTATATATATTTATATCTTTTGTGTATATTTAAACAAGCTAGACATTTTGGAAACATGGTACCTGGTGTTGCCTCAAGTTCTTTGTAATTCACTCAGTCAAATCAATTAAAAATTATCAACAGCAAATATTGATTACATATCACTATTTATTGATTCAATTAATGCTTCTGTGAAACTGTTCCTATTCTTAAATAAAATAAGACAGTTTATGAAATAGTTCAAAGAAAACTTGTTCTTATTTTGCCCTTTACAACAATATGGAATGCTTGGTTCTTTTTTAAAATTCCTAATTGAGAAAAAAAAATGGATAATTAGGATATCTAATGAATAAATTGACTCATTTTAATTGTCTTTGTGTACAATTGGTTTGACTTCAAAATAAAATGACTAGTAAGACCACTTAAATAATTGTCAATTCAGTCAACATTTTTCAGTGCTCTTTGAAGGAACTATTTCCTCCCCTTAATTAATTATGCATGAAGAGGTCTTTTGTATTCAGCTGTGCATATCATCATTTTAAAATCACCTTACATGGATAGAAACAGGTTTTAATTGGTCATAGTGGAAATACTGGGAGCATCAACCTGATCTTAGCCAAAAGATCAAAACCAAAAAATCAAAAGATAAGATTCAGCTAATAGTAAGGGGACAGACAGAATCCAACTTTTATGGAAAACCGATTTCATATTAAATATTAAGTATATAAGCCCATCTATTTCAGACAAGAACCCTACAAGTATATTTATGAGGTTTTAGCCTCATAAATAAAGAAGCTCCAAAAATGACATATTTAATAGGTGGCAAAATCAAGATTAAAAACTATCTTTCAAGCTCCAAATATTTCTTGATTTCTACTTATTCATGTTAATTCCCCTGCAATATTCTCTGAAGTAATTGTTCCAAGTTTTTCCACCAGTTCTGCTCTACCCCGACTGTAATTGGAACCTTCCACACCATAAATAAATTCATCTGATACTTTTAAAATAATATTGATTTTTTTCTTTGGTTATAAGGGTTATACATACTTGCAGAATACTTAGAAACACAGAACAAAACTATAGTTATCCCACTGGTTCTTAGGAATAACCTCTCTTTTGTATGTTTCATACAAAGTTGGGATCATGTTCCATCACCAGTTTTGTATTTTGATGAATTTACATGATATTATATCAATACCTTTTTCTTTGTCACTAAATGCTCTTTGAAGATATATTGTTTATATAGTGCAAACTATTCTTTTGAATGGATTTACAAGAGTCTATTAAATCATTGTTCCATATATGGATATCATAATTTTAATCAACTTTTCCTCTTTTTAATCATATTGTAGCAAACATCCTTATTTGTCCACATTTCTTATTATTTGTTAAAAATACATTTCTATAAGTTGACACCATATTAAAAATATACATTTTGAAAAGATTGATATATCTTGTTAAATTTCTCCGGTTGCTCTCTAGAAAAGTTCTAACAATTTTTTCTCTTACCAGTCCGCAACTCACTACACTCACCAAAAACCCCTGCAGATTTGAGAAGGAAAAATAGCATCTAATTATGGTTTTCTATTTGAATTTTTAGCTTACTGGTTCAGTTGAATCTTTTTTTTTTTAAGGATTTGTTTTATTTTTATTTATTTCTGTCCCAAAAGCCAGAAGCTGAAATCAACAGAACACAGGAGCACAGAGAGAAACTCACAGAAAGTGCGAGAGAAGCCACAGAAACCAAGACGCTGAGAAAGATGAGACCCGGAGAGAAGAGAGACGTCACCATGTGCCTTCCCATTTGATAGAGGAATCCAAGAACACCGGCAGCTAGTCTTCTGGGAGAGAATGTCGCCTGATGCCTTGATTTGGACATTTTCATGGGCTCAGAACTGTAAGCTTGCAACCTAATAAATCCCCATTGTAAAAGCCAACCCATTTCTGATACACTGCCTCCAGCAGCCTTTAGCAAACTAAAACAAGCATGGACCTGTCATTGAAACATGCTGCCCTCAGGACAGGGACATGGGCTCAAGAAAGGTGGTTCTCTTCAGCTGCAGGCAACCCTGAGAGAGGGACTCAGCTGAGAGCAGTAGCCACCAGTACTTCCAGCACCACGGGAGAGAGGGCTTCAGTCCTGAGACACATAAGGCACAGAGAGTCTGGGTGGTAAACTGCAGCATCCAATGCAGAGGAAATCCCGACCTATCTTTATTTCTCTCCCACCATTGCCTTTAAGTTTTATTGAATCTCTTCCTCATCTTTCTATGCCCCCTCTACCACCAATGGATCTCATTGCATTTTAGGGCAATTTCAGGTATAAGCAAAACATTCTGTTTCCAGTCCTTCAATTTGTCTTAAAATGTAACTCTCTCGTTCAAGGTAAAGCTGCTCCCCTTCTTCTCCTCTCGAGTTCTAATCTCAGCTGGGAAACCTGTGGTGGAAAATAGAGAATGTGCATTATCATTTTAAGGGGTATTGATCCAATGATTATCACTCTTATCAGTTGTATTTTTTACAATTTCCCTTTCTACTTTTCCCTTCCTTTTGTTGACAAATATAGGTTCAACTACTCTCACTCTAGACAGACATACACCGAGAAATAAAATTTTAAAATGATAGCGCCATCCTTCCTTTTTATCATCTTCTCTTTTTCTTTCTTTCACTCCAAAGTGGAGGAAGTGGCACTTACTGTCTGCTTCCTGTTACCTGCTAATCTTTGACTTCTAACTGCTGGCATCATTGTCCCCATCCGTCCTCTGAAACTGTTCTTCCGAAGGCCATGCGCGCTATGCAACTATGAAATGTTACAGTTTTTTCTTCTCATTCCATTTGACCTTTTTGTGCACTTTCTTTTTATATGTATCTCATACCATTCCTTTTCTTTTTATTCCTATTGTTGTATTTGTCCCTGTAATCACCTCATGACTACACCATGGCAATTGCCTCCTAACTAATCACCTTGCCTTCAGGCTCCCTGCTCTCAAATCTCCTCTCCAGGAGAAGGAGGGTGACAGTGAGCAGTGCCTGAGCTCTTCTTCGAGATAGAAAATGAGAACCAATGTGTATAACCTACCTCAGTGGATTGCCTGAAAATAGAGCCTATCTTAGACAATTTTATATTCCATGCATTGCCTTGTTCTGGGGCCTTGCACAAAGAAGGCACTCAATGAATATTTATGAGATTGCTGGATGAACAAAGAGGCTCTTTTTTTTTTCTTATTCACAACATGTGTTGAGAACTTGTGTTGCTAAGACAAAGTTTTCACTCTGAAAACCAATAATGACAACTTACAAGAAATACAGTTAATGGCACATTATTGTTTTTTAGAGAAATTAAACAGGTACAAACAAACAAATTTATTTTACTTTATGAATAAAATAAAGCACAGCTAGAGTCAGGTAAAAGAATCCTGTTGGAAAGGAGATGAAAAATTATGAATCTTCCAAAAATATATATGTCATATCAACTGGTCAATCATAAGACAGTTTGGTTTCAGAATGAAGAAATCCCATATAGAGCTAAAGGTTATGGCTTTATTTAGGACATTAAATCCATCAACTAGTATTATTGCCACAAACATGGTGTCAACTTATAAATATCTCCAAGCCCCTATTTTCTAAAACATGCAAACTGAGATTCCAAAAGGTCTTTTTTCTTTCCTTTTTTCTTTTTGGAGGCCTATACATTTTATGTACATTCAGCTAAATAAACTGCTGAATTTGTATACTGACAGGATAGTCCTTGAAATGACAGGTAGGAGGTCTCAGATTAACCCATTAACTCGATTTCCACAATGACCTGCTAAGAAAAATGAGCTACAGGGAGCTAAGAAATAAAGGATCACAGTTTAATTAAATAAAAACCTTAATGAATTGAAGTCCTAGAGCAGAGCACATCTCAAGACCCCACAGTCCTAAGGGAACTGTCAATAGCAAAGATGCAATTATCTGAACCGATTGTTCACGAGTCTCAACTTGTTTTTGATAGCACCCCATGTTGTTTCCCAGGGCATAATGATTTTGGCAGAGAAATAGCCTGGAAGAGTATGCTGAAAATAGCTGCTTTATAATTACATTGCTTAGTTCTGTAAATCTGATAATGAAGTAATATCTGATATGCAAAAATTAATCATGCATATATTAAATGTCGCATGAGTGAAATTTCCATTTGGTGGATGCAACCTCGTCACAAAAACCTTTGGGAAACTGAGTTCAAAAAGCCAACTGCGGGTAAAAGAAACCAGATTTGCCTTCCCATCTACATTGCCATACCTATTAGATCTAAGGGGAAGATTTCAATCTATTGAAGCCCTTGGCCTCGTGCTGCCCCTGGAATGTCTTGGGTGGATTTGAGGAGTGACTGAAGGCTGAGTGATTCTTTTGGGGACTCTTGCAGGAGGGCAGTTGTGTTTACACTATTGTTAATTAACCCCCATATGAGTTTCCTATTTCTAATGTAACAAATTACCACAAACTAAGTGGCATAACAACACAAGTTTATTATCATACAGTCCTGGAGGTCAGAAGTTTAAAATGGGTCTACAGTACTGCATTCCTGTAGGATGCTCTAGGGGACGATTCATTTCCTTACCTTTATCCAGTTATTAGAGATCACCTACATTCCTTGACTGGTGGCCCTTACCTACATAGTCAATGTCATCTTCTTTCCTCTCTGACCTCTGCTTCCACCCTTGCATCTTCTTTCTATGCCTCTGACCTTCCCACCTCTTATAGTGGTGCTCTTGTGATTACACTGGGCCCATTTAATAGTCTTGTATTATCTTCCTATCTCAAGATCCTTAATTCAATCACATCTGCAAAATCCCTATTACCATGTGAAGTAGCATATTCACAGTAACTGGGGATTAAGACATGAACATCCCTGGAGGGGGCTTTATACAGCTTACCATGTTTCCCAAAAGGACAAAAAGATTTGCAGTAGAAATTGGTACTCTTTAGGTATCTGAGATCAGACTTGTGGGTATTTGCCACTGGCCTAATGTTGTGGTAATTATATCCATTGGGTTGTGTCCAGATGTGAGTTCCAGCAAAACCTCACAGAATGGCTTAAATGAGTTAAGAAGTTTGTCTCACACAACAGGAAGTCCAGCATAACCAGTCCTTGGTTTCTCATATTCTCCTCTTTTCTTATTCTACCATCCTTAGGTATGGCTGATGCATCTCAAGCGGCTCAGGTTTCTAGGCAAGAAAAAAGAGAAGGAAGAAGGGACAGCACTAGTAAACATCCACTTATATCCCAATCGCCAGAACTGAGAAACAGGGCCGCCCATGGCTTCAGGGGAGATGGGGAGGATGGGTTTCAACTTTCTGGTCTCTGAAAGGGGTTGAATCAGCAACCCAAGGTTCTTCCACAATAGCTAAGAAGCATTCTAAGCCTTAAACTCCCCCCTTTACCAATCAATGATTTTTAAAATATTTAAAAATATGCCCCCCTGCTCACCCAATTTTCCATCAGAATCCCCCAGTGGACAGCTAAAAATAACCACAAAATATTTACACATCACCAAAATAACAAAGTTTTTGAAATAAAATTATTTAAACAAGCCTAAATGGTAGTTATGGATATAGTTTTCTTCTAAGCAAATTACCTGATTATGTTTTAAGTGACTAAATCAGTAAGTTATCTCATCACTTTTAAGTATGGCCCCTTGTATCTCAAACCACTTTTCTAGGCACTGCTCCTTCCTCATCACATAGATAATGCTTGTTGATTCAGGGCAATCATTTTGTCCAACATGCCCATGGCTCCTGTCTAACATTGATTGGTTGGGTAAAAAAATCTCAGCCTCCTCCATGGATCCTTCTCCAAGACCAGAGTTAATTCATCTAAGAATGGACAACTGATGAAACTGAGTCAGGCTTTTGCCTAGAAATTTAAAACCCAGAATTGAGAGAGCAAACAATCTCAACATAGATGACTGAACTATAATCCATAAAATTAAAAAGCTTTTGGCCTGCATGTTGCACATGTTGACTGAGGAGTAGAGAAAGCTGGTCCTTAGAGAAGGAGAATTATGAAATAGAAAGCAGCCCAGAAATGACCTTTGTTGGACATCACTCTGGAGCCCAGTCACTTTCTTGTGTTTGGTTTGGTTATTTACTTTGAGTAATTAAGAGGCTACTGGAGTTAGTTCAAAGTAGGGTTCTGTTATTTACAACAAAATATAACTCTATAAAGTTTATTTATGCATAAAAATTATGTCTGTGAAAGGTCTGCATCTGTTATAACAGAATAAATTATTTTGATTAATCCAAAGGAAGAATTATGACCTCTGGATAGAAACAATTAAACTGTAGTCTTATCTTTTCACAGATTCCTTATGCATCATACAGATGGCAAAGAATCTGAAATAACAATAAAAAAATTCAAGATATATACATACAATCTGGATAAGTGCCATCCATCAAGAAAAAAATTGAAATATTTTACCGAAATGAAATAAAATTTAATTTCAGACTTTATTTCAAACCTCTAGCATAGACTGGAGAGGACTTCAGTGTAGAGATTTCTTACCTTGAAAATGTTTAAGATTTGCTAAATTTGAAAATTCAGAAAATTCCATATTTTCATTTCTTGTAAGAAATTATTTCTTAATATTTGAAGTGAAAATAATTTTATCAGTTTTATTTTTAATAGCTAGTTTTAATATGCTTACATCTGATGGTTTAGATACCAATTATATCTTGTTTAAAATATAGCTATAAGATAAAGCACTAAAAACTGGTTTTGTGGTGGTAAGAGAGTACCCTGTATTATACATTACATTGATAATCATAAAGTTTTCTCATAAAACTGCAAGAAGGGCCATCTCAAACATCTTGTTAATGAGCTTTACTCTGCCTCCCTTGAGAATGCAGATGGGGTTTGCTTCCAGCCCTTCTGGAGGTAAATAAGGAAATGGGACTGACTGGATTGTAAATCCAGATGAAACCATTGTATGAAAAGATTTTCATTTGTGCCATCTGTTCAGTCTGAGCTGGAGATGAAATATAAGGTTTCACTGCACAATCCCTGGAGGATTGTCATCAAATGATCTTCTTTCCAATTTGCCTTCAACTTACCACAAGCTGCTTTAATTTCTTTCCAATGTGTTCATCATTTTAATGTCATCTGCCTTAGCTTTCTCCTTGGTTTTTAAGCACATCACTGACACGGTTGACCAGACTTTCCTTAAAAATGTGATTCTCTGACATGGAATTTTCTTGAGACACTTTCAGAATTTTGTCTGTCTTTTCAGATACCTGTTTTCCCTCTCATCTGCTAAGCATGAGTATTTTTTTGCAACTTTTGTCCTTAGCCATCTGTTTCTTAATCTCCATACTCTCTCCCTTAAAGAACACATCTATTCCTTTAGTTGCCATTGACATCTTCATGCAAATTCCCAGATCTTCTCTAGAGTTTTATTTGTATTCCTCCAAGGGCCAACTGGACACTTCCAATTTGATTTGGTCCTTCAAATTTAATAAATCTCAATTCCTCCAAGGGCCAACTGGACACTTCCAATTTGATCTGGTCCTTCAAATTTAATAAATCTCAAATCACATGTATCTCTGAACCACAAACCATTTATTCTCCTCACTTTTCTATTGCTATGAATGGCACTCTTATATTTAGTCTCCCAGGCCCCAAAGAGAAGTGGGTTTTTTAAATTTTATTTTATCTTCTCTTTCCGTTCTCATTTTAAAAATTGACAAGTTCCTGCTAGTTTTTATTTGCAATTTTGTCCACATTTGTTCATTTCTTTCTATTCCAGTTTCTACTGCCATGATTTTGGTCCTCATTACATTACATTTGGACTATGGTTATAACTAGGGGGATTTCCTGTGCTTCTGCCATTGGGGTGGGGGACTACAGTTGTACCTTGACACTCCCCATGTCGTCCTCCACCACTCTACCACCTAATATTCACCATAAGACTTTAAAGTCCAAGAAACAAATCCCAAGAACCTTTTAACTCCACGAAACACCATGCTTGCTTTGTTAATAACACTTCAGAAAACCAGAGTCAACGGGTAGCCACAGAGGGGACTTCGGCATTCTGCACAGCAGAGGATCTATTGCCTTTTTGTAACTTGGTCATAAATCAGAACAATTTCTTTTTCCAATATAAAGGGGGAGCTTCTCATGAAACTAAAACACCAGCTAATTGATAGTCCTCAGAGCTTTTCTGTTAGTATCCTTTTAGTCCTGAGTGTTACTCTTTTAGCTTTCCTAACAATGTGTGCTTTCTAATAACACTCATCAGAAAGTCTTGGGGGGCAGATAATGATAGTTTACAAGAGCAGCAGCCCAGAGTAAGGAAACTTCTGCAGTTCCTTCTGCTTCTATAATTTATACTCTGTGTAGAGTAAGAACTTGCCATTTGGTTCTTAACCTACCAAATAAAACAGACACTGGCACGTTTATGGATAGAAACAATTTCAGAATATATCCTAGGGTCCTCACTCTGGAACACATCCTTCTGAAATCAAACAGAGACAAACAATTTCTAGTATTAATTTTGATTTCAGATTTAACCCTATAGTTTTCTGTCTGATAAACCTGCTTCTGTATCTCCTGACTAATTCTGTGGTTTGTCTGGGAAAAGGAGGTTAAGCCTTAATTATTGAATTAGACTATACTTTATTTAAAAAGGGAAAAGCACGTTTAATAAGAATAGGTTATTTATGTATACCAGTATGTGTGATGTAAATAGAAGCTCCATTAATTCAGAAATTTTACTGTTTCCTTCATACGATAATAAAATTCCTTGTTTTGAAATTTTTTATATAAGACACAATTCCCCTGTTCAGATGAATTTGCTTAGGTATTTTAATATTATTGAAAAATATATTGTTTAGCAACATAAAATTTAGACTTAAATTCATAATTACAAGAAATTATTTTCTTCAACTATGAGATAACTTTTATCAGATTGGATTGTTTCTAAAATTTGATGACTCATATAATCAATGTCAAATGAAATTTGCCAGCTACTAGGGAGTAGGTAAGTTGATAAGAAGTTGTCACTGACTAAACAGTGACAAGTTTGATAAATTTAACGTGTGTAAGCTATTGATCACCTCATTGTCACTTCAATTAAGAGCTTTGCTTTAGTAACATCAAACTCTGGTGAATTTCAATTCAAATTCATATCCTTAACTGCGACTTAAAATTGCTTTTAAAATTCACATTATGATACAGCCTTAAAATTGAAAGTTATTTTATGTCCAGAAGATTCTCAGTTTTATCCCAGGCAGTAGAAAGTGCTAAATTTAGGGGGATGGGTAGAGAATTTTCTAAGATAACAAGGGTTGGTGTAGCCAATATAAGCACAAAGAAAGTCTATCACCAAGCATCCATCTGCTGAAACCTCCCAGCTGGCTTATAAAATACACTGTTCAACTCTCAGTGGTACATCATTTAATTACCAGAAGCAAAACTACAAATTTAACTAAATCAAAAGTTCAGATGGCTCCCTGTTCCTCTTTAGGTTGCTTTAAGACCATGATGAAGCCTGTGAAAAGCAGTGTGTTATTGTGAAGGTATGTGTAGCAGTTTGGCAGTTTGATATAGTTATGAATTCCAAAAATAGATGTTGAATTATGCCTGTAGACTGGTCTGTTAATCTGGGCATGATTAAGTTATGATTAGGGCGTTGACTGGGCCACGTCAATAGGGCGTTGAGCCCCACTCCTTGGTGGTTGGGGTCTCGAAGACAAAAGACATGGCAAAGGACAGTGTTGGAGCAGTTTTGAGTTGGAGTTGTGATGCGGAGTCTTGAGCTGGAGCCCCAGGAAGTAGCATACAGAGGAGCTTGGTCGTGAGGAAAGAGAGAAGGCCCTGGGAAGAGAAGCAAGCCATTTGCCTGATAGTCTACAGCTGACCTTGTGGCACAAAGCAAGCCTGAGTCCAGAGAGGGGCAAGCCCCAGGAAGAGAGGAACCCAAGAAGCCTGAATCCTGGCAAACGTCGGCAGCTGTCATGATCCAACAAGTGGCAATGCACTTTGGTGAAGAAAGATACTTATGTTTTATGGCTGGTAACTGTAAGCTTCTACCCCAAATAAATACCCTTTATAAAAACCAACCAATTTCTGGTATTTTGCATCAGCACCCCTTTGGCTGACTAATACAGTACGTGTGACTGCCAAGGCCAAGAGTGATTTAGAAAAATCTTCATATTCTAAATATAAAAAGACTTTTACCAATCTTTCTCATTGTATATTGCTGGACCACTTGCATCAGAGGTGACTGGAAGCTTATCTAGAATCACTTGCATCTCTGGGTCCTACTTTAAAGTCATAATATTGATAATAGGGTCGGAAATATTCATTTTAACAAGTTCCAAGATGATCCTGATGTACTTGAACATCTGACAGCCCTCCCTAGTCTCAAAGTCTGAGTGTAACCTGCAGGATAAAGTGGGATGTAAATATATATACTATTTATGGTTAATTAAGCTAAAAAGAAAACTAGTAAATATTTAATATGAGGTGTTTTTTTTAGTGAAAATAAAAGCTATTGCAGTTCCTCTTACAATCAAAAGTATTTTGAAGTTCAAGAACTACAATGTTTTAAACAACAGTGAGCTCACAAGCCATATATTAGAAAGAATGCATTTGAATTGCTTTATCAAGAATAGAACTATATGTGCATAATCTATATACATGCTCTAACTTATCACACTTCAACAACAGTGTCAGTTCTAAGATGCAGCTTAATGTCAGGACCTGGAAAATTTTAGTTCATTTAGTTGAATGGTCAAAGTCACTCTCAGTAGAACAAAATATTGAAAATGTATTTAGACAAAAAGTCTCATGGTAATGACAAAACTAGAAGGATATATGTGAATGACTTAGCAAAGCTCCTGGCACAGTAAGCATGATAAAATACTCTCAAACAGAGATGATTTTACCCCATAAGACATTTGAAAATATTGAGAGACATTTTTGGTTGTCAGACTGTGTAAGAGGATGCTAGAATCTGGTGAGTGCAGGCAGTGCTGCTGTTCACCATCTTATACTACACAAGGCTACCCCCTACTCAAAGAATTACCTGGTCCCAAGTGTCATTGGTGCTGGGTTGAAAAGCCCTGTTCTTGAGAATACTCTTTGAAACCTCCAGTTTTTCAGGGTGATACTGGACCTAGAACAAAGAGAAAAACAAGAATAAAATGCCTATTTGTCTCTAACAACAACAACAAAGACACCAATTTAAAAAATATGGAGGATTTGTGAGCTAGAACAGATGTACATCAGTATTGCATGGTGGTGGGAATGTGGAGAAGCATGGGAAAAATACAACCGGAGTGACCTATGGAGTGTGGTTAACAGTAATAATGTAATATTCTTGCATCTATGCCAAAGATGTACTGTGTTGATAATTGGGGAGTATGGAAAAATGTGTCAAATGTACATTGTGGACTTGGTAATAATCAGATGATATTATCTCATAATCTGTAAAAAATATTCCACCAGGATGTGGTGTGTTGATAGAGGGGTGCTGTTTGGGAATTCTGCACATGTGCATGATTGGTTTTTTAAGTTTACAAGTTCTGTCATAAAAATATATTTTAAAAATAATAATAGGGTAGGTTGGGGGGAAAATACACCAAATGTAAGATAAGGACTATAATTAGTAGTAAGATTTTGACAATATCCTTTCATAATTTGTAACCAATGTCTCACAACAATGCAAGGTGTTGGTGAAGGGTTGATATATGGGACCCCTGTATGATGTCATGAATGTTTGCTTTTTAAGTTCACAACTTTTACCATACACTTATTGTTTTATGTATGTTCATGTATAAATGATATAAAAAATAATAATAGGGTGGGTTGGGGGAAAATATTTTGGTTAGTAGTAATATTTTGAGGATGCTTTTTAATCATTAATAAAAATATTTCACAATAGTGCAAGGTATTGGTGGTAGGGTGAAGTATGACAGCCCTGTATGATGTTATGCATGTTTGTAAGTTCACAACTATTACTATACATTTATTGTTTATGTATGTTTATGTGTGAGTGATATACTTCAATAAAAAAAATATGGAGGGGCAGATATGGCTCAAGAGGCTGAGCACCTGCTTCCCACATGGGAGCTTCCAGGTTTGGTCCCCAGTGCCTCCTAAAAACAAAAACACAAACAAGCAAATAAACAAAAAAACCAACTCAGGGGAGCCGATGTGTGGCTCAGTGGTTGAGTGCCAGTTTCCCACATACAAGTTCCGGGGTTCAATCCCCAGCCCCGGTACCTAATAAAAATAAATAAATAATAATAAATTAAAATATATATATAAGATGAAAAGAACCAAAGTCCTGACAATTACACCTGAAGCATTATTTTGCCTCCTGAAATGAAAGAAACTCTCAGATGGGTAAGTGATATTTATAAAAAGGCCAACACATAAGTCGAAAACTGAGCTTCATAAAAATAAACAAGACAGGTGATAGAAAATATAATAAAGAAAACCAGTGATAAGATGACAAAGAGAGGGGGCATGGAAACCCATAAAGGAAATAGCAACACTTAGAATCAGCATGTGTAAAGGCAGAAGTACCACTTTGCTTATCCAGAAGAGCTCGTTTTTTAAGGGGTCAAAATTGGTGTGAAAACAATAAGTTACTAACATAGACTATATTATGTCATTGAGTTCTACAAGAGCACTGTGAGGTGGATACCATTGTGCCCATTTTAGAGACCAGAAAACCGAGGTACAGACATATGACTTAGACTTGGTCAACTGGATTTCTTGGTTTCTGCCAAGAAATCTAAATCTGAAGGGAGGGACACAAAGGCAGCAGTACATTGAGAGATGACTCTTGGCAGCAGTAGCGGTGGAGTGAGGACTCCAGGCCTGGCGGCCAGCAGCCACTGGCAGTGCCGCCTGCAGCATGTGCTAAGTAGTAGCAGTGCCTGGTGCTGGGTCCTGAGCAGCGGCTCCTACGTCAGGGCCTTGGCTGTGTTCTCTGCTGCCTCGACCCCCTGGTCGCCCTTCAGTTTTTTAAGTCTGAATACCAACAATTTCATCAGGGTAATAAAATATCTTTCCCATAGTTAATTTTTATCTTAAATTAGCCAAGGTTGGTTTCTGTGATTTGCAAGCAAGAAGGTGGACTGGTCAGGGCTGGAAGGTGAAGATAGGAGAGCTCCTTAGAGTTATTAGAATCAGAAGATTTGAAATAAAAAATAAAGAACTCTATCTCACCTCCCCCACTTCAGAGGCTTGCTCTTCTTTCCATGGGGTGTTAGTTTCAAGCCAGGGAAGCAATGAACCTGGGGGAGGAGAGCGGGATGGTGTAACAGGAGAGGAGAATCACTGTAAAATCAGAGATTATACTTATCACTGCCATTTGCTGGGATGAACATTTCCTTAAGGTAAAATATGTGAACTTTTCCTTTAAAAACTTTTTATTACCCGCCCGTTGGAATCTTCTTTCCCAAATTCTTCTCGCGCCTGTTTCCTTCATGTTCTTGTCTCAGCCTAAATGCACCTTCCTCAGAGAAGCCTTCTCCCACCACTTAATTTAAAGTAGGTTCTCTCATATTCCTAGCTCTTTACCACAAACCCCATTTTATTTTCTCAACTGTACTTACCGTTCGCAGATCTTTTATATTCTTTGTTTGTTTACTTATCCCCCCACCCATAAAACCCCAGGGTTTTTTTCCCTCCCTATGTTGTTTCCCACTCTATCTCCAAAGCCTAGAACAACACTGGCATGAAGTGAATATTTTGAGGATGGGTGGATGGGTGGATGAACTCCAGACTTCTTAGCCAGTCATATATTCTACACACTTTCAAAAATAATTGAAACTCATGCATTTCTAATATTTTTGCCATGTAGAGATTAATGAAGTGATGTGGTTTATTTATTTAGTCAGAAAACCCCAAATGTCCTCATCAGAGTTTTAAAAATTAAAGAGGCATGCAATTTTACTAGCTATAATTTAGCTCTTTTTAATTAATATCAAGGCACTTTACTGAACTGTACAGAAAACCTATTATATGACACAGGCCCCTCTTTCTTGCAAACATATTTTAATTTGAGATAGCAAAATATCTTCCTGTAAGCAATGTAAGAATTTTTTATAGAGCACATACTAAGTGTCGCACACTGTATTGGGTGCTAGAGAATTAACTGTGAACAAATGAAGCATAGTCTTTGCCCTCAGGGAGCTCACAGTTTTGTGGGGGGTCCAGATAAAGAAATGATTCCAAACGAGTGTGGTAAGTGCTGTGACAGATCAGTCTAGTGTGCCACAGGAACATAGAAGAGTGGCTCTTAACCGGACTGGGATGGAGGGTGGGTGGTAGACAGCCCTAAATTCAGATCTGACAATGAGTTAGCTGCACAAAAGGAGCCTGTAGCAGGCAAGGAAATCAGCATTAACAAATTTTTTTCTGGCAGCATGTATACAATGTAAAATTTACCATTTTATCTATTTTCAATTATATAATTCAGTTGTATTAGTTACATTCACTATGTTGTGCCACCATCACCAGCATCCTTTACTAAAATTTTCCCCGAAGGCAAACTCCTTACATTTCCCATTAGTCTTTAAGCAACTCAAAAACACAATTTCTGTTGGCCTTATTTTCATATTTCCTCTTGCACCAAAAAATTTCACTGGATTGGCAATCCAATTGCCTATATCAGTATGAATTTTGAATGTTAATTATTTATTAGTTCAGTGAGAAACATCAAGGAATATATATATATGTGGGAAAATGAGTGATAACTTGGTGAAGATGCATTCTTAATGTTTGGATGTGGGAGTGAGAGACTGACCCTGTCCTATGATGTGAAGCTCAGTTCATTTAGCTGTTTTCATTTTAAATTTTAAATGTCATTTTGTCTTGTGTGGTGACTATTTCATGACTTCACATGATTCACAAAAGCCCACTCTATTGACACAACCATTGAGTTGATTAGTTTTGGTAATTCTTGTATCTTCCTAATAATGGGTATTTGAAACATTTAATTATCAGTACTATTTACATTGAAAGATACTTTATCACAGAAACTATCTTCATTGTTGTTGTTCTTAAACACTGTAACATATTTGGAGCTGTACATCTGTTAGCCAGAAGGCCAACCTGACTTCAACTCTTAATTGCTTTCCTGATGGCTGTATTGGAAAACTCCCACATCTTACAGGCATATGGTACAATTAACTTCTGAAATATTTTATTAGGTAATCAATGCTAAAGGTTATGTGTGTGAGGTATGAGACAGACAGACAGAGAGAGAGAGAGAGAGAGAGAGTTGAAAGACATGTTTAGGGAAATTTTTTTCTTGAAATTACTTTTAGAAACTCAGAAAACTTTAATTCATATCCCCCATCTATATTCTATTACATTTCAATTAGAGCATCATGGTTGTACTTGTTTTGGAGAGTGTCTTTACTCCAATAATTCTGTTTTTCTCTCATGGTGTTTTCACATATACAGTTTATTCTTTCAAAAACAAACCTTTTGTAACTCCAGTCTCTGTCTTGGTGGATTTGAGAGGCTCCAAGAAACACTCCCCCAAATGAAATCATTATGGTTCTAGTAATTTCCACTCCTTGTTCATCTTTGAGCCTGCCCCCTGAAGGCAAATGTTAAAATACAACTGTAATCTAGAAGTGGTATCACATTAATCTCTGAGAGCTCAAATTAGTTCATTAAAGGAGCACATGACTGAGGAAATGGGAACCAGCATAATTTAACACTGATGGTAAGAAAGGAAAGGAAATGAGTGTTGCCAGATGGTCTCAATGAAAGTTCTAGACATACAATAAAAATGTGCAGAAAAGCATATACAGAATTTCGGAATCTTGACAGTAATCAACATCATATATTACAGTTTGCAGTAGATCGGATAATATTTATCTAGTAAAAAATTATTTTTTCCAAGCAAGTAAAGTTTTAAAAATCTCTACATTTCCTTTCACATTGACTCAAAACTAAATCTGCTACCTTTATAGAGAGATGGGCTACTTAGGACTGTTGAGAACATAGTTGCCCCTGAATTGAATCAGAATGTGTGATTAATTTTACCAAATTTGTAGTAGAGAGATCTTTGCTGGAAAAAAACATGTATGATGAATTATCAAGACATGCCATTACCTCAAGGGGAGTGAACATCATATCCAAGGAAACAAATATCCAATAAAGAAATATTTGGAGTTAGTTTTTTCCCATAATGACAAAAGCACCCACATTAGATTTGAGGTCATTGAGGGCTTATTCCCAGGCCCCACGTAAGTACACTCACTGCTTGGCTAAATTTGAAATGAGACTTCATAGTGAAAAGACTTGCTGTATTCTTTGTGTTTGACCAAGAATAGCAGTTCATCATATTTCTCAGAATATGTCCAAATCAGAACATTTCAAGTGAATTTTCAATAGGAAACTATTGAAAATGTGAAGGCCTTATGTATACATTCGGCACATTAGAGGCAAAGCTTTTAGATTTTTGTGGTGCTAAGTGGTTCTTCCTTGATGCAGATATAATTTTTATAGTGACAACCTTACTATCAATTCTTTGTATCAAGTAATTTTGAAAGGAAATTAGCTATTCAACAAATCTTTTTTGAGTGTCTATAATGGGCCAGATGTTATTCTGGGTGCTGGAAATGTCCAGAAATGATTTATGGAAGCCTTTATATTTGTGTGTGTGTGTGTATATATATATATATATATATACACACACACACATATGTAAATATTATGTGAATACATAAAACATATATTAGAATATAAGACAGAAAAATGAGGCAAACGGAAAGCAAAAGTAATGACATAAATGAGAATTTAAAATTGTCAAAACTTTATATTTCAGGTAGACTGGCTTTTTTGGTAAAACTACCCAATTGCCTTATATCTGATGAGACTACACCATTCTAAATTATATAGAGATGAAAGAGAAATATTAAGTCCCAATGCAGTTCTACTTGCCTGGCTGGGAGATAATGGTACTGTGAGTAGGGAGCCATGTCTTGTCAGGTTGCCCTGCCCAACACTGCCTGTACTGAGATGCCAGTTAGCCTATCATTCAAACAGCAAATTGGCTCAGGAACAAGTGGGGCATGCCCAGAAAGTCAGTGAGAACGCCTTCCCCCATGAAAGTGCCTGTTCTCAAGGCATGTCTGGTAGTGATAATAATTGCAATTTGCTTAATTAGAAGCTACTACCATGGAAATTTCATTTTATAAAAGTTTTATTTTATGGACATAAACCTGTGATACCCTGCTAGATTGTTACCAGGCACTTACCCATCCTAAGTGAAATGTAGATGAAATTATGTGCCAGTCACCTGGCTGTTTAGCCCTGTGCATCTAGGGTATGAATAGGTTTACAGGGTCCCAGAAAATGTGGTGACATCTTGTGGTGGGCAGGAAGGGAGAAGAGAAATTTTTAAGCAGAGAGATGGAAGAATCTGAAGACAAACTTGGCCTACTTCACACTTTTAGCTGGAGTTGGCCCTTAATTCATTCTGAATACTCTTCAATCATTGAAAAGTTCTGGGAAGTACGGTACTGAGTGTGCAGAGGGAACAAACTGTTGTTTGGCAGTTTCACAGGGTTGTAAAAGGGGAGTAGAGGCTGGAAGAATAAGTTGGAGTCTTCAGAGAAGGACTCTGAATGTCTGGTTAAGGAACGTGGGCCTCATTCATTGACTCACTCAGTGGGTATTTACTGAGCATCCACTGTGTGCTGGGAGCATTTCTAGGCACTGAGCTCTCAGGGATAAACAAGACAGAGAAAAGCCCCACTCTCCTGGAGTTTATATTTTCCTGGAGGTGGGTGAGGAGAAATAATCAACAAGAAGGTATCAGATGGGGTGGTGGATTGAACTGTGTACCCACACCTGGAGGGTGTGAACTTATTTGAAAAAAGGAACTTGGGAAGATGTTATTATTAGTTAAGGTGTGACCAACTCATCGGGGTGGGTCTTAATTCCTATCACTGGAAGTCTTATAAAGAGCAGGCCACAGGGAGGCACGAGGAAGAAGAAGCCGGAAATCCGTGGAAACCAGAAGAGCAGACACAAGGAGAAAGAGATGGCCATGTAGCGGGAGGCCAGCCAAGGAGCCCCAAGGATTACAGCAGGCCAGCACCAGAATGCTACAGACTTTGGGAGGAGAGCATAGTCTAGCCGATGTCTTGACTTTGTACTTCTAGCATCTGGAACTGTGAGACAATAAATTCCTGTTGTTAAGCCAACCAGTGTGTGGTATTTGTCATAGCAGGCTGGTAAACTAAGACAATAGTGATAAGTGTTACAAAGAAAATGCAATCGACAGTGATAGAGATGACAGCATGGATGGGGCTACTATTGGAGTAGGTGTTTAAGACCTCTAAGGAGGTGACATTTAGGCTGAGACTGGGGTGAAAAGAAAGACACAGTCATGAGAAAGTCTTGGAGAAGAATGATCCAGAGGGAGGGAACAGGCTGGAAAAATGGGAATTCGTTGTATGGCTGGAGAATAGTGATTGAAGGGGAAGAGCAGGGACATGATGAGGTTTAGTAAAGTGAGCAGAGGGCCCACTCATATAGGAGCCCTAGGCTGTGGTAAGGAATATGCCTATTTCCCTAAGTACAATGGAAGGTTATGGAAGATTTTAATCAGGGGAGTGTTGTGGTATGATAGTTTGTTTTTAAAAGTACATTCTGTGGCTGCCTGTGAAAAACTATATAGATGGGCAAAGCTAGAGGTAGGGAGACCAGCTTTGGTAGTCAACAAGAGAAGGCTATTTTGGTAGTTGAGTGAGGGGTGATGGCAGCTTAGACTAGGAAAGTGATAGGGGAAGTCGAGCAAAGGAGACAGTTTTTGGATATATTTTGATGGCATACCTGAAAGAACCCGATCATGATGGATATGAAGGAAAGAAAGGAATCAAGATTGATTCCTAAGTTTTTTGCTTAGGCAATGGGGTAGAGATGAAAAAGATGGGAGATGAGCAGATTCGAGGTGGTTTCCAGGGGGCTTTCTTAGTGGTGGGGAGCCATTTAGGTTTTGTTTGGTTGCTTTTTGAGCAAGAGCATGACATGATTAGAGTTGTACTTCAGGAAGACAATAGCTACCTGACTGCATGTGGAGGCATCAAAGATATGGATTCTAGTTTAGTTCTAATGTTAATCATGTGACAGCAAAAGGTATTTAAGCTTTCTTTCATTTATTAGTTTGTTCATTTAAAAATTGTTTATTAAAACTTCACAAGTAGGAGAATATTCTCGCCATCCTGATTTTGTGATAATCAGGGTAGGCTAAACATTTGCTATATTAGAAACCATGCATGTGTCCTCATACCTAGTTTTTCTCCCTAGGTCTGGTTTTTAGAATGCTGGTGATAAACTAAGCCTGATTTATTATATGACCATCCTGTATGGGAAAAGACTGTAACTCTAGGTATCTTTGGTCAACCTTAAGAGATATAGCAGAGGAACAGATGTGGCTTAAATGGTTGGGCATCCGTCTCCCATATGGAGGGACCTGGTTCCGATCCCTGGGACCTCCCGGTAAAAATTAAAAAAGAAAAATGTAGAAGGCATGTGGGCCATTAGGCCTCATGCGCAGGTGAGACCCCAGGCCCCACGTGCGGGTGCACCATCAGGCCCTGCGAGCTACACAGCAAGATGATGATGTAACAGGAGAGTGACACAAGGGAAAGCCAAGACGAGACAGGCTGAAAAACCAGAAACTAAGGTGGCGCAGGTGGTAGGATGCCTCTCTCCCACATCAGAGGTTCGGAGGATCGAATCCCAGTGAAGACAGGAGGAGAAGGATGAGAAGAGAGGGTAGGAAATGGACATAGAGAGTTGCCCAGCGAATGGACACAAAAACAGCAAAAATGGTGTAGGTGGGGGTGTAAAAATGGATAAAAGTAAATAAATAAATCCTTTAAAAAATGTATAGGGGAGTAAGATACGGACTATAGTTAATAGCAATACTTTGACGATGCTCTTTCATGATTTGTTAGCAAATGTTTCACAGCAATGTGGGGTGTTTGTGGGGGAGTGATGTGTGGGAGCCCTGTATGATGTTATGCATGCTAGTTTTGTAAGTTCACAATGTTTACTGAACACTTATAGTTTATGTAGGTTCATGTATGAGTGATATACTTCAATAAATTGTTCTAAAAAAAAGAAATATACTAAATGATAATGGATTTTATTTAAACATTTTTAGAAAAAAATCAAACAGACAACAGAGGGGGAGGGAAAATAAATAAATAAATTAATTAATTAAAAACAAAAAACAAACTTCACAAGTACTAGAAACTAGGCTAGGAGCTGTGCAGACCAAAATGAGTGAGACATATTCCTTAGTGGGGAAGCTTGCACTGAACTTGGAGTCATTAGCAACAGTACATCAACAAAAGTACCACACTAAAGCAAAGTGTTAAAAATAAGGAAAACTGTGTTTGGGGGGTGTGTATATGAGAACTCTATTTTCTGCATGGTTTTTCTATAAACCTGCGATTTCTCTAATAATAACTTTTTTAAAATTTTTATTCCACTTCCTTTCCCCTCCCCCCCCCAAGATGGCTCCCTCATCTGTCTGCTTATTGTCTGCTCATTTTTTTAGGAGGCACCGGGAACTGAACCCAGGAATTCCCATGTGGGAGGTGAGTGCCCATCTGCTTGAGCCACTTCTGCTCCCTGTTGGTTGTGTTGTACACTGATTGTGGTGTCTGCTTGTTACGGCGTCTGCTCATTGCAGCAGTAACAGCATCTGTTGGTTGCAGCTTCTGCTAGTTGTGACATCTGCTGGTTTCAGTGGTTGTGGTGTCTGCTCATTGTGGTGGTTGTGGCATTTGTTGGTTGCAGCATCTACTGGTTCTGACATCTGCTGGTTGCGGCAGTTGTGGAGTATGCTCATTGTGGCGTCTGCTCATTATGGCATCTGCTCTTGCACCATCTTCTTGTCTTCTTTAGGAGGCACTGGGAACCAAACCCAGGACCTCCCAGGTGGGAAGCAGTCACCTGACTGCTTGAGCCACATCTGCTCCCGATAATTTTTTTTAAAAAGAGTATATATAACTCTGGCTCACAGCTGTGTTACTGGTGCAAGACCAAAGTGATATGGGAGTTCCAAGGTTGGGGTGATTACATCTGTCTAAGGTGATGGCAGGTGGGCTGGGGAAGTTGTTTGGTGAAGTTCTGAGGAAAGATGTTATGTGGGCAAGGTTTTAAAGGAATGGTGGGAGAGGAGAGATTTGGTCATTCTACAAAGTTGCCAAGAAGTCCCTCAGCAGGCTAGATGTGATCTGTATGCCTCTGGCCATTTTCTAAATTTTCTCTGTAGTCTTCTCCATAGTGAAAGATAGCTCATTTAAGATCTTTAGCTATTATTAGAGAAATAGCTATTTTAAGCAAACTATCAACAGATGATACACTTATGCATTGGGATACTGAACCACATATTGAATAAAGGCCACAGGGCATGGTGGGAAACTGAGAGTATCTGATATGGAAACCCTTTTTGGTAGTGTTTTACTTTTCCTTTTGTGAATCACTAGTTTTTTTTTTTTTTTTTTTTTTTTTTAAGGAGTCACTGGGGATTGAACCCAGGACTTCGTACATGGGAAGCGGGCGCTCAACCACTGAGCTACACCTGCTCCCCATCAGTTTGCATTTTTAAAGGCCTGAGGGTTTGCCACCAAATTGGCAAAGAATGAGCACCAGAGAAAGGGAAAGATTTACTTTTTGTTTCTTTGGGTTGGCAAACCCTGGTTTTTGCTTTTTTTTTTTTTTTTTAATTTTAATCATGCCACTTAAGCTAAGACAACTATAGAATGCAAAAATTGGGGCGGGGGGGAAGCAATCAATCTTTGGCTTTCCTTTGTACTAGGAATAGCTATTGAGTAGATTAGTTTTCAACCTCTCAAATGGTTACCCTTTTTCATGTCAATGGATTATTCAGGGCATAATCAAGAATTTGCAGATTTCTACTCCTCTTTGGATAGATGAGATGAGAAATTACCAACTGCAGGGAGCATATTCCAGGTGGAGAGGCAGCACTCAGCAAAGACAAAGAGGTGACTGCAAGTTCTACTCTTTATTGCCCAATGGAAAATGGTGTTTTTATTCTTATTTATTTATTTTAAAGATACTTAGATTATACAAATGTCACATAAAAAATATAGGGGATTCCCATATGCCGGGCTCCCCACACCTCCCACATTTTCCCACATTGGCAATATCCTTCATTAGTGAGGCACATTCATTGCAATTGATGAACACATTTTGGAGCATTCCCGCTAAGCATGAATTAAAGTTTACATTGTAGTTTATACTCTCTTCCACCCAATTCTGTAGGTTATGGCAAGATATATAATGGCCTGTATCTGTCATTGCATTGTCATTCAAGACAATTCCCAAGTCCCGAAAATGCCCCCATATTACACCTGTTTTTCCCTCTTCCTACCCTCAAAACCTCCAGTGGCCACTGCCTCCACATCAATGATACAATTTATTCCATTGCTAGAGTCACAATAAGTCTATAGTAGAATACCAGTAAGTCTACTTAGTCCATAGTTCATTCCCCAATCCTGAGGATTCTGGGATGGTGATATCCACTCCACCTCTAATTGAGAGGGGGCTGTGATCCCATAGGACCCATGGATGGGACTCTCTTGCTTGCATTTGTAGACGCTCTCTTGGTTCCCTGGTATGGTGGTTGCCCATCCTCACCTCCTTGTTAGTTGGTGAGTCCAATGAACTGAGTGAGTCCAACGAACTGGAGAGTAGGTGTTGCAACTCCGCTGAGATTCAGAGCCCAGCTGGCACATGGACAGCCCAAAGATTTAAAGGATGGTGTTTTTAATGGGATTTTCCTACCTAACATAAATAGAATGCTGCATATTACTATTTATTACCCAATTTCATTTTCCATTTATCATATACACTCTTTTTTTCCCCCTAGAAAACTTTTCTTTTTTGCCTAAGTAGGGATCTTTAAAGAGGAAGACGGTCAGCCAAGAAAGACAAATCTGACAAAGTCGTATCATGATGAGGATGAATGACAAAGTGCAACATATTTCCATATTCTTCCTGTCATTTTTAACAGTATTTCTTAAAATATATATAAAAACACATTTTTGTTTGTGTTTTTCTTTCTGAATGTTTTTAAAGTTTTCAGTGTATATAAATCAGACTATTCTATGAAACCTTCAGCAAAATTCAGATCTGAGAATGTATATCACAGCACACTGCTGGAAGTTCCACTTGCCTGGGAGCTCAGCACTTCTCAAATTTGACCGACAAGTATGTCAAAGGAGGAAATGCTTTCTAGGGAAAAAGAAAACGGAAAAACTGAGGAAATGGTTCCTCACAAATTATCAATGTTTCCATTTCAGTTAGCTATGAAGCAGAGACTATATAGCAAATCAGAAAACCCAGTTCATTCATTCAAGAAATAAATGAAGTAGGTAATACAGAAACAGTAGAAAACAAAACACACATGGTTCCTGACCTATGGTCAAATGGAAAAAAGAGGCATTAAGCAAGTAAGCACACCAATAAATATATATTTTTATTAGGCAGGAAGACTACAGATGCTGTGAAGGAGTATGATAAAGGGAGCACAGTTTAGGTTGTTGATTCAAGGCCGTCTCTCTCAGGGAGTGAGTCTGTGGGTGCTGGGAAAATGATGCCTTGACTATCAAGTACTGTCTTGTTCAAGAATTCATTCTCATCCTGGCGCTCAGGCCTGTCTTCCTAGAATTCACCTTCTAGATCCAGACCCCCTCCTGAGAATGAACTTTCTCCAAGATGCCTCTATCCTTCAATCAAAAGGCCTTGGGTTTATGAACCGTTTCAAACCTATCCACTTTCATACTTTCATGTACAAGGATGGATAGAAATAGCTCCTTAATTAAGAAGATCTAATTATCCAGTCTAGATAATTTTTATAGCAACTACTTGATGAATAGTCTGAGTGCTTAATACTGTTAAGTGGTATTATGTGGTACAAGGATCAGATAATAGCTTTCACATCTGTGGAAAAATAATGGTTTGGAAGAAAAAACAAGATTTTTGTTTTTTCCCAAACAGGTCTCCTTTTTTCCTTTGAATAACAGAGACTTTCGCATGAGGGCTAGATGAAGACAGAGAGAGCAGGAGGGAGAGAGGAAAGGAAGGAAGGGGGGTGAGGAGTTGGGCAGAGAGAAAACTAAATGGTTATAGTATTTTAAGTACCAAGGCTCTTAGGCTCCTCAGCTTTCCCTGGCTTAATGACCTACTAAGAATGAGATACAGTTTCACTCCAGTACCTTTAATTTCTAGAATTAGACAAATGTCTCTTGCTCCATCTTTTCCAGCATTTTCATTTTTCTTTAATGACATTTCTCTGTGCTCTCCTCCTCCATGCATAGACCGGGTGACGGGGACTGATAATGGGTAATGGGTTGTTTCACAATAACAGTTTAGGATAACCTTAGCATCATAAAGACTTCCCTATGCAAAAGAGCCAGTTATGAAAATATATGAAGAAATTATAGATCTGCTGTGACTTAGGAGAATGGCAGCTGGAAGCCTGGCATTTTAAAACAGCTTGTGAGCTTTGGAGCATGACTTCTGTGTGGAAATGAAAAAATAAACATACCCAGCTCAGTGAGCTGTCAATGGGCATGTTGTGAATTAAAGCAGAGCTCAGGTGGATCACTAAAATTAGAGACCCTTCCTCTAACCATTACCAAATCTGGGAATGTTTCTTAACTTGGCACTTCACAACCCATCTACAAAGACACATCTCTTAAAAAAATTTTTTTTCTCAAGCTGCTCGGGTTATAATTCCCTGTGTTTCAGGAGACATTTCTTCATTTTGAAATTGCCTGCAAAGTCACCTTGCTGCATCATTGAACTGTCCTACATTGTTGAATTTCTCATATGTTTTATCAGATTTGATTCTGCTGTGGTCAATGGAATGAGAAGCCAGGAAAAGCAGCTGTAAATGCAAATGCCAGCCTTGAGGCAGCCCTTGCAACTCAGGATGCCCTCAGATGGACATGCTATCAGGATTCATTTTCCTTCAGCTGGGCAAGATGTTGGAGATCCTATTGCTTCAAGAACACTCTCATACCATTGCAAGAGCATTTCATTCTTCTTTCTGTTAGCCTGAAAATTGTTTATACAACAATTCTGTAGATTGTGGGTCTTTCACTAGAGCAATAATAGTGAAACTCCTTGTGGTGCTACCATTATCCCAGGGTCCCAGGATTAGTTCCCGGTGCTACCTAAAGTGAAGACAAGCAGACACAGAAGAACACACAGAGAATGGACAGAAAGAGCAGATAGAGAGCGCAAAAACAATGGGGGGAGAGGTGGGTAAGTAAATAAATAAATCTAAAAAGAAAAAAAGACTATTCACTCTCAAGCAAAATTTTGCCTTTCATAAAAATTCCTCTGATTGTTCAATTGGTTAGTATTGTAGAAATCTAGACCATCTTTATGAAATGCAGTGTGTCTAAATGGCCTTACAATGTACTATTTTGCTGATATAATTGCAAGTTATATTTCATCAGAAATAATAATAGCAATACCCTGTATTGATCATTTATTCTCCAGCTGACACTATGCCAAGTGCATTCTGTATGATCTTATTTAATTCTTGCAACAAGCTTTTGAGAAAAGAAGTTGTTAGTGTTCTCATTTCATAGATGGAGAAGTTCAGGTTTAGAGAGGTGAAGTAATGTGGGTCAGTCTTATATAGCTAGAAAGTGGTAAAGCTGGAACATGAACCCTGCTCTGTCCAATCACAAAGCTTAAGCCCTAATTACAGGTTTAGCATTAAATCAAGGGTTTGGGAAAGTGATTCTGCTGTCTCAAAAAGGAAGAAGTTTCTCAAGTAAGAATTTTGTAGAACTTTCTTTCTGAAGCATTAGGGAAAGTATTCATGTTCACTAATTTTCTGCCTGGTGTGCATATATTATTAAGAAGATAAACATAGTATGCAGTTGGTATTTTACCAGTTTTTTTATCAAGGAAATATTGCAGGATTCTCAAGCTGGAAAAATAAACTGGCTTGGGATGAGCAAGAATCTAGGTCACCTTTAAAATGCCTTAGTGCTCTTTAGTTATCCTTAAATCAAGATATTTTTGTCATATAATGACATAAGTAGAATGTATTAGATGGTCATAAGAGCTGAAAGATGTCACAACGTTTCTTAGGAGAAAGCTATCATTACTATTACCATTTGGTAGACTAAAGGACAGGCATATTGAAATATTTCAGTACTGATTGTAAGATAATGGCAAACATTTATCGAGTACGGAGTATGTGCCAGGTACTCATATAATTCCCACTATAATACAATGAAGTAAATATCCCCTAATAACATGATAAAGCTGAGACACAGAGAGTTACTGTATGTAACTTTCCCAAGGTCATAGAAATGATCAGAGCCAGCATGGGAAGCCAGGCATCCATCTCTAGAACCTGTGCTTCAGATCATTAAGTAGCATGGCCTCTCCTGCTGCATGTGCATGCATGTTTGCATGTTAAATATCCTATATATTGCTATCATTTAAAAATAATACGTTACCATTTATTTTTGGAATTCCTTTGTTTGGTGAACAAAATTCATAACCCTGACTTAAAGTTCTTTACTCATCCAATTATTTCAGTAGCAGTTTTGGTTTTTATTTATTGCAGCACAGAATTATCATGATGTTATACTTTTTCAGTCAATTCATTAGTTTATTCACTCAGTCAATAAATATTTACAAACCATGTACTACCCATAACACACCCTGCTAGGCATTGGGGGAGTTAAAAGACTCTATGACTACACTCCAGAACCCACAACTTAATGGAGCTTGGAATAAGGGAATAGGGTAGTTACACAAGTAACTTGACTGTTGTACAGGGTAAGATATTACTGTAAAGTAGGTGAGAATGAAGTACTGTAGAGGTTGAAAGGAGAGATTCATTATATTGGGTAGGGGTCAGGTGAGATTTGCAGAGGGGATGGCATTAATGCTCCTCCAAAGGATGAATTTTTGCTCTCAGAGATGTTACTTTTGGAAGGGACTTTAAAGTCCCTAATTCTCTCATCTTAAAGGAGAGAGAGCTGAAAGCCAGAAAGGTTAAGTGATTTCCCAAGGTCACATTCTTCCATCTGTGACTCCTGCTTCAATTCCAAGCCTGAATGCTTGCTTAGTGCTTTTTTCAAATAGTTTTAACAGATTGTCCTGATTTCAGAATTGTTTGACCTTGCTCACATCTTAAAGATGGTTTCAGGAGGCAGATAAAATAAAACAAAACTTTAGTAATTAGTAAAAAGCATTAAGGAAAACTAATGCTGACTAGACAAATCTGATGTTGAGGCTGGCAGATTTGCATTCAAGTCAGGCTTGGAAGAGGAAGCAGCAGATGGAGTTTTATACTAGTAATGCCAGCAGGTGGGAAACAGGTAATAGGAAACAGATGGGCCTCATAATATAGCGAGACCACCGGCATCATGTTTTCCTGTGCTTTCTTCCCCAAAACCACTAAGATTCAATTCAGTGCAGTGCAAAAATCCTATTGAGCACAAACTGTTTATAAAGTATGATGCTTGTAAGGTATAATGCTAGGTATCACAGAAGGCAAGTATAACACTAAGGCTGTTTGTGTACTCAAGCTCTGTACTGAAGCTCAAGAAAAGTAGGAAATAGAAGACAAGTACAAAAATAATGCAAAAGAGTAAAAACAAATGCTACAAGAGAAAAACAACAAGCAAAGCATTCCTGGTGAAGGTGGCATTTAATATGAATCTGGTCTATAGGGATAAAGAGGTAGAAAAACAAAAGGATATTCAGGATAAACAAAAACTCAGAGCCTGGTAAATGTGGGAGAGATTTTGCTTAATTGTGAATTGTACAATATAGTTGGAGACAAACACCACATGTCATGGAGGGGCAAATAATAAGGTGGTAGAGGCCCCTAAGCATCACTGTGGGACTGGCAAGTCGCTTAAACCTCTCAACTTCCATCTCTCCATTTCTAAAATGAGCTAGTGTCTAAAATCCCTTCCAAGTTTAGGAGTTAATGATCTCTAATTTAGAATCTTCTAAACAATTTTAGCCCAATATTTCCCATTGTATGGGACATATACTACCAATGGAATGCAGGATGGTTTTAAGTGGTGTATATGCAATATTTATGTTAATAATTACATAGGTTTTGTAGATTTCTATTTATAGCAAGTGATACTGATTTCATTTTTCATAGTGTTAGTAATTTTTTTTAAAATATTTAAGTGAAAAAAGTGTACCAAGTTATAGAAAAAAATTTTTCAATGTTGTGTTACATTTTCAGTTCATCCAAGTTTTACAACTCAAGCCATAAAATAGCTGTGCTGGCTTTACTATGAAATTCATTCACTGATCCATTAATCCATTGTACAAATATTTATAGACTGCCAACTGTGTGCCCTGTTCTAGGCACTGGTGGTAAATTGACCAACAAAACAGACTAAAATCTTTGCCCTTGTCAAGTTGACGTTCTTGTAAGGTGAAACTGACAATAACAATAAACATGATAAGTAAGTTATATAGTGTGTCAGTGGGTATGTGCTAGAGAAAGAGTGGAGCAGGATAAGGGCGTAGGGAGGGGTTTGTGTTAGGTGAGATGGTTAGGTAGGTCTATCAGGAAGGTGATATTTTATCAAAACTTTCAGTGAGGTCCAGGAGTGAGCTACTTGAGTATCTGAGAGAAGGAATAATGTTATACTTTACTTATGAGTGAGTAAAATTCACGTTCCAAGAAATTGTGTCCCAGCTCTCCTCTGGATTCCTGAACCCTGGGTTTAAACATGCACATCCCCAAAAGGACAGGAACATGTTTGAAAAAAGCTTAGATTTCATGGTGATATTGCCCACACCAGGGAAAGCAGAGTAATCTTTCTGAGATGGAAATGAGGAAGGAGGAGGAGGTGTGTTCTATTTGGAACACATTCAGTATGAAATACTAAAGGAACATTCCATGAAGATACCCAACAAGTGACTGGAAATGTGGGTCTAGATTTTGAAGGTGAATGTGGGTTTGGAGAAGTAGGTTTCTGAGTCATTTTTATAACATAATATTTAGAACTATGATATTGCCAAGAGAAAAAAGGTTAACAGAGCCTTAGCAACACCTTGCTTCTGTAAGGGACAGGGGCTGCAGAGACTTAGAGAACTGGCATGTATTGAGTGTTATTATGTGTCAGGCCCCAAATAAGCAAGGAAGATAGCCTATATTATATGTAGATTGCAAAGAGGTAAGCAGGGAATATGTGACAGCCAGTATTCCTCTTCCAATGATGAATGGAGTGGCAAAAGACCATGGTGGTTAAATGTGTGTTCTCTAAAATTAGAGAGACCTGGGTTCAAATTCCTACTACATGGCCTTAGGCGACTTAGCCTCTCTGAGCCAGCTTCCTCTTCTGAACACAAGACCTGTGACAGTACCCACATCACCAGCTTGTTAAAAGGCTTCAATAAGATCATGTATGTCAAGGTGCTTGCTACCTTGTAAGCCCTTAGTAAATGCTCGCTATTGTTATTTAAAGTAAAAGAAAGATAATATGGCAGCATAAAGTAAAAACAAATAAACAGATTTTATGGCAGTTATTGCTTAAGAATAGGAGAGATTTGAGCATTTTCGTAGAAAATTGTTAGCAATGGGAGGAGAAAATTCAGTTTAAAAGGAACATCCAGAATTAAAGTATTGTTGTTTTTTACTTTTGCGATTATTATACATTTGAATAAGATCAGTTATATTTTATTCATCTAGTTCACGGTGCTTTCTCTCTTTTTGTTAATTACGCATCTACTTAATGTAGACTGTGAATGCTTTCTGCAGAAAAATATAAATAAACATGCAAAAAATCTGGCCAAAATTTGGAAATAAAGCAAAAGAATAACTGTGCCATTTCAAAGTTTTGCTAAATCCTTGTCTGATAAGCTTAAAGGCTATCTGACACTTGCGGATATAACTGTCTGATTTACGAGTAACTGCAGATTAGGACCTAGAGTCTATAAAGTTACATCTTGTAGAAAATTGATTAGATGCAAATGATGTTTGTCCAGTTGAGATGCAAATGATTTCTGTCCGAAAGAGAAGATAACCCCAAAGATCATCATGCTTTGACTGTCATGTAGTATAGTAACCAGTTTTGAATCTAACTGCCCTATCTTGTCCCAGCATTCTTTCTTTTACTGAAATGGGTCCTTGTGTGCTGCTTTGAACAAGCTTTGCCATCTTGCTGGTTACTTCATTAATAAATTAACTCTTTCCTATATGCTTGCTATATACTTGTATAAGAGTTACATTTGTAATTTTAAAAATTAAATGCTTTGGCATACAATATATCAGTTAGATATTAAGTAAAACCATATGTGTATGTTTATATTTATTACACACATAAGTAGATGGTAGATTCAAAAGACAGATAGATAGATAGATAGATGAGATATTTTTTAATGATAAGGATTTGACCTTACAGTATTGTGGAAGGTGGTTAAATGGTAAGGAGTCTATGTAAGGGTGTAAAGTTGTTGCTTCTGCATCTGATGCAGGTGCCTAGAGTCCACAGGAAACTGGGAAAAGAAGATAGATGTGAAACAGAAAACATAAAGACAAGCTGAATGAAAGAGAAGCTAGTGCTTTCCATCATGGAGCTAAATATGCATCTGGTCCAAGAGTCAGGGAAGCTGATCCAGCAGGAGATCTGGCAGGAGCCCAGCTACTGCCCCACGCCAACAAGGAGAGTCTGCAGATAAGTCACAGCATGCATGAGTTCCAACAGTGCCTGCTGCCCTGCACCCACCTTCCAAGCATAAAAAACCAAGAGGGCTACAGCTCCACTTCTATCTTCCAAATCTTGTGCAAAATATCTCTTTTGGTACAGTATAATCTATAAATCTGAAAAGAAGGGAATTCTGGCAATGACTCCCAAGCTGGCTAAGTTGACACAGTACAAATCCACCACATACTTTTTAACATAAGATTTGTTGTATGTGTGTCGGGGGATGGGGGGATTCCAGATTCCCCCAAAGCCCATTGATGGTGTTTATGAGCCCTGGGTTATTAAAAATCTCTTTTCTACTTGTACAAGATAAAAGGAATCATCTTAATGACTCAATAAAACACTGCCCCCAGTCCCCTCAGGATTGGGGGAAGAACTATGGACTAGAGTGGACTTGATGGTATTCTCTTGTTCACATATGGTGATTCTAGCAATGCAAGAAATTATAACAATGAGGTGGAGCCAGTGGCCACTTGACACTTTTGGGGTAGGGAGGGGACGAGCAGTTGAAATACAGTGGCTTCTTTGGGAGTTGGAGGTTGTCCTGAGTACTGTTGTGGCAACGGATGTAGGCCATTTTAAATCAGCACACACCACTCAGAACTGAGTGGGAGAGAGTGTGGTCTACAGTGTGAACTGTGGTCTATGGTTGGTGGCAAGGCTCCAGGATGTGTAGGTTCATTGAGGGTGGTGGGCCACACTGTGGGAGATGTTTGTGTGGGATGTGATGGGAGGTGTGGGAGGTGGGCAACATGGGAATCCCAGTGGGTTCCGTGTAATATTTTGGGTAATCCAAGCACCTCTTAAAATATATGTATATATATATATATATATATATATATATATATATATATATAAACAACATTTTTGTAAGCAAATACACATATATGCATATATATTTATATATCATTTTGCAAATGTTTGTATGTATTGTGAGAATTTTGATTTTTACCCATAATAAAAAATAAAATAAAATAAAAAATAAAAATAAAAAAAAAAAGAAAACACTGCCTTCCAAGTTTAGCCTTATCAGTGACAATGGGTTATAACACAAGAAGAATTTGTATGCATTTTGGGTGAATTTCTAATTTTCTCTTTACCACAGAGTGAAGGTTTTGAGAAGTTTGTCAGTCTTCTCTAGGTCACATACTTGACAAAGTTACTTTTTTTAGTGTAAGTTTTGTTTCTCCAAAATGTTCAAGCAAATGCACATATTATTAGAGATTTATTATTTATGCCACTTACTATCTGGAGTCCCAATTAATTATATAAAATAAATCAGTATTTTTGCTTTGAAATCTAATGCTTCTGATATTTTTAGGCCATAGAATTGTTTTGAAGATATTGCTATTCATTTTGTATTTTTGAATCTCTTGCATGCTGGGTACCCCTTCATTTCAACCCTAGCCTTTTGGTTTTACCCTGATGAATTTTTTGAGTCAACAGGAAACTTTTTATTGGATTGTCTCTTGATCTTTTGACCAATCTTCAACTCAATAGAAAGAAGGCAGCCCTTGCCCATCTGTTTGCTGCCACAATGGGAACACTTTCTATTACAGAGCAAGATAATAACAGCTGAGATATTGGGGATTTTTACCCAGTGCAGCTTTATTGCCATGGGACTTGGGCAATTCTCCTTCCTAAGAACTGTTTTCCTAAAGAAATTGCTTCATGGAATTTCACTGAACATTTATTTTTCCATTATCACATGGCTTTAAAATTATTACATCTTATAGTGGAATATGATGATACAAATTTGCATGTACATAAATACAAACAAAACAAAATTTTTATCTTTTCACCCATTTTCAAATTTTTACCTGGGATTTCCATACTTCCTGGTATTATAAAGAAAGATTATCATGGAGGGACCAAAAAAATAGCATTTAACAGAAAGAACAAAACTTTCTTGTAAATTTTTTAAAAATCCATTCTTTCAAAGATTATATCCATTGGGAAAACAATTCTTATAACTTAGATATTTAGTTACAAAGTAGACAAGGTGCTTAGGTTCTGGCTTCATGACCTAAACAGAAAGTTTTATTGATGTATGTTATCTGTAAAATTATACTTGTAATTTCTTAGCTTTCATGTAAGATGACATAATTTTAGTTAGTAGTGTTGTGGATTTAAGTATAACATCATGCCTGACAATAGGTAAGACTCAATAAATGCCTGCCAAATGAGAACTGAGGAACAAATGAATGAATAAATTTAAAAAATTTTGGCAGTCCTCTAATTTCTAATAGCAGTTAGCATATCTACTCCTAAAACATCTTCCCTAATTGATGTTTCAACTCCAGTGCAGCACACACTGTTGGTGTTGAGATGCTATGCCAGAAAGTCTATAGGATTCCACAAATAATTTGGAGTCCAGAAGTCCTGGGCAGTCTTCAAAAAGACATCACTAACTATGGAAAATGAAAATCATATTATTGTCATCGCTGATGATTCTAACCTCACCCTGAAGAACTAAAAACCTCTAATATTCAGGACCAGCCAGGTCCCTCATCTTCAAAACTCTTTAAATGTCTGCTCATCCACTTTTCCACTTTCTCATATTGAAAGAATTTTCTCGAATACATCCAAGCTCCTAGAATTACTCTCAGCATCTGCTTTTGCTTTACCTCACTCTTAAATATTCTCAGGTGCTCTGCTAATCTCAAGTCTTCTGTACAGGCCAACTAGCAAAGTCCAGACAGAATAAGCTCTACAAAAATTGGGAAAGACAGAGTATTTGCCTTGTGCCCATTACCCTTCATCCAGACCACCCTCCCTCAGTGCTTCCTGATTCCTTTCAATCAGTAAAAACTGACAGTTAATTGGATATGTAGTTATCATTTAAAAATATATATCTGATAAAATCCTTTCCTTCCCATCCCCCACTTAACTTTCAGGAGCTTCTAATTCCTCTTAAAATAAAGGCCAGGGAAGCGGCTGTGGCTCAATCAGTGGGGCTCCCGTTTACCATATGGGAGGCCCCGGTTCGGTTCCCGGGGCCTCCTGGTGAAGGCAAGCCCGCCCGCACGGCGTGGTTAACTGACCCGGCGAGTACAAGCAGCAAGGGGGGGATAAATGAATAAATAAATAAAATCTTTAAAAATAAAAAAAATAAATAAATAAATAAAATAAAATAAAATAAAGGCCAAAACCTCGCCTCCTCCAAGCCTCTGATGCTCTTGTCCCAGCCTGGCTCTCCAACCTCATGTGTTTCTGGTCTCCTGCTTGTTTCTGCCATCCATCCACAGTGGCCATCCTTCAGCTCCTGGAAGGGGCCGTATTTACTTCTGCCACAAGAAGGGTCTTTGAATATACTGTTCTTTAGCCCAAAATAATTTTTCATCCTTCTCTTGAACTAATTGACTCCTGTTCATCCTTCAGCAGTCAGCTCAGCAATCATTCTTCAAAGATCTTCTCCAGCTTAGATGAGGTCATATATATACATATATATATTTTTTAGGTTTATCTTCTTCACAGCTTTGCAATCAAACTCTCATTTAGGGATTTTGATTAATGGCTGTTGTAACTGTTGGCCAATTTAATGTAATTATGAATTCCAAAAATATAATTAAATCATGCTTGTAAACTGATCTGTTAATCTGGGCATGATTAGGTTATGATTAGGGCATTGAGCCCCACCCCTTGGTGGGTGGGGTATCAAATATAAAAGGCATGGCAAGAACAGTTTTGAGTAGCAGTCTTTTGAGAAGCAGTTTTGATGTTGGAAAGAAGGCCCCAGGAGAAGAGAAGCAAGCCGTTTGCCTGATCATCTACAGCTGACCTTGTGGAGGAAACAGGAGCTAAGCCCGGAGAGAAACGCAGCCCGGGGAAGAGAGGAACCCAGAAGCCTGAACCCTGGCAAACACCAGCAGCTGTCTTGCTCTAACACGTGGCAATGGACTGTGCTGAGAGAAGAAACTTAACACTTTATGGCCTGGTATCTACCCCAAATAATACCCTTTATAAATACCAACCCATTTTTGGTGTTTCACATCAGCACCCCTTTGGCTGACTAATACAGCTGTCTCATCAACTAGAATCTAAGATCCATGAGGCAAGGAGCCATGTCTGTATTAGTTCCATATTGTAACCCCCGTGCTTATGACAGGGCGCGGTAAATAAACTTTCCTCCAACAAATGTGGTTGAAATTTTTTAACACTAAGAAGTAAATAATTGGCAACTGCCTGATGTTCTTTCATTCCCAATGGTATTTTGAATTTGAATAGAACGAGCACTTCCGTGAGGAATGTCCCTGGCACGGATTGACAGGCAGGGCTGCTTCCCCCTACTCCGGGAATTGCACCTCTCATGACTGCCCTACCCATGAGTCCAGCTCTCTGAATCCTCATTCTGTTCACTCGATGTCCTGCTTCCATTTTATCGGAACTGAAAAACAGACATATTTAGTGTCATCAACATCCTTTTCTAGAAGTTATTATCGCTCATCCATCTTTCCTCTGCAATATTTATAACATACTCCTGATTGCAATTTGATGTGCTTCTGTGATGTCTGCCACTGAAGCACACTTTTCTCTGTAAATGAGATTGTAATTATGTGTTGGAATGTAGTCTTCATTAATTCAAGAGTATCGTCTTTTTTCAGTCTTTTCCTGACATTTGTAATAGATTTAAAAGTAGTATTTCCTCTTTTGTGCCCTTACTTTACCTTATACATATAAACTATATCCTTTGTGCAAGTGTTTGCAGTCTACACAGTGACATGTTGTCTGAGTAATTACATCTGGAAAACTGCCAGTTGTTTATCTTCTTAAAGTAATGGCAAATTCTTCCCTAGTATTTACAGACAGATGACAATTAAATTAAAGCCCTGATACAGTAAGAGCACAATTTAACAAATTTACATGGTGGCAGCATTTTTATTTAAATTTTCTGTAATTACTCACGTGAAAAATTTTCCCCAGAATGATAGATTTATGCTACAAATGAGCTGTTTGAGATTTTTCTCAATGAGGCATCCAATTAAGGGACAGTTGTGCCAAATAAATTGTACCATTAGCATGTTGAAACAGTATGATTTTAGTTTTTTGTTTATTTCATTTATTATGTCAACCCAATAAAAACCAGATTTTTGGTGGCTCCAGGTATAGCCAAGGCCCTCAGCTGGTTCTTTTCTGGTGGGAGTGAGGGACTAGATTTGGGTAAAGTTAATGACTACTCTCTGCAGGTGAGCTGTGGGCACATAATAGATCAACACAAACATATTTCAAGAAGCCCCCCCCCCCCAAATCAAAATGGATCCCTGGACTCAAGGATTGTCAATAGCCTAATTCGTTGTGCCAATTTAGTAAATTAAAAAGGGATTATTTAGCTATGAAGGCATTAGAAAAAGGAGAGCCCCAGGCAAACATTGGCAATTTACACCTAAGTATTTACTAGAAAGAGAATGTCATGACAGCTCAGATCTTGGTCCATTCAGTTTGGTGATCAAATCTCAATTGTGGGGATGACTATTAGATTCTGATGTTTGAATAATACATAAAATTTTGGCATCCCATAATGCTTATGTATGGGGAGAGAATGTGCTGATCAGGTGAAGGTGATTGTCCATTCAAACTCAGTGTTTGATTTCTCATTTTATAAATTTAAAGATTGTTTTGCTATATACATAAGTCTGTGAGGTTTGCGAGAGTGAGAAGGATGGATGATCCAGATGGATCAGCTTTAGAATATACTCAAAATTAAATTTGTCAGTTGCAGGATTGAGAGCCAGGCCTAAGCAGTGGTGAATTTACCAAGTAAAAAATCCAACCCATGTGTACATCTCTGCTCCCAAAGGTGGCCAGTGTACCCTCCCAACACATCACCCATCTCTTTTACTGTGGGTCTTCCTTAATTAATTTATTTTCTTCTCTGGCTTCTCTAAGGAGATGGAGAGGCATAGTAGAAGAAAATATGGTCTTTGGAATCAACAAATCCCATGTTGGAATATTCTTCCTGCCACTGTTATATGACATTAGGGAAGTAAAAACTTTTCTTAATTTCAATTTCCTCATATCATGAAACTGGAAATAGTACTTATTTTTGTGGCTTGTTTTTAAAATTAAATTAAACACTATTTTAAAAGTGTCATCCTAACCTGGGGCTAGCATATAGTGATGCTCAATAAATTTATTTGACTGGATTTCAGTATATTCTTAAGAATAAAGTTGACAGTTACATTCAGTTCTTTTGGTTTTGCAAAGTGTGATTATCTACTTGCATTCATAGAATCCAACTGATTTGATTTTTTCTGGAAAAAGACTGCAAGTGAGCATGTATATTTGGTCCTCATGTCTAGACTTAGAAAATTAGGGGCTTTTGGTATCTGTGACACTACAGCATAGACAGGTGTAGAAATCGCCTCAGAGCTAGGGCATGCACCAGGAATCTCCTGACACTCTGAGCATGGGAAAAAAATGCAGAAAAACAGGGATGATTGCACTCCCACATTCAGTTGCGGAATATGGCTTTTGGATAAGCTCGTGCCACCTTTTTCAGGTACTGAACTCCTAATAGCCAGTCTTTCTAGCCCTGTTCTCTGAGTAACCACTTAACAGATCAACATCCTCCTAGACATCTTTCTTTCAGGCTTTTAAGACCCCTTAGCATATAACTCCATGAATGGGAAAGAATCACTCATTTCCATCTATGGTAATAGGAAAAGCCATGAAAAAGAACTATTTAAAGCTGCACATCAGAAAAGAAACTCACATTTACTCAAAGTGTCCTTTCATGCGGGTACATTTTTTTTCTTGAAGGTGGGGTGTTCAATGTTGATATTGGAAGTCTCCACAAGAGAGGTCTGTGGCTTTTGTAAGTATGAAGGATTTCACTATAAACTGATGGTCTTTCCTAGCTAAATCTGTCTCACAGAAAACTGTCTCCAGCTAAATGACCAATTTAAAGGTCAATGTAAATGCTAACATTATGAAGCAATAGTGGTTGAAGAAATTCATCCAGCTGTAGTGCAACAACTCTTAGAGGGGAAAAAAAAATGTTTATGTTCTGTTCCTCTACTTCTTCCCCAAAAGGAGCTTCTTGAGCTTCCTCCTTTTTCAGAATGGAGGTTTATGGCCTCACATTGCCTTGTTGGGGAGGAAGGAATTTGGGTTCTTCAATGTCAAAACCTGCTTGGAACAGGGGGTTTTAAATTTCCTAATTAGGGCTCTAGGGAACTGTTAAGGGAGAATACCAGATCCCTTATTGTCTTAATGGTCTCCCTGAGCTGCTGGGCACAGCCCTCATTTTAGCTTGTCGTCCCTGGGGACTGCGCAGGCGCCTCAGTGAAGTTCCGGAGGACAGTGAAACTGTGACATCTAAACACCAGAAGCAGAGCACCAGCTGCTCCACTGGGCTCCCTAGGCACACACCCACTGCTCTTACCACTGATAAAAGCAAAATAGCGTGTGTGCCAAATCAAACGATCAAGCCATCGACTGTATCTGCTGAATGTGAGGGTGCTCGTCATCCTATATATATATATGGTGATGAACCTTAGCTAATAAAGAAAAAATGAATTCAAGTGCTCACACCTCCTCAAGAGGTCTCTAGGACCTCACACTCACTTCATTGTGCTGCTCTTTTGGTCTTTAGCTGCACTACTTCCCCATCTCTGCATAGAGTGACTCCATGTGGTATCTGTGTATGTGTGCACTCTCATGAGTTTACAAACACAAATATATAAACACACACATAATTCATATTTTCAGTATGGATTCCAGAACAATTCTTTTCTGGGCATTTTTCTCCCAGACAGAACTCAACATTCATTGCCTTTCTGATCTTCATTTCCTCTTGTGTTCCACTTCTCAGTGTAGGACAGAATCATTCATCCATCATGTTTGCCTTCACTCCGCATTCACTCTCCAAATTTCTTTCCCAACCACCTTATCTGCTCTCCAAGGCACTTTCTTTTTTTTTTTTTTTTTTTTTACCGGGAGGTCCCGGGGATCGAACCCGGGTCCCTCCATATGGGAGGCGGATGCCCAACCAGTTGAGCCACATCCGACCCCCCCAAGGCACTTTCTATACCCAGTATAGAACATTTATCACTGATTTATATGATTGAGCCAATTTCTTTTTACTTGTTTTTGTTTGTTTGTTTATTTGTTTGTTTGTTTTACTTCTTTCACCTAGAAAGAATTCCCAAGAAAGCAGGGATTTTTTCTCTGTTTTTCCCTGCTATAGCCTGGAACAATTCCTGGAACTTGGTAGGCGCTCGATAAATGTTTATTAAATAAATGATTCACTCAACAACTATCCCAATGATTCTAGCTCCCCAATATCTTGCAAATCACCATTTTCATCCCTGATGCTACTACACTAGTTAGAGCCTGCATAATTTCTCATCTGGGTGACTACAATAGGCTCCCAGTTGCTCTCCCTGATTTCACTCTCACCCACCTCCAAACCATCAACTACCTGGAACCATGGGGTCTTTCTAAACTGCAGATTGGCTGTTGTCACTGGCCTGCTTGAAACCCTTCAGTGGATCCCCATGACATCACCTTTTGCAAACTTTTCCACAAGCATCTCCCTGATGGCAGAGGAAAGAGGGACCTGAAGTTACCCACCACAAGCATGAAATATCTCCGGAATCTCATGATTTATTTTACAAATGTAGGCAGATGTATTCTACTCATGTAATAATAAATATTTGAAATTATTCACCATTGAGCGAAATCACTGCTCCAGGAAGGCATTTCTTATTTATTCTGTGGTTTTGGAATATGAGCCACACCAGGATATCGAAGTATGAGAAACACAAAGGCAGATAAAGGTCAGATAAGTTAATGTGGCATACAAGGTCCTTAAAAATCTGGCACCAGATTATCTCTCCCTCCTGACCTCTAGCCACTCTCTCAAGTGTATGTCCTCCAACTCACCTCAAATGCTACTCTCATTCCCAAGATTGGGTTATGTGCTCCTTTTCTGTACTCCTCCAGCACACTGTGCATCATCCACCTGCACATGATCAGTCCTTACCATTTATTTCTGTGTCTGCAGTACAAAGCTATTGACTCTGAGGAAAGGTGATGTACCTTGCTTACTGTAACTCAGTCCTGACACAGGACACCCAAGAAATGTCTATGAAAACAATGAGTGAAGGAGTGAATGAATTACCCCCAAGTAAATGTTCATTTAAAGCTTCAAGGACGAGATATCTAGAAATGTTATCTATTTCAGTAGCCAATACTAGCACCCCTAATACATACAACTTTTGTCCCTTCCTCCCCAATACATTCAGGTGAGAAAATGAATCCCAAGTCCCAACAGAGCTTGGGATTTTATTGCCAAATGACTAAAAACTACTATATTGCCTAAGACCAATAGACCGATCCCATTTTACTTAGAGATATATACATTTCAAAGAACTATACTCTCCCTTGGCTACCTGAAGGGATTTTTAAAAGCATAAAGACTCCCTAACTTGAAGCAGCAACTGAAGAATAGATCTTTGGTGTCATTAATCTAGGAATCAGATGTATCTGCAAGGGCCCCAGAGAGAAGTTGAGCTCATATTTGAGAAGACACCCAACCTAGCTGTTACGTTGTTATAGTGAATCATAATTCATTTGCCCACTTGTCTCATCTGCTTCTATGTAATATGTTGCCACTGGGACTCTAAAGCCTGAACAACTGGGCTCTATTTGAATGACCTGATGAGCTATTTTTAGGATTCAATGTTTAAAAAAAAAAAAATGCTGGGGCAGATGTGGCTCAAATGGTTGGGCATCCGTTTCCCATATGGAGGGAACTGGGTTTGATCCCTGGGAACTCCTGGTAAAATAAAGAAAAATATAGAAGGTGCACGGGCACGCCGTCAGGCCCCATGAGCAGGTGAGCCCCCCAGGCCCCGCAAGTGGGTGAGCCGCCAGGCCCACCTAACCAGGCAGCAAGATGATGACATAACAAGAGAGATATACAGGGGAGAGCCAAGATGAGACACGCCGAAAAACCAGGAACTGAGGTTGGCGCATGTGGCAGAACGCCTCTTTCCCACTTCGGAGGTTCCAAGGATGGAATCCCGGTGAAGACAGGAGGAGAGGGATGAGAGGAGAGGGCAGGAAACAGACACAGAGAATTGCCCAACAAATGAACACAAAATAGCAAAAACGGGGTGTGGGGGGGGTTAGAATGGATTTTTAAAAGTAAATAAATAATTAAATCTTAAAAAAAAAAAAAAGGCAACAGTTTGCACGTACAGTACAGGTAGTGAGAGCTCTATAAGTTTAAAGTCAGAATTATTTTGATGTGGTGGCTTTGACCTACATACCCCAGAAAAATATGTTCTTAAACTTAATCCATTCCTGTGGGTGTGAAGCCTTATAAATGGGACCTTTTGATGAGGTTACTTCAGTCAAGATGTGGTCCAGCTGAATCAGAATGAGTATTAATCCTATTACTGAGGGCAGGTCACAAAGAAAGAGAAAGCCATGTGACAGCAGCCAGAAGCTGGAGGTCAACAGAACCCAGAGAAGCCAGAAAAGGCTGCCATATGCATTACAACGTGACAGAAAAGCCAAGGACCAAGGAGCTCTGGGAGCCAATCTCAGAATGCCAGTTTTCTGGGAGAAAGCATCACTTTGATGATGCCTTGATTTTGGACTAGCCTCAAAACTGTGAGTCAATAAGTTCTCTTTGTTTAAGCAAACCCATTGTGGGGTTTTGGCTTTAGCAGCCAGGAATCTAAAACATTTGCTAAGGCCAAATATTCTCTGCAGTTTATGGAGTTTTCAGTCCAGCATCACAGTTGTTTAAAAGGAAAGTTCTGAAGACAGAATCTTCTTACAGAGGGAAGTAATTTGCTCTTATTAAAAAGGCTGAATGGGAACCAGAGGAAGAATAAGGAGGAAAAGGAAGCAACAGAAAGGACTCTGGGGCCAAGGCCATCCCAAGGCACCTGACTACATATAGCAGTTGGCAGAGGATTGAAGTTTAGCAGCTGTGAGTGCTGTCCTCTGAGAGCTTACAGTCCCCAATGAACACTGACTCAAATACATGATTCAACACCACTTGGCAACTATACAAATAGAGAACTATAACCAAATTAGATTTCTTTATAGATTGAAATAAAATGCGAGTAAGTCAAGTAAAAGTCACCCATCCCACCTCAGTATAAAGAATATACATTGAGCTGCTTTCTTTATAAATGGCTAACAATGGATTGTTCTTGAACCTCCCCTCACTTACCCTGGTCCTCACTGGCTCAGAGGGTGTCTTTTTATTTATTCATCAGCTTTGATTTGAGGAATGATTAACATACAGGATTCATTTAGCATGTTTGCTAATTTTGCTACAGTGTTTCCAGGCTGCAGAGTCTAAAAAAAGAGGACTGTATATTTTATTAATTGATGATAATTTTTATCTCTGGTACTGCCAAAGGTGAAGCAGCCTGTTAGTTGACAGCTACATAGGCTGGTTTGCATACATTTCCTCTTGAGATTTCCTGACTCTGCTGCCGTAGGCTCACAGTCAACCTTCAGCCAAGACTACCTTTCCCAAACACACATCTCATTCCTTCCAACCCATAGGTAGAAACCTGGGCAAAGTCACAACCAGAACCACTGTTTTTATCTGTTATGTTTTCAGATCAGATTTTTTTTAAAAGGATTCTACAACTGAAAAAAATAAGTTTTAGAAAACCACTTTTAATAAGTAGATAGGGAAATAGGAAGGTAGATGTTAGGTAGATAGTATACACAGAACATGGTAGGTAGTTCTATATAAAACTGCTGCTTCTAGCCATAAAACTTTGTGAATTTAAACTCTCCTTTACCAACACCCAAATCACCCAAATATATCCAAAATGTTCCTTCCTACAAAAAGAAGAAGAAGGAGAAGGGGAAGGGGAAGGAGAAGGGGAAGGGAAAAGAGAAGAGAAAGGGGAAGAAGCAGTAGGGCTCCAAAATTCTCAGTGTCTATCCACTACTCTAAATTAGGGGTTGTTATTAAATTTACATAATATTTCAGGTGAATTAGACTGAAACTTTTGTTTGTTTCAATACTGGTGACTTTCATGAATTTATTTTGTAGAGGAAGTTAAAACCTTGTGGCCATACCACATAAATCCATAGAAATTAAATGCAAATTAATCCAGCCTTAATGTGGTTTTTCTCAGGACCAAGGTTATTGATTGACATCCAATGTGGAGAATTCATTTCCCAAACATTTTAATTGTCAGGCAAGGAAACACAACAGCTTATAACCCCAGCAAGTGAGTCACTTTGCGGAGAGCTGGCTGCCCATTTAACAGCAGTGCTTGCAACACAAGCCATAGTTGATACCATCGAGTGATACACTTTGGGGCTTTCTGGAGAGACCATTACCTTCTGCCATGTATTTGCAGTATATTTATTTTAAGACACTGTGAAATGAACATCTCGGAGCCTAAGATGCCTTGTAACTCCAGTTGCAGGGTTACCCAGAAATCAAGGTCAAGCACCTGGAGTAGGCTCTGAGGCCACCTGTGCCTCATGCCTACCTACTCTCCACTACCCACAGTCCTACCAGGACCATCCTGGTAGGCACCATCTTGGAGGCAAGGTGATCTTGTTATTTGTAAAAGTTCTAGCTAAGGTTATGCCACAGTTTACTAATTTAATTTTAAATGGTAATTTTCAGGCATGCTTACTCTATATAATTGTTTCTTTTAAAATATGCAAATATTTCCGACCAAGATTTCAATTTACAATGATCAAATCTTTTATGAATATGGATTTCAATTAATTTCCTAACTTTTCCTTTATTCTGAATTTTTTCCTTCTCTCCCATCCCTTTTTCCTGCTAGCTAAACCATCAGATGACTCTCCTTTTATTTTGTTGATAAGCAGTTCCTGTAATTAATAATGCTTATCTCTCTATGTATGAGAAAAAATTTAATGCATTTTAATAAGAAAGTTGGAAGGGTAAGGAGACATTTTATTGCCATGTAGATTTAATAAGACTAGAAATAACCTGCTCATGACTGCATGTAATAAATAGCATTTGTATACATATTTTCTGTTACTCTTGATATTGGTACATCAATATTTCTTACAAAAATATTTCTGAAAAGTTATAATATCTAGAATTCTTTAAAAAGCAAATCTTTTCATTGACTAACATGATGATTTTAAAGTCACTATGTCTCTATGTCTGATTCTAATCTTGATTTTTAGTTCTCAGCTGAGCAACCTACAGGGCTGAGAATCAGAAGACATGGATTTAGAACAAACTCTTCCAAAAATTTGCTCTTGACTCTAGGAAAACAGCCTGATTGCTGTTTCCTTATCTCTAAATTGAGGAAGTGAGAAGGGGGTGGTGGTGGTTAAAAGTTCTCTTAAACTCTCTTCCAACTCCAGCATTCTACAATTGCAGCTACTTTATTTGCAAAACCAAATCCTGCTTTAAGGTTCTTTATAGTTAAAGATCCTTTGAAATGCAAATAATCGGTCTCCATTTATCTGTGGCTAAATTTTGGAAAGTTCAGAATGAACCACTTAATAAAGCCTATTCCTTTGAAATTAGTGACATTTATGAGATCATAATTAGATCATAACCGAAAGAACTCTGGGAGAGCATCAGAGTGGTTTCTGCCCTAACTTCTACACAACCAAATCCAGTGAAGTGAGAGTCTCTGTAATTTCACCCTACAAAGAGGAAAACCGTGGTGCTCAGAGTGGTTAGCTGTCCTGGGAGAGGCACTTAGCTGGGGGTGGTGGGTGGGGGTGGGGGGGTGGACTAGGTCTAGAACCCTGATCTTCCAGGCTGACTGTAGAATTGGGGAGAGGGGTGATCTGGCTTTGGGGACCCCCAGGACTATTTTTCTCTAGTCCAGGGAAGAAAGTAAATTAGAGTGAACAGTCAATTCTCCTCAGATAGGGCTGCTCTCCAGCTGGGGGAACAGATGGTTAATTGGGTACTGGGTTATCTTCTCTGCTAGACTGTGGAGAGGCTCTGCCAGGGGAGGGAGCCTATTTTACTGAACACAGATGGGAGTAGTGCACTCTTTTCCCCATTTTCATACCTGAACTCTTTCCACCTTCACTTAACACATTGTATTGAGGAGTGTATTCATTAAATCCTATGGCGCAGGGAAAAGCCTATTTTGTAACCTCCACTAGCACTCATCCCACTGCCAGGCTGTCCAATACTTTCCAATTCTGTGATTCTGTTGGCATTCAAAAAAGCCTCGCTGATTGGTGAATCACCTGGGCTGAGTCCAGGGAAAATGAGAAGTTTTGGATTCCATACCCTTTGGTAAACTCGAAATTAAGTGTCTCACTCGTATTCCTCCCTTATCTCCCCTAGCCCCTCAAGAATCCTCAACTAATCCTTCAAAGTCCCGGTAGTCCTTATTAAAGCAGAGGTTGAAACCCAGGGACTGTAGGCTTTAATTATGGCATAAGGAAACAACGCCCTCACTTTGGCTGTCTATCTAATTAGTGTTACTCTAACTCGAAGTATTGAGCCAATAACCAAAGGAGGGTTTCCGACATGCTTCCACAGCCTTTACATTCGTCTGCAAATAGTTAACCACTCCCCCCGCAAACCTCACCCTCTTCTTCAAAGGGCAAACCTTAACCATGGCGTAACATAACATATGTAAATTTTTTTATCTTATATTTTGTACTATACAACGTGTGTACTATACCGAAGAGAGGGGGAAAAGACATTTATTGAAATGAGTTATTCACCGTAGTAAATTCTAACCATGATCAAATCCAAACGCCAGGGACTATTTTTCTAGCATTTGGTCACAACTTCAACAACCGTCCTCTCCTTAAGAATTCATTGTGAAAGGATTTCACCTGCATCTACAGGGATGTCTGCTTTCATTTATTCTTTGACAATTCTGAAGATTAAACTTTACAGGCATTTCACTTTCTCTGTGCTCAGCAAGTTAGGATAGGATGATCATTGACTTCAGCCTCATGCTAGAGCAAGCATATTTATTTCTTCTTCCTCCAAGGAAAGAAAATCCTTATGTACTCCGCACGTGGGTTAGGAGACTTAACCATGCAGTGATCCTCAAAGCCTTGGTGCAGCCTGCTCTCCGCGTCAAGCACTGCCCCCTCGTGGGGAGAATAAACATTAGCACGCTGAGAACAAGCATAGCTGCTCAAGCACTAGCACTTGGAAAGTGCTTTCTGCCAACCCACCCAAGTGCTCTACCTGGAGAGCTTTTGACCCTTTTAACCATGTGAGTTAAAGTAACTTTTAGTACAAAAAGTCCCGACAGCATGTATACTTTTACCTAACAGTGTTAGGTCATCAGAAACCACTGAATAGAGGAGGAAGAGGGCCTGTAGTACAGCAATATTTCCATTAGCATCATGGTAAAATACAAAACAATAAAAAAGAGCAGGCACAGTGCCTGTGCTTTTAAAAAATCAGCATGTCAAAGGAAAGGCTGTCATCCTCACAAACTTGTTATTCTGAAATTAATTGTAATGGAGGGCAAACATGAAGATTTCTTTGAAATCATAGGTGACTTAAGTCTGCCTGTCTATCTATTGAGATAGTTTAGGGATTCTCCTTTATAAATTTCTCTTTGGGGTCCAGTGATTATCCACATTTTCCAGATTATTATTTCTTGATTTTATTTAGTGTAATGCCTGACTTTGAAATTATGGATAAATATTCAACAGGATCTGTCAGTTAAGGTTTGGGGCACTAGACTAGGATGGTTCTGGTTCATCATTAGCTGGTTGGGCTTTCTAAACCTCAGTTTACTCAACTGTAAAATGGGGATCATAATGATGCCTTCCTCAAATAGTTTAATCATGAACCAATGAGATGATGCTAAAAAAAAAAAACAAAAACCACAGAGTATTTGGCTCTCACAAACGCTAAATAAATGTTAGCTGCCTTTAAAGTATCTTTTTTATTTTATTTTTTTGTCATGGCCTCTAGAGTGCTCCCTGTCCTCTCACCAAGCCTCAGATTATCTCCCAACAAAGCATATTGGAAAGCATTAAAATTCATTACAAAGTTGACTTTTATCCTTCCTTTTATAACATATAAATATGTCTTTGTTCAGTGTGTATGTTTAATTGAACTCATGCTTCTGAGGTTCCTGTTGAATTTTTGTGTTTGACACCTCCTTAGGGGACAGCTCCCTATCAGGTGTCATTTCATGTTAAGAAGCCAAATTTTGTGGCTGCTTATATACACTCAAGAGCATGAATCCAGCCAAGCTGACTGTTCTCGCTGTCAGTTCTCAAAATAGTGATCTAACCTCCGCTCCCAAAGGAACATAACACAGACTTGTAAAAGGGGAACATATTCCTAGGAAGCTAAACTTGGGAGATCATCTGAAATATTTTCATTGCTTTATAGATTATGTCTAATGCCCATCAAGGTTATAAAATAATTTGTAGTGCAACTCAGCCCTAAACTATTCCATCCTTCCATCAACCAGGCCAGCTGCACATCTGGGAATGTTTTGACAAGACAACAATGGCCAAAGGAGGTGTCAGCTCAGCCAAATCCTTGACACAATCCTCACCTCTGCTTTGCTCTGAAAGGTGCCCTCCAGAGTTTTCATTCTTGCTCAGTGTTCTGTGATAGGAGCTGAAGCTGCCACCACCTGATCCTAGTACTTCATTACTGCTTTCCCCTGACCCTCCACTTACTTTCCCCCTCTTTTTGCCTCATAAACAAAGCTCAGATCTCCCCTGGGCTGTAGAAGGGATGATGGCTGAGGTAAGAACAGTCAGTCAAAAATCACTGGAGGGGGGAAGTGGATGTGGCTCAAGCGATTGAGCTCCTGCCTACCACACGGGAGGTCCTGTTTCGGTTCCCAGTGCCTCCTGGAGAAGATGAGCAAGACTGCTAGCTGAGGCCATGGGCAGGCGCGGTGAGCTGATGCAACAAGGTGATGCAACAAAAGAGACACAAAGAGGAAAGACAATGAGAGACACGACAAAGCAGGGGGCTGAGGTGGCTCAAGTGATTGAGCGCCTCTCTCCCAACAGGAGGTTCCAGGTTCAGTTCCCAGGGCCTCCAAAAGAGAAGATGAGCAGACACAGAGAGCACACAGTGAATGGACACAGAGCAGACAGCGAGTGCAAACAAGGAGGGGGGTGGGATAAATAAATAAAAATAAATCTTTAAAAAAAAAATCACTGGAGTAGTACAATTACTCTTCTGCAGAAGCAAATGCAAATTCTCCAAAGATAGGTATAGTGACTTCTGCATATGGTGGGTGAAATCCTAAGTGGAAAAAAAAGGGAAGGTGAAAAGGAGGCAAACAACTTCCACATATGTTTCTTATAATGAACATCCTCATCCAATTTAGAAAGATGCCAAAGCTTACTCTTGCACTCAGCCCTAGAGCTCATGATATCCCAAGAGAGTAAGGAGATGGAGAACTAAAAGACTTTCCTAAAATTGAACTAATTCTTGTGAAAAAAGTAAGGACTTCTTGTCTGGCTGGACTGTGGGATGTTCATGGACACCAAACTCATACTACCACATGTTTCTATTTTTAATAACAAAGTGAAAATAGTCTTTTATTTTAAAATGTTTCTCAAGCAAATTATTGGCCTAGCTTAGACTATTCTCCAGGGAGTAATTTCCCTTCCTTGGACATTACAGGCAAGACTATTCTAGCACAAAAATTCACTTATTTGGTATTGTTTTCTATAGGGTCAAAGTAATTATGAAAATTGTCAAGGGATAAGATTTAAATAATCAGAATGAAACCTTCATTAGAAATCTTTTAAAAAGGAGGAATAATAATATCAGTAATCCCATAATGCTTTTCAGAGGGTGACAAGGTAATTGTTGACTGAACAGTGAACTTCATTCCCAATTATTTAGATTACTATCCGCATTATTTTCCTCACACCAACAGCTTAAAATTAATTGTACATGTAACAAGTATTTTCATGCAGGTATATTGAGTGCTAAAAATAAAGCAAGATGTTTGTGTTAGAGTGGATAAATAGTAAGATGAATTCTCCTTTAAAAAATCTCTTTAAGATAGTTGGAGGAATCATGAGAATGATAAAGTGACCCAAATGCCATTTGATGCTTCTGGTCTATTGGGCTGGATGGGGAAGGCAGCAGAAATACTTGTCAATACATACTTATAACCCAAAGTTCAACTACTAGCACATCTGTTTTTCATGAACCTCCATTATATCCCTTTTGAAAATACACAGTAGGGAGGATTGGCAAATTTTATGACCACATTTTGGTGCGTGAGGCCAACCTTACCAGATCACATCCTGTTTGAAAGAGTGAGGATTTGTGCACAGAGTGAGGCAGCAGGTGAGATGAGTAATGTAGCTCTCTAAATTTTGTGTTCAGTTCCCTTTGTTGGTATCTCTACTTTTACACTGGCTTTAGCAATATTATAATAAAGTGAGCATAGGATTCCACAAAATGTAGAGGGCTTCTGTGATTCATTTCTTTGACTTTTTTGAGACTGCAAGTAACTTTTGCTGCAAGCAATTTTAGTGACTGTATCAGGTTTCAGAGAGTCTTTAAAGTGTACAGCTGAAAATGCATCTTGGAGAAGTGAATGAAAGATACACAATTCAGGAGGCAGCTCCCTATTCAGTTACATTATTCACTCAGACAGCAAATATTTATTGGGTGCCTACTATGTGCCAGTCACTGTTTTATGTTCTGGAGATTCTACAGTGAATAAAACAAAAACACACAAAAATCCCTGCCCTTGTGGGGTTTATGTTCTAGCAATATTGTTGTTGTTGTTTAACTATAATAAGCTTCTCCCCTTTTTGATAGTTTCCACACTGTATTGCCAAACTGTACTTGTATTAGATAGGAATGCATTTGGCTGCAAGTAAGAGATTTGACCAATAGTGCTTTAAACCAATAGGCTTCTCTTTTCTTCACATGGCAAAAAATCTGGATATAGATAACAGCTCAACAATATTGTAGGGAATTCAGACTCTCTCTGCCTTAACATTTTGCCATGCTTAGTATAGATGCTGGTTTCTCAAAGTTATAGAAAGTTTGCTGCAGCTTCTGGCAGTGTGTCTGTGCATCTTTATTTAAAGAGGAAAACAAAAACTGTTACAAAGCTGCACTAGCATACTTCAAATTATGCATCATTGACCAGAACTGTCTCACAAGACAACCCATATCTGCCAGGGAAGCAGAGTATATAGTATTTACAATCTTGATAGTGGACACAATCAAAGAATAAGAGGGTTAGGAATGGGTATTAAGTTAGCTAACCTGGAGTGCTGACCACAACATTGCTCACAAAAAAACAAGCAAACAAACAAACAAAAACTCAGAAACTGCAGTGCCTTTAAACACAAGATTTTTCGCATCTGCTACTTTTTTAATGAGTGACTGAGTGTATGAATTATTCATCAACATAATATTCTTTATATTGAAGCCTGAATAATTGAATAAATGAATGAATGAATGGCCAAATGAAACTGGCACAAGCAAGAGATTTTCTGAAACTCCACATGCACAACTCTTTTAACCACTTTGACTATTTCAATTACTTATTTAAATATGCCTGAGCATAATCTTAATGATCAAAGTTAGCACATTTTTCAAAATTCCATTCAACCATAATTTATCAAACAATGACAATAAGCCAAGCACTGTGCTGGACTTGGGACATGCAAAGTAAAATAAAAGAAGATTCCTCCTCTGAAGGTGAAAATGGTCAAGAAGAAGAGAGATGTAAGCAAGAGTTGTATAAGATACTGTAGTGGATCACCTAACTCTGCCTTGGGGAATCTAAAATTTTCGTGAAGACTTGTGTCTATATTTTTCCATTGTGTGTGGAGAGGGGGATGGAAGGAGAGAAGAAGCAGGTAGAGGCTTTATCAGCCAAAAGGAACAGCATGTGACAATCAAAGAGGCATGGAAATACATGTAAAATAGGGCAAACACATTGGTATCACTGTGTGGCATAATAAAAAATTAATGAACTCTGAAACCAAGCAGACTTGAATTTGAACCCTAATTCAGGTTTTTCCATGCTGTGAGATCTAATTAAGCTCCTCTACTTCTGAGACTTCTCATTTTTAAAATGGGGATAAAAATACCTCCGTTACAGGGAAATTGGATAATGAGGTGCAATAATATGTGCACAACATCAGCTACAATGCCTGACACAGAGAAAGTACTTAAAGTGTGTATCTGCTGCTGTTATTACTGTTATTATCATTGTCATCATCATCAAGGATAGAGTGTTCTATTAGGGGAGTAATGAGAGACAAGGAAGAAGAGATCAATAAATGTCAAGTCATGAAAGACACATAGCAGGGTGTGGTAGATTGCAAAATATGGCCACAACTTCCTCTCATCCCTGGAGGTGTGCTGCTTTGCAATGTGCTGCTGCTATTCCTTCTATCAAGAGGTAAAATCCATTTCTCCAGCCATTTGACTCTGGGTTGGCCTTGTGACTTGTTTTGACCAATAGAATGTGGTGGAGGTGACTATGCAATTTATGAGCTGAGGAGAAATAAGCAGTAATGGTGTCAGAAGGTCAGATGGAACTGACATAGTTTGTTCTTGACTGAGGCAGCTTTGAATTTTACAACTGCAGGGCCCTCAAGCTGGAGAATTCAAGATAGTGTTTAGGTCTCTCAGTAGCAGTGAAGCTTTGATTATAGCTCCACACAATAGAAACACCAAGTATAAGAAAAGCATTTCCAATCTTTTCTCTCTTCTAGAAGCTACCTTTGTGGCCTTGAATGAGTCAAGCTTCCCAGGCTTTCTCATTCATGAAATAAGGTGATAATCCTGTCCTTATACAGTTTACAGAATTGTGACAATTAAGAGGCCTTGTAAATGAAGCACTTTTAATTTCCCTGAAAAGGAATGCATTCAACTAAATAGATGTACTAAAAATAGTTCTGTTAACAATAATCCTCATGTAGTGTCTTCCATTCCAATCCTTTTGAGTTTGCTATAATTACATACTGTTCAGAATATTGAAAGTCAAAATGCCTGACACCTTTATGTTAGATAAAGGGAAGATAGTTAATAGGAAGATAGTAAATAGACAAGCATTTGATCAGACTAGATATGTGCTCACATGTGGTAAACTCTTTTTTGTTTATTTACACCGTCTCATAGTTTACATTTTCTGCATTCATTCATTCATCAAACATTCATTTTATTTATTATGTACCAGGAACCATACTAGGCACTATGAAAGAGCAATCAGAAAGGGCCCCTGCTCTCAAGTAATTCATAATCTGAAAAATGGAGATGGATACAAATAAACAACTAGAACAATGCCCTCAGTGCTAAAACCAAGGCAAAAACCATGTGCTAGCGGAACACACAAAAGGAAAAAGTTTATAGCCTGGATGGAGAAGAGAATGAGAGCTTCATTGAAGGATTAATATTGAGTTGCTAGGAGTTAATTTTTGCATGTAAAGAAAAAGTACAATCAATGTGGAGTGAATTTCCCAGATTAGAATATTATGCCTAAAATATGAAAATAACCCATAATCCTACACTGATAATGCTATATGCATACGGATGTTATATTTTGCCACCATATTGTTTTTACTTTCCAAAAAGCCATTCTCGGTTAATTGTGTCTTTCTTCTTGGTTTGATATTGACAAGCCCTGTGGTCTTGCCAGTTCTCCCAAGCATCATGGATATTCTGAGCCCATCAACTTTCTGAGTCTGTTTCTTCTGCAAAATGAGAGAATAAGAAACAAATAATACATAAGGTTGCTTTACCCTAAAAACTCTAACAGATGGATTTTTAAAATAATATATCTTATAAAATATGAGAATTTTCAATATGGTTATTCCAATTGATACTACCCTTGTTCAGAACATTTTTTATGACTATACTTTTGGAACTGACTTAAATGTTTTGAGGACTTCAGTGGGAACAACTCAATGAATAGGAGAAAATTTCCCTGGTCATTCTCCAAAGGAATGAGAGTTTCCTTTGGAGACAGAAAACCTGAGTTTTCATCAGAGTTCTACCTCTCTTGTGTTTTCAGTTTCTTTATAAACAAGTCATCATAGCAGTTACCCTGCTTAGCCTGAAGAATCACAGGAAGGTTCAAATGCTGAAGTTATGTGAAATTGTATCTACACAGCATAACACAAATATCTTCCTTTGAGGGTTTGAATTTGATTTAGTATCTGAGCCAAAAGTCATTCAGAGTATGTCAGGTGATTAAATGGATCCTATTTTGGGTCACAAATGGGCAATGATTCCTGAGATTGACTTTTTCTTCAATTTGTATGCAAGTTCTACAGGTAACTCAACAAGATGACTTTTTAAAAAGTACAATGACTTTCTTGTTAGCTTGAAGACATGATATCCCAAGATAATCGCTTTTAAAACATTATCCATTTACCCCCTCCAAGATCAAGATGGCAGAGTGAGATAATTCAGGGCTCTGTCCTCCCATAGAAGCTTTGAACAACTAGCATGGCTAGGCAGAAACGTCTTTCTCAAAGCTCCAGAAAACGGTTAAAGGGCTGCAGTAACAAGGCATTTGCCAAATCAAGAAAAAGACTACTTAAAAGCGGTGGGGGGTGAGTGTGACAGAGTTGGACTCAGATGTGACTTCTCTAGGCATGCCTCTTCTGTCCCTTTTGTTTGAACCTATAGTTGGTGCTGGAGTTGGTAGATGTACATCCAGGAGACTTGAATCTCTGGGCTGTCCATGTGCCAACTGGGCCCTGAGCTTCAGTGGAGTTGCAGCACCCACTCTCCAGTTCATTGGACTCACCCAGGACAACTAACAAGGAGGTGAGGATGGACAACCACCACACCAAGGAACTCAGAGAGTCTACAACTACAAGCAAGAAAGTCCCATCCATCAGTCATATGGGATTGAAGCTCCCTCTCAATTAGATGTGGAGTGGGCATCACCATCCCAGAATCCTCAGGATTGGGGGATAAAATGTGGACTAGAGTAGACTTACTGGTATTCTACTATAGACTTATTGTGATTCTAGCAATGGAAGAAATTATATCATTGATGTGGAGACAGTGACCACTGGAGGTGTTGAAGTGAGGGAGAGGGAAAATAGAGGTGTAATATTGGGGCATTTTCAGGACTTGGAATTGACCTGGATGACATTGTGGTAACAGATACAGGCCATTATATATCCTGCCATAGCCTACAGAATTGAGTAACAGACAGTGTAAACTACAATGCAAACTATAGTCCATGATTAGTGGCAATGCTCCAAAATATGTTCATCAATTGCAATGAATGTACCATACTAATGAAAGAAGTTGTTAATGTGGGGAAAATTGGGAGGTCTGGGGAGTGGGGCATATGGGAATCCCTTATATTTTTTATGTAACAATTTATATAATCTAAGTATCTTTTAAAAATAAATAAAAAAATATATTTAAAAAAAAAAAAGTAGTGGAAGAACTTCCAGGAAGATGGAGGACTAGAAAGACATGGGAGTCTCTTCTCCAGAAAAATAACTAGAGGACAGGCTGAAACATCCTAGAAAAAGATCTTCTAGAATTTAGGAGACCAGGCAAAGGCTGGACACTGCCCAGAGGAGAGAGGGACAAAGAAGGGAAATTGCGACTACAGAACTGTGAGTTGCAACCAGCAGTTGCTGCTGCTGGCACCATCCTCCACACTAAAAACATTTTAGAATTCTCTGGCCTCTGGGCCTGCAGCTACAGACAAAGGGGGTTCCAAGGATCTACTACCCCAGGAAAAGGGAAAGAGAGGGACACAGCCTAAGGCTGATTCAACTTCTGACTCACAAATTTGGTCTGCTGTGCCATGAGCCCTTCCAGGCCAGGTGGAACCACACAGTGGTTTGCCCTGGGAACGGGAAAAGGACTGGAGAAATCCGACCCTCACAATCTCCCTCTCTTGTAGCTGGGACTAATTGTTGAGGAAGCCCCAGGAAAGGGGAAAAAGAGGGACACAACTTAAGACTGACTCAGCTTTTGACTCACAGATTTGGTCTGTTGTGTCCCAGGAGCACTTCCAGGCCATGTGGGGCTGTGCCATTGGTTGCATTGGGAGCCAGCAAGGGGCTAAAGATATACAACCCTCCCAATCTCCTCCTCTACTAATAGAGACTGATTGTTGAGGACTCAGAGGGGAGTGGAAATATTTCCCAGCCGGGAAAAGGGAGGGGACTGCCAGAGAAGGCTGGAGAACTGTCTGAGAGAAAGATTGAATTACAAGGCTCATAGCCTCCAGACAGGAAGCTCTATCATATTGTTCTGGTTTGCATTGCAACAAATACACTCCCACCAGGCATTGAACTGAGAGTTGCCAAGGAGTGCCATCTGCTGGCAGACAAACAATATGCATGCAGGAAAATTAAAAATAAGGGGAGGCTTTTTCCATTCTCTATAGCCTTCCTCCCCAAGGCCCTAGGAAGCAACTCTACAACCAACTCGAGATGGATTAAAGATCTAAATATAAAAGCCAGGACCATAAAACTACTAGAAGAAAATGTAGGTAAACATCTTCAAGACCTTGTAGTAGGTGGTGGTTTCTTGGACCTTATACCCAAAGCATGTGCAATGAAAGAAAAAATAGATAAATGGGGCTTCATCAAAAACACTTTTACACCTCACAGGATTTTGTCAAAAGGGTGAAAAGGCAGCCAACTCAATAGGAGAAAATATTTGGAAATCACATATCCAATAAGGGTTTAATATCCAGGATATATAAAAAGAGATGCTACAACTCAACAATAAAAAGACAAATGGCCCAATTTAAAAATGGGCAAAAGACTTGAATAGACATTTAGCCAAAGAAGAAATACAAATGGCAAAAAAAAAAAAAAACATGAATAAATGCTCAACATCACTAATGATTAGGGAAATGCAAACCAAAACTACAATGAGATATTATTTCACACCTATCAGAATGGCCACTATTAAAAAGACAAAGAACTACAAGTGTTGGAGAGGATGTGGAGAGACAGGAACACTTATTCACTGTTGATAGGAATGCAGAATGGTACAGCCACTGTAGCGGACCGTTTGCCAGTTCTTAAAGAAGTGAATATAGACTTGCCACATGACCCTGCAATACCACTACTGGGTATATATCCAGAAGAATTGAGAGCAGTGACACAAACAGACATCTGTACACTGATGTTCATAGTGACATTATTCACAATTGCCAAAATTTGGAAACAACCCAGGTGACCATCAACAGATGGATGGATGAACAAACTGTGACCTATTCACACGATGGAATATTACGCAGTTGTAAGAAGAAATGAAGTTGTAAAGGATATGACAACATGGATGAACCTGGAGGACATTATGTTGAGCAAAGCAAGACAAAAGGACAAATACTGTAAGGTTGTGTTACTATGAACCAAATATATTGTGTAACATATTGTATGATTTTAAAAAAATTTATATGAATCTAGTACCTTTAATTGAGAAATGTATGTTTTTATTCAACTGTATTTTCTTTTTAGTTTTTAATTATTTATATTTTTAATTATTAAATGTACAAACTAAAGTAAAAAATAAAAAGTGGTGGGATTCCAAGTGCTCTGGCTGGCCTCTCCCCTCCCCTTCACTGGCTGAGCATGGAGCCAGCCCACACTTCCAGAGGGCTCAGAGTAACCCTTGTGTGCATACTGAGAGCATGTGTGTCTGGCCCAATCATTCTGATGGTGGTCTGAGGAACTTGCCATCCCAGAACTTGCCCTGCATAGGAAAGGCAATTCATGGAACTTTCCTACATTGTGCTCTGGGAGAGAAATCAAGTTGTACTGCCTGGGCCTAGGAATTGCTGACTGTAGAACACAGAGTGCAGTGCCTGGGTTGGTGAGGAAACTGTTTTTTAGGGAAAAGGGGACATTCAGAACTGTGTAAATGGGAGATTCCTATGGCCACATGCACATGTCCAAGACAAGACACACGCACAGAAGAAGGATCGGGGTGGTCCCTTATGCTTTGGCCTGGAGCTATTATCTAAACTCATTATATGGATAAGCCCTAAAGGAGCGCATTTGCACATGTCAATTTCCAAAGACTGGGAAAGGTGTTTCTTTCCTCCCTCCCTCCCTCCCTTTCTTCTTTCCTTCCTTCCTTTCCTCCTCCTCCTCCTCCTCCTCCTCCTTCTCCTCCTCCTCCTCTTCTTCTTCCTCTTCTTTGTTAGCTCCTGGCATTCAAGGAAAGCTCTTTCATAATACTAACTGGACACAATCTTAAGGAACAGATACCTTAGAGTCTAAATTCCAGCAATAACACATTAAAATATAAAAATGCCCAGGTTTCAACAAAAGGTTATAAAGCATACAAAAAAAAAAAACAGGAAGCAGTGTCCTAGGCAAAGGAAGATACTAGAAAACATGATGAAAAGGACCATATCTAGCATACATTAGAAAAAGACATTTTTAAAAATGGTATTAAATATGCTCAAAAAGCTAAAGAAAAACATGGACAAAGAACTAAAGGATATCAGGAAAACAATAGATGAATACAAAGAGAATATAGAAAGAGGTGGAAATTACGAAAAGGAACAAATAGAGTTTAAGACCACAGTAACAGAAATTAAAATTCCCTAAAGGGGTTCAACAACAGATTGGAGGAGCAAAAGAAAGAATCTGAGAATTTAAGGGTAAGACCATTTAAATCATTCAGTCTGAGGAGCAGAAAGAAATAATGAAGAAAAGTGAACAATACCTGAGGAACTATCAAGTGTATCAATATACTCATTGTGGGAGTCTTAGAAGGAGAAGAAAGAGAGAAAGGAGCAGAGAAAATACCCAAAGAAATGATTGCCGAAACCTTTCTTAGCAAATTACATTGCTATAGATTTAAGATATTAAGTTTAAGCCCCACAGTAACTACAAAGAAAATATCAGAGAATGTGTAAGCTCATAGAGTCAGAAATCAGAGTAGAAGTTGCTGGGGGTAGGGTGGGCAGGGGTATTGAGGAATTAATGCATAATGGTTGTAGGGTTTCTATTTGGGGAGATGGGAAAGTTTTAGTAATGGAAGATGATGAGTGTACTGCAATATTGTGAATGTAATTAATCCCATTAAATGGTATTCTTAGGAGTGGCTGAGATGGAAAAGTTTATGCTGTATATATGTTCCTACAATTAAAAAAAAAAAAAAAAGCAGCTAAGGAGACAATGACAATTGAATGTAGTACATGAACCTGGATGGGATCTTGCAAGGGAGAAAAGGCTCAAAGGGACATTATAGGGACATATGAAAAAAATTGGAATATAGACTGTAAGCTTTGTATCAATGTTAAATTTCTTGAACTTGATGACTGTACTTAAGGTGGTTACATAAGTGAATAACCTTGTCCTTAAGAAACATACATGGCAGTATTATATGATGTACATAGCGTATACTCAAGTGTTCAGAAAATAGATTGATTATATAGATAGACAGATAGACAGACAGACAGACAATAGATAATAGAGGGATAGAGAGAGTGTTATGGCAAATGTGGCAAAATGTTAAAACTGGTAAATCTGGGAGTATCTGGGAGATAGGGGTATTCTGGAGTTCTCTGTATAGAATTTGTATTATTTTTGTAATTGTCCTGTAAGTTTGAACGTATTTAAAATAAAAAGTTTAAAAAATTACCAGTCTAAAAACAATAGCATCATTATATTAGAGTCATGATTTTAAAGTGTGTTTTATATGTGTGTGTGTGTGTTTAATTACTTATGATGGGGATTATGTTGTAACTCATTTTTACAAAGGAGTGAGCTGCTCCAAAAAAACTCAATGCTGCATTTGTATAGACGTTTACTGTTTACAAAGCGTTGTGCAGAAATGATCTCATTCGAGCCTTCTAACAACACTGCGAGGTGTATTTTAATTTTGTTCTCAGTTTACAGATGAGGAAATTGAGGATTATCTGTAAAATGATACTCGGCCAGTTGTTAACCTTCTTGAGCCTTAAATTAGCCACAGGGCAGAATTTTAGTCCTACAAATCCCGAATCTGAAGTCCTCCCATACTCACACACATATTTAGACCACTAACATCTTCATTTCACTGACAAATTTGTTAAAGCTATGTCAAGCTTGTCGGGATGTCTGGAACTCCCGGAACAGCCGCATTTTCTCGCCCCCTCAGGATAACAGTGATCTGGGCTCATGACATGATTTAACTCAGTTCTTTGTGCCTGTGTCTTGGGAAGGGGCTATTTCTTACCCTGAGCTTTTACACGGTGATTGTGTGGCATATCAACTGAAGGAGCCTTTGGGGGGTTCTATGGCACTGCTAGAAACAGTGGTTTGACTTGCCTATTCCTGACCTCTTCCTTCAATTATTCTGTGCTAGTGCCGGCCTTAAATGAGGAGCCTGTAGATAGTACTCACATGCTAAAGAGTCAGAGGCGGAATTCTTAATGGGACTCCTGGGACCCAGCTGTAATTCATCCTTCTCTGGTTTGCTAGCCTAGCCTATAAACTCTCTTGTCTTCCTTTCCACTCTCATTCTGTTCTTCCTTCTGTCACACACTCTTAAGTGTCCACAGATGTCAAGTGCAGAAAAAGACATGTGGTGTTAATGCTTTAGTGCTGGCACACAGGTACTTCCTGAAGAAGATATGGTCCCTCTTAGAGTTGTTTTGCAGGCTGCCCATCTATATTTATCACTGTGCAGTGCCAATTCTTGATTCAAATAGCTTGACAACTTGTGAGCTGGCATGATGCCACCACCCAGGATATCAGTCAACGGGCCATCTAGCCATATCAAGAGCGGCTGTTAAGGGCAGGAATCCTAACCAGGAATTTCTAAGCTGCTGTCTGTGAAGAGGTTCTATGCATTTTGGCTGCAGAGACTTCCAAAAATAAAAACTAGATACCATGGCCATTTGTTTGGACTTTGCAGAAGAGTTATTAGTCATTGGGGGTAGGGAGAGGATGGTGGCAGAGACAGCATGAAATTAAATCTAATTAATCACCAACAAGCAGAATCACAACTGAGCTTACTCTTTCCAAAATAATTGTTGGAAAGCTAGGAAATGGGGGAGGATGGGAGAGGGGGGAAGCATTTGCCCTACCAAATTCTGTGTATTTCTTTGGAAATCAGAAAGCCCAGACAAAAATCAGTGCATGGAAAGTGAACAATGTGTTCATCTGAAAGTGAACAATGTATTCAATGTGTGGACCCTTTCTTATGGAAGAGGGTCAATATGAAGTTTGCCTTGGTGCCTTGATCTGTGTAACTTACATAGGATATGCGAAGTTTACTTACTTTGACCTTCCTGATGCAGAAGCAAATCTATTGCTCTTTTTAAAATCATTAGAGAAGTTTTCAGTTTATAGAAAAAGCATGCATAAAATACAGAGTTCCCACACACCACCCTGTTATTAACATTATAGCATTGGAGAGGTATACTTGTTACAATTAATGAAAGAACATAGTCCATCGTTTACAACAGGGTTCACTTTTTCTGTTCTGCAGTCCTATGTTTGTTTTTAAATTTACATACACAATCTAAAATTTCCTCTTTTAACCACCTCTGCTCTTCTAAGTTGGAAATGCAAGTGGTTTTAGGGGTTGCAAGATTATACCAAAAAAACTCTCTTGGGGATGGTATATACTTTATTAAGAGTATGGACTTTTGAGTCAAACAAAACTGGAGTCAATCGCTTGCTCTCCCATGGCAGAGGTTGTTTTTCTTCTCTATGCCTGTTTCCTCATCTGTTAACAAGGAATATTTGTATTAAAATTTCATAAGATTATTGTGAGGAATAAATAAGAAACTAGACATAAAGAGCTACCTGGCATTTAATAACTTCTCAATAAATATTAATGATTATTTGATTGATCCAGAATACATATGACTCACATAAGCTAGAATTTTTTCTGTTTGCCTACCCTAAATATTCATGTAGCTTTTTATATCTTTCTCTTTCCTGGTCTTCCAGTAATGTGCTGAAGACAGCTTGTACTGGCTTAAAAGAGCCAATTATTAAGTGTTTGGGAATTTTGTAAGCTGGTTTTTAAATACAGTCACTATTAAAGAAATAAATGAAAAGATATATAGAATTAAACTATATTTAAAGCAATGTTGTTAAATACTCAAAACTCAATTCTTCCTAATATTGCACTAGATTTTTCTATGCACCTGAGCTTACTTATACTGTTATATCTAAGTGGTGGGAATACTATATAGTGGAATGCTACTGTGTATTCCTTCTTTACTTTGTGTTTAATGACTTCTTGCCCATTAGTAATTTGAAAGTGGCCATAGTTGCCCCATTGAAAGTGACAAATGCTAAAATTCAAGGCTTTTTCCTGGAGTCAATTATTAAATCTTTACCAGCACACAACGGTCTCTATTTAAATATGTAAACCAGTTTAAACAAAAAAATTAACCATTAACTCCAATGGTTACTTTTAAAATCACTTGTTTTCAAAATGAAATGTTTAGGTACATAGAACCTAAATTGAATTGATTACTCCCTCTTGTCATATATGAGGTATATGGGGCCTGTTTCATTCTGTTATGAGTCTTGTATACATTTAAGATTTTGACCCTTTTTCTTGCTCTCTGTGAAACCATCTCCAAACTCTTAAAAATCTTTATTTTTCTTCAGAGCCCAGCACCTCATCTATCTCTAACATATCAGACATCTAATAAATATTGTTGAATGGATGAAATACATTTCAGGGTAAACTTATCTTTGCTAATTATACACACAGAAGAATTGGATTCATTTCATGTGAATATATAAAATTTTATTCTAATAGGATTTGTATACTATTTAGGGCTCTTCTCTTAAGAATAAGCCAAACATAATGAATTGACAAATATAATTCTTTCATGAAGCAAAAAATGTACCAAACAGCAAATTTTCCATTCTAAGTGAAAATGTAATTTCTATAAAATCTCACTTAATAGGCTTTTAAATGGATATTCACTTACCAAACACTTTGATTTCTCATTGGTTATTTTTAATTACCAGAAAGTCTCCCTATTCTTGATTTCAGGGAATTACTAAAAATCCTAAAATTAACACCATCTCTAATTATAGAGATGTAGGTTTTTACATTTAAAAAATGAATATGCAACTGTGCACTAATGCTGCATTGTTTTTTCCCCAGATTTCTTTTCTTTCTTTCCTTCCTTCCTTCTTTCTTTCTTTCCTCCTTCCTTTCTTTCTTTCTTTCTTTTCTTTCTTTCTTTCTTTTTCTTTCTTTCTTTCTTTTTCCTCCTTCCTTCCTTCCTTCCTTCCTTCCTTCCTTCCTTCCTTCCTTCC